>JAQOSZ010000298.1:0-357036 GCA_030347455.1 Kentomonas sorsogonicus | reverse complement strand
CACAGAAACAAACACTCCCACCCATCTACCGCAAAGACCCTGCCACATAAGCCAGCCAGGTACGGCACGAGGAGAAGAAACCGGTAACCCCCCTACAACAGCTAATCGGAGAAGAAGAAGACATACTAGCCATTGAGTGAAGGGGAAGAAACAGTGTAGTAGACCGCAGTGCCAGGAAATGACACTCTCCTCAAACAGCCCCCACCCAAGCACACCAGTACATTTATTTGTTTTTTCTCCAATACTTCAACGGGAATTCAGGCACACGCGCATCGTGCGAGCAACAAGATGAAGAGATTCAATCTCCAAAAACCGTAATCATTACCCCACCGCTCACTCGAGCCTCCCGCATCCACCGTTGGGATGCACTCATAAACGACGAAGTGCTTCAGTGATGTGAGTAGGATTTCTCAACAGCAGATTGTGCCCATCCCGTATTCAATCATATCATACATGTGATCACCGTGTGTGTTTGATATCCCACAGATGAGTGACCCGGCAACAGAGACACAATAACTCGAGCGTGAATGCCTAGTGATGCTTCTCGTAGATTCACACAACAAACGATGCATCATAGGCAGTTCGATACATTCAGAGAGAAAGAGAGTCAGAGGCCGAAACTACGTGTCTGGTGATCCTCTGAAAAGCAGCGATTGTGGTGGCATGATGAGCCAGCGATGCATGTTAGCTTGCAGAAGCTATCGTGCAACAACGACCATTACGGGGTCAGAGCAGTCATAGATCCACACTGCAAGTGTGTGACTAATGAAGGGGACGAAGAGAGGAATGCTCATCCACAGTGGTTATCATCCGCTTCAATCTCGCCGAATACCTTTCGAGTACACTGATCTCTGCAGCTGTGTCTCCTGAGAAAGCTCGAGGTGTGTTGTCTACTCCAGATACGAAATACTGCTTGCAAAGATTCAGCCCGTCATCTTCCTCCATTCAACAGAAGACGTAGATGTTTCATACTCTTGTCTTGCCCAAAAGAGAGTCGAAGAAGTGTAACTCTTGTGCACTACTTGTAAGCTAAGAGTGAAAATACTGTTATGGACCCTTCCGTCAATGATTTACCTGGCAACATACGGGGATAGGGGCAGGAAAAGGAGTGTGATAATTTCAAGCGGAAAGAAAATTTACAGCCAGAAGAAGATCGTACTAGCTGTTGCGACCTACGTGTGAAGTCGGAGGGTAATGGATGTCGGTTGAGATGATGAGCGCGAGTCAATCATGTAGACTGGGGCGAGCGGTCCATATGGAAATCATGAGGGGTGAGCATAAGCTGACCTCTAACATCATTACAATAATAAGATTGGGTGAGCGCATATGATAGTGGGGAGTCATAGCATTGGAGATTTGTTGCATTGCATACGCTCCTTGTGGTACACTTACCACAGTAATGTGTTAGTCGGCACCTCGTTATCTCACTCAAGTGGTACTGTCACTGGGCAGACGCGTGGACGGGGGGGGGGGTGAAGATGGATGAGTATCCCAGCAAACACTTTTGCATGAAGTGATCCATTAAGTATCGATAAGAGGAGAATAAAGACACAAAGGCATTTACACCCATGTGAGCCGTCCGCACACTAAGACCTCTCAAGACTATGCGTGTGGATAATTCAATTATATATGCTGCAACACTTGAAAGAAAAGCAAGTTCACAACAAGTACAGATGGAAGAGCAGAGCTTCAAATCATTAAGAGTACTAACTAGAGATTGGTTCGACGTGTTCCGTTGCCAATTAACTAGACGTCATTAGTCTATTTCCGGAATAAGTGATTTGTTAGTCTGCTATAAAAAGGAAAAGCGAAACAAACTTATTACTCTTTCAAAAAGACAGTATTCTTTTTTCTTTCCGTTTCACCGACCGCTCTTGCAACAACTTTGAAACGAGCTAAGGGTAGGAGGAGAGGGCGTTGACAGTATTGATTCCTTTCACAGCAAAGCACTTGAGATCCTATTACTGTAATAACTGTAACGAGTGGGAAGAAGAACTTTGATTTGAACTAGAAAAAAAAAAAAGAGAAAGGGCACAAATATACAGCATCAATTGTGAAGAGTGAGAACAACTAAGACGGCTGCGAGGGGCCAAGTGAATATATCGTGGGATGTATTGATTGAGATACCGGGAGGATTTTCAGGCAATGATAGTAATTACCACCATCCCCAACGGCAACAGAAGTCTATTTTTACATATCCGTCTACTCACACCCTCACACAAGAATCGCCGTGTGTTTGTCTGTGCATGCACCGCCCTCGGAACGACACACGGTGAGAAGTGTCATAATGATAACTATTACAACTCCATCATACCACCCAACTCCTCATTCAACCGATTCATTTTAGTGTCGTCATCACCGACACCCGCGAACTCTCCCCAGTCGGTGCAGCTTCCCGCCACAAGCATCGACACGGAACGTGCGGCTCCCCCGGCGGCGGTGCATCTGTCGGAGGTCGGCAACGGTGTAGGCGGTGTACCAAAAGGACAACCTCTTCATACACTGCGGGAGGTTCGACACCCAATCGAGGCTGCGGGTCGAGAGCGGAGGGAGGTAGCGGAAGGCCAACTCTTGCAGCGCCGGCAGGTGGCACAGCACGCAGGCCGCCAGCTCGTAGGCGTCGGCGGCCGGGATGGTGAAGTCAACGTTGCTCCACGTATCTCTCTGCCCTTGTGTGTTGTAGTATACGTGAGTCACGTTGGTCTCGCCCCTGAGCAACCCACGCATGACGAACCTGTCGACGGGGCCGCCGGGGCGCAGCGCCAGAAACAGATTGTACAGACCCTCCCCGGCAGCGTAGGAGCTTCTCTCATTAGCAGGTCCCTTGCCGAGGTGGGTACGGCGCAGATCACTCATGGACAGCCCGCGGGCGGCGAAGACAGCCTCCGCACGGGCGGCCTCGCGAGTGTGGACTTCTTCCGATGAGGCTTCCCACTGCCGACCCTGCAAGTCACGGCGTTGCTTCCCCTCCTCGTCCAGCAGTTCCCGCCGCGCCGCCGCCTCTGCATGGGGGAGGTACTCTAATATTGCGGGCATGCAAGCATCCACAGCCCTCTGCAGCCGCGCGCACTGCGCCTCCACCCGATTGCAGTGCTCCCGCCACTCGTTATCCGAGAAGCGCGCCGCCGCCGCCATCTCCTCCGTCACCCCGAGGAGTTCTGCTTCGTGCTGTTCCTTGGCTTCCACTAGCTCTTCTTTATAGCTATCCCGCTCTTTTCGGAGTTCCTCGTTCTCCTCCGTCAGCGCCGACAACCGAGCGTTCATTCGCTGCTCTGTCTCTCTCAGTTTCTGATTGTCTGTGCGAAGCTCTTGGTTTTCTTTGAGTGCTTGCTGCAGTGTTTTCGGCGTCACCGCAAGAGGATCATTTCCTGCGTCGGACAGAGGATTAGAACTCATTCTTAACGATATTGTTATTATTGACTTCCTTACTCCTGCGATAGGAAAAGAAAGAGTCGTTCTGTTAAGACGCAGAGTACCCTGAAAAAAAAAAGAAGAGAAAAAGAGTGAGATTGTTTGCTGACTTTCCCTAGTATCACTATATAGATGTATATACCTAGAAGATGAAAATATCCTACTTCTTTGCAGTGCGATACCTTTCATACAATGAATGTGTCAGTTATAGGGTGAGGAGGTGAGGAAAATTGCTTTCTGAACGTAACGAGATAGGATTGAGTAACAAATAAGCACTGTGGAGGGAGCATAAGAAAAATAAAAACACATATTACATGCAGAGATGCAACAAGAGAATAAAGCTCTCTCCCCTCCCCCTCCTACTTTACAGCCTTACCATCACTCATCTCGATTATTCTTCCTCAAGAATCAAAACAGAAAATCAAACAAACAGCAATCTTCTCTAATTTACAATAGTGAGATTGGTATACTGTCGCTGCAAATGTAGCATGCAGACAGAAATATTCCCTCTTTCTCGCGTACTAGCAATCAAAGGAAAAGCCAATACTCTGCGTCAATACAAAGTGACTTGAAGCGTGTCATTCCTGCGTGAATCGTCAATAGGAGATTCGGCACCAAGATATATTCCTTGTTCTAGAAGTTATACTTGTTGGCCTTGCGTTTGCGTTTAGCCCGTATAGTATGACTTGTAAGGAATACCACCCCGCAGTCACACACTCGCGCAAAGTAGCTTCTGTAGTCGTGTTATGACGTACGGTCTGTGAATAAAAAAGCAGTATAGCAAGCAGTCGAAAAATAACAGTCAAATCGAACTGGTTCATTTTTCAGTATAGAGTGAAAGCGTTTTTATTATTATGTTAGTATATCATGGATCTTCTTTTGTTGCATTCATTTTCTGTATACACAACAAAAGAGAACAGATTAATGCACATGCGAGAAGAGGTGGACCCCACACAGTGGAGAGAATATTTGATTGAAGGAAGTTTGGAGGGGAAAAAAAAGTACACAACACACGTGATAAAGAAGGGAGGTATAAAAAAAAAGTATGAAGGCAAATACATCCACGATTTCTGATAACATCGTACCAAGTGTCTCTACTTTTACTTACAACTTTATCTGCTTCATTTGTAAATATGCACTTATCCTTACACGGTGACGATACTTCGTCTTGCCAATAATAATAATGATAGTAGTATTGTTCTTCGTTTTTTTTTTCAAAGAAAGAAGGAAGAGAAAGAAAAAGAATGAGTTGTGGTGCTCGGAGGCACCCTTACCCAGCAAAAATAATAAAGAACAAGTGTGAGAATAATAATGACAACAAAAGAGCAATTTCATTCGTCATAAACAGTTATACAACGACTACGGACTGCGTTCTCCGTCCGCTGGACCCTCCTTCTTTTTCTGTTATGAAACACTACGTGATAACTGTGCCGAGAAGAGCAAGGAGAGAGAAGGAATGTCCGTAGAGTTATAATACTCTAACCGGCAGTGTTCCGTTCATACCCTCTTGATGTGGCACATATTCATTGTGGTAGGCTTAGGCAGCAAACATTACATTTCCGTCTCACATCGCTTCGACAGTTCATTCTTCATTTTATGGCTGGGGAAATTCCGAACCCCACACAGACAGCACCTGCGTTTCGGAAAGTAAGGGAGAGTACGTGTGTTCCCGCAACGGTAATTCAGCACTACTCTCCGAATACCGTATGATTTGGTCCGTAGTGCTTTCCTCCCAAAGTAATGCGAGAGACTATCAGCTAGAGTGAAATGATCCAGCATATAGCTTCCGCACATTTAGATTAATCGGAAGCAAAGGTCAGCACCTCTCATCGTAGTGAATAAGATCATCTTACAATTCGCGAGCACACTCTACCAGGACCCGCTCAACCTCTTTCTGCCACTTTCCAAACTGGTTATTCACATACCTCCACTCTCGATGACTGCAGAGCATGTACTAGTTTCGTGAGAAAGCATTATGCGAACTGTTGCGTAGAAGAGAAGCCACTTACACCAGAGGGAATGAGGGGAATCGAAGAAACAAAAGAAGATTCAATATATATGGAAAAAAAAGTGCTGAATCCACAAAAAAAGGGGGGTTATGCCCTGTTGGTAGAAATGAGTTGAGCAGCGCACTCACGCTCACAGAAAGAACGAAAAGTCCCAGCATTACCAGCACCACTTCGGGTCGGCATAACTAGTAAGTTGGCACCAAGCAAGAACAGTTCACCACAGCAGAAGATAAGCAAACTCCTCCATTAGTATTAGTCCCCTTGCGGTGGTCAGTCTGAAAAGTGAACCAGCTGTCACTACCCTCCCAAATCGAGCGCTGAAACTGCTATCCTCAGTCTCGTCTAGAATCAGAACAGTCTTGGAACTCCACTGCAAGTGCTTGAATCCACAGATAAAGGAGGACGAGAACCAGACGCCAACATGAGCGAGATTTTGCACACCTCTCTCCAAGCCGGGATACAACAGTGTAGGTTCATCAGCATCATCCTTCACTCCTCGAAAGAAGAGTACGTTGCGCTCTCCAAACGTATTGAAGTGACACTGGTTCAACATGTTATAGAGAGCAACAACAGAAGGTGGTCGCCCTATACTCCTCATATTAACTTCATAGTAAAAATGTGTGGCATCCGCAGCGTCTAAATCAGTGGTTAAGGAAATTAATACATTGTGTTTAAATGCGATCCAATGGAAATTCTATTCATGTTGCAAGGGCAGCCTGAAGGAAGTGCCCTCAACATTACGTTCTTTGTCCGATGATATGATACTTTCACGTCAAAGAAAGAAAAGTTATGAAAATGAAATAAAAGATGAGGTCAATATAGCTGGGAGTCGACGAAGAGGGAGAGAAAGTGAAGCTGGCAAGTGAGAAATATACTAGGCTCAACATTCGTACATATATTAATTAACATGCAACGCACAAATATCACTCAGCACCTGTTAAAGTGTCAGGTCGCTCCAACATGCGGAGCTCACTTTCCTCAAACAGTTCATCTGGAGGAGAGTATACTGGAATCAGGGAGGAATGCCTGATTTATTATTATTATGTCAAGTATGTAAGATAATTGAACTACGTGAGAGAACAAATCCGAAGAGAACAAGTAGTGTTGATTATTGAAAGAATGTTTGGGCCTGTACCGGTGCACGTGTGTGAGAGCTATACGCATCCATTTCTTCAAAAAACCTTCTTATTGCCAAGAGGTGCTGAAAGTAGAGTATACTGTGAGACAAGTTGTCCCATACACACTGTGCTGCAACTCGAAAGAAAGAAAAAAATAAAAGAAGAGCAATCAATGGCACTCAAAGAAAAAGAAAACATACATGATTAAGCACACAAAACGGAGCATGCGGCAAATAACAAAGCAAAAATGTGGTGTGACAGATGCCACCAAATGCAGATATAAAAACACGTCAGATGATGATAGCTCCTCTAAACTTACTAGCAATCAAGGCAATATGTAATCGCTATAACCAATGTTTGACACATGCTCCAGATAGGGTGCAACGTAGAGTACTAAAGGTCTCATCCGCATACTGGAAAGAGAGGAAAGCATGGGGTCTAAATCCCCCGGCACACTCACATCAACAAGAGGAAGATTCTTGGCGAGTGTCGCATGTGGCTCCTTCAGAAGAGCAAAGACGGGGACAGCAAAACGGCAACCAAAACGCTTTGACAATTTGTTTGTTGCAGTAGCTTGAATGGGAAAGTCACGCGCTGCTGTGTCCTCCCCCTTTCCGACCTTAAAGCCCAGCTTAGCTGTAGTCTCCCACACATTCCTTTCATCCCCACCGTAGGCATCTTCTCCAATAGCACAGATCAGAAGAAGCACGTCGCCGCAGACAACCACCATGTCTGCATACTGCGAGCCCTTCCCATTCAGCACCACATAGAAATTGGAGTTTGATTCCGAAAGACCCGCGCAAAACGCCTCCAGTGCTTCGTTCTCCCTCATAGATATTTCCTCCGCTGTGGCGGTACAGTTTTTATCACCAGAAATAAAAGGATACGCAACCTGCGATGTCCTTCGTGTCACACTAGCCATGCCCAGTGAGGCCTCTGTTATAGCTTGGCGAACCAGTGCCTCCACACCAATAGGTTTCGCGGAACTTTCGGGCCAGCGGAGCTGATCGAGGATGTGAAGTAGGGTCAAATCGTTACGCTCCGTTTTTCCTTCGCAAATCACGTCGCACAAAAACGAGAAGAGATTGAAAAAGAACAATTTGTTCAGTTCACCTTTTACAGAGAACAGCTGTGCAAGGTTATGCTCAGAGCACGTTTCGTCCTTCAGCTCCCAGTCAGACAGCATCGCCAGCACAATATGATGGAGGCCAATGCGGTGCGTGATTCGCTTTAGTTCAAAAGTAAGATAATTAACCGCCTTCGACGTGATACCAGCACTAACAGACGCATCAACTTGATAGACCTTATCGTTACAGTGGCAATTTGTTGGTTCATGGCTGTCGCCGCATAGGGAGAGAAAAGTTCCGCGACGAACCAGCTCTATGTACTGAGTGGCTGTCAAAGATTTCAGGTCGTCACACTGCTTGTATTTATTCAGCGAGATTCTGAGCAGCAGCAGCTGAATGTGCGAAAAAGCCTCCATAGCCTTGTCCAGTATTTCGGATTCGTTAAAAGTGCTGTTCAGCGCGGCAAAGGGCTCCAGTGGTAATGTGTGGGCAACGCCATCGCAAAGGTTTATTCTCACCTGCAGAAGTGCTCGTTTGACTTCGCAAACGTCTTTACACCATTTTGCTTGTTGCTTCTCAGTGATGGGATTCATTTGGAGAAGTCTGCCAACAGTAATCACTGATCGATTGAGTAGCAAAAAGGCTCCCTGATTACACTCCACCGTTTTCAGCAGCTCCGACGCACAGGAGCGGTTGCACATGACGAAGAAAAAGAAGGAATTATGGGTCCAATGAGTGTAGAGATTAGTCAGTTCCAGTTTGCTCAGACTGCTGTGAAGCAGTTGGATGCTTGGCTTCATGTGGAAGATGATGGTGCGAGGGCCGGCTTTGATTCCGCCCCGCAAATCCGTCGAAACGAGAGAGGAAGAAACGATTACGTAGACTGTCAAAAAGGGGCTCTGATAATAAAAATACGACCGGTTCAAAAGACGCACAGTCGACTCATCTCCTGTAAAGGTTAGCGAGCACAACATCGGCGGCGACCGATGCACATCGTCAACAACGATGAAGGCTTGAGGCCGGGGGTTGCTTAGTGTGGAGTACGGATCACCTTTCAGTCGGTACGGCATCATTGCCTTGTCAAGGAGGTCTTTCAGAATTTCAGCCGCAATTCTGCTCCGTTTCTGGTAGGCTTCCTGGGCATCCTCGTTGCTCACTGCTCTGGCTTGCACAGCTTCTTTGTGAGCTTGACAAAGCTCGCCATATAAGGAGTGCTTTAAAACATCATCGATATCAATATAAAAGGCGACCAGGCAGGTGTACTTGTTGATGGCTATTTGGGAGAGTGCGTTGACGGCAAAATGAGTTTTACCCGAACCACTGTCTCCGCAAACGAAGTGAAGTGTGCCATAGACACCTAAACGACGATCTTCAAGCGAATACATATGTCTCAAATATGATTCGTCTACGTTTCGGTTATTCGATCGTAGGTGTTGGAGTGCGGCATCACTTGTACGCAACACTGCAAGGCCGCTCTGCCTGCCGCTGTTGTACATCACCTCCCTTATTTTTGCAATAAAGTCGTCATACTGTAGAAAAACACCAACTTGAAAGTGAGCTTTCAGAAACGCGCGGCCCCACTCGAGGAGGGAGGGATCTTCGAGTGCTTCTTCTCGCAACTTTATCTTCAGCTTATAGTCCAGCGAGTCAAAGAAATTAAGCAATGCCCCATCCAGTTTGGAGTAAGTGTGTACGGCTATTTCCCACTGATTTCGCAAAATGGCAGAGTCCACAGCCTCCACCTTCTCGCAAAAATGCTGTAGGTCTTCCTTAACACTGTCGCGCAACGTCGCCAGCGCCTCCTCCTCCTCTTCACTGGGCACCCTCAGGATAATCTTGCACGGGTCCACCTTGTGTTGCTGGAAGTCCTCCTCCGTCAGCTGTGGCGCGGAGGCTTGGGCCTCTGATGTGACAGGGGTGGTGTCAGCGGCAACGGGTCCAGGACTCTGGCTACCAGTCGCAAAATTCGGAGACGGAGTAGTCATTGTGAAAAAAGAAAAAGAATTTCACCTCTCAGTTTTAAGGAGTGCCGAATTGTAGCCTTGATTGGAAAGAAGCTGGGAAGATCTATAGAGAGGAGACCAAGGGGAGCACAAGGGTTAGAAGAGTAATGAAAGAGATTAATGTCGAGTGGGGAGGAGGAGGAGGCTGTTTTGCTGAGAGGGTGGCAGGTATGTTGCGAAGAGCGGCGCTTAGACCAAAAGGTTCCAAGACAAAGCCAGTTTCCACCATTCCAATTCATTACGATTATTCCGTTGTCATACCTTCTTAATTCATTGTTATATGGCAGAGCGAATGCTACCGCATAGCCGGTACACTCTTGGTCACTGGCGACGAGTATGTCTGCGAGGGAAGAGCTAGTCCCACGTCTGGTGTTTGCCTGTGTATGATACCGCCCGAGCGGAACGGCAAATTGCATGACGCATTGTCAGCAGGGCCCGAGGGTCCAGAGATATAGAAAAAATAAGCAATAACGTTCCGCTCACGCAATGTGTTATACGTAAACGTGAACATGCTGTGGAGTCATTCAACCCTCCCCCCCCCCCTATAACCCCAGAGCCGTGGTCCGTAGCCAGCGCCACGCGCCTCACTTACGGAAAAATAGGGAGCAAGTAGCGCAGCAGTTCAAGGATATCCTGGCCGGGCGACCACCCGCCAGAGGGCCGCAAGGGCCAAACTGCAACTCGGGCGCGAAAAGCCGCCCCTTGTCACGCTGCGCAAAGGCCGCGCCGCCCACCAGATTACCGCTCTCCGCATCGCGAAAGATCCTCTCGCTTTCCAGGGCGAAGTCTTGCAGGTGATGGAGCGGAAAGTCCAGGTCATGAACCTGGCGGTCCCGCAGCGCCATCATCCGCCGTGTCCTGCTGTGGTTCAGTGCGCTCCAGTTGTGGAAGCGCACGAGCCCCTTCGGAACGATGAATCGAAGCAACATGAACATGATGTGGAGCAACATTTTCTCGTGATCCAGCACCCAGCTCCTATGTCCCGCCACGTAATCCACCGGGTACAGCAGATGCTCGCCAATGAGCGACGCCAGTGGGGGACAGCAGGCCTTTGCGAGCCTTTTCGACGAAGAGCTTGGAGAGGACCGCAACTGCTGCCTTCCGCGTAGCCATTACGTCTTCGAGGGCCTTTTGGTCGGTTTCGGTGTATTCCCTCACCCCATCTGGAAGGACGGAAATTCCGCGTCCATGCTCTCCCACCTCTCCTGGTACAGGTACAAGTGGCGCTTGCACCCCGCTACGGCAATCTCGCTTTGCCGCAGGAGCGGGGTGTTAGCGCCAGAGCAGGTCGCGGGGTGGGACCTGGCGGCTGAAGTCCCTTCAAAAAAGTCTCAAAGAGATACGCCGACGGTCCCATGTGGATCGCGCTGTAGACGCCCGAAAAGGTGCCGCTTGCCTCTATAAACGTCCGGCTACCGGTAGCGCAGCATATGAGTTGCGCGTTCTCTGCGATCGCTTTGGTGAAGGCAAGCAGGTCGCCCTGCTCCCCCCACCCCACCAGCAGCGAGAAGAGATCGGGGTGCCCAGACAGCTAGGCGGACGAGCTCTTGTAGGTATTCGCTGGCTGCGGTCACGCGAGCGCCGCGCAGTTCCTTTTCCCGAGCGGAAGTCACGGAATTGGCTTCCTGTAGGTCCTTGTCTGCCTGTTCGACACCAGTAAGCAGTGAATGAATTTTCCTCCTCCCGTCATTGGCGCCCGCGTAGATAGTTAACGTATTTGTTTTCATCTTCTCGGGTGTCACTCCTCGGCCAGCGAGGAAGTGCGGAGGCGCCAGCGCAGCGAACATCGTCTTGCCACTACCGCTTTCCCCGCCAATGACCAGAGCAAACTCATCCAGGCTTTTGCTTTGCAATTGACCCCCAAGTCATTTAGCTGCCTCGCAGGTGTCCGACACGCCACCAAACTGGCGAGCGTCAGCCCCATTAGTCGCCCACACCTGGATAATGCCAAGAGGCGGAGTAAATATGTCGAGCACTGCTGCCATCCTAGTTCGTTGCTCACAACATACCTCCGCAGGGGAGGGGGTACTTTTTTAAACCACCGCTGTCTTTCCCTCCCCCTCCCCCTTTTTTTTTTGGCTAAACATGCGCGGCAGTCGGAGTCGAACCTGCGTCCTTAGTCAGCAGATGGCGAGGTGACTGCACGAGCAACTACTAGCCTATGAATGTTTGTTGGGGATTTGGGAGGGTTGTCATCGGTACGGTTCCCGCCCACGGCAAACACGAGAAGGGCATTTCTTCAGTATGCATGTGAGCTTCAACGTCATCGTCTGCGTCTGTTTGGCCCTATCTTTCGCATCGCTTTAGAAGGTTGCCAGCCAGAGGAAGCCGCTGCCACCCATCGACATATGAAGAGTTCTTCGGTATTGCCTCCACTGTGGTATCAGCCGCAGCTGCTCCAGAATGTGGGGGTGCAAGCCATGGAGCATTCAGAACTGTTGGGCAGTGAGGTACATAAAAGGATGGATCACAACACAAAAACACGAAAGAAGCGCGTACAATTATGAAAAAGGCAGTTGGTGCAGCGCAAGAAGCTGGAGAAGGAGGATGTGGTACGGCTTCATAGTGTCGGACTCGTTCTGGCGTGCTCTCCTGGAGGTGCGAAAGTGGTGAAGAAAGATGTGCTTTCGTTCGGAAAATGCCTTTATAGAGAAAGGAGCACCCGATACAAAATGATCACGAGAGAGTGGAATCTTTTACGTGTTCATACAACTCTCACTAAAATAATGTCTGGGTATCCCTTGCTGTACGTACTGACAGTCGACGCGCTGCTTTGTTTTTCTTCTAATTTTCGAGTACAATGCAATGATGACCGCTCCTCGCGCACGTTCTTACTATTTCCAGAAGTACGAATGTGGCAGGCCAGTGTAGAAGATATCAGTGCGAAAGATAATGGGATGAACACTGTGCACGTTAAACAAAACAGTCATGGGAGGAAAACGGAAAATGAGGAAACGATGAGAAGAAACAGGGGGTCATTTGAAAAGAAGAGCTACCCGATAAGACTGCTTCAGAGAGTGATAACACGTCATCAAACCTAAACAGTCAGCTTAAAACCTGAGAAAGTGAGAGAGGGGGAGAGATGCCTACATTGCCACCCGTCAACCGGAGCAAGTTATAATTCGGTTTCTGGCGACGACGCCAGTGTCCTCAAGCACCCCATCCGGCAAACTCCCCGAAAAGGGAGGGCAGCCACCACCACACAAACGGCACGCCACGCCTCAACAACCCCCTGAACTTAACCCTAGCGCAACACCCCTTGGAAAGTAACCCGCCAGCCACCACCATTGTATTGTCACTCCAGCCCAGCCAGGCCGCCACTCCACAAGCTGCCTACACAGGTGACGCTCTGAGCAAATGATGGTTCTGTCGCCAGTGTGCGCGTTCACACTCAACACAAAACATAGGAGGTCTCACTGCGACCCAAACACTCAATAGAGCTGATCGCGTAGGAGCCCTCCTACCACACGCTCCTCTTTCCAGTCACCAAATTCAGTTTATTCCTTTTCTTTAACATGTAAACCGCTCGCCTGCATTCCCAAGCAGCAGCCACTGCCACAGTCACCAATGTGATGCGCACTATATCGAGGATGATAGAGCAACTGATAAACTGCATCGTACTTCCAAGAAGAATGCCGAAACCAATAAGGAGATGTGTACTCTGTCTAAAACAGCACGCCTATAGTATTCTTAACAAGTTTCCCGCTGTTGGCCAGCCGCCGGCCTAAATACGTGGTAAGATGCTGCGTGCGGATGACGCACTCTCCCAGCTATCTGTTCAGATGGAAGTGAACATATTGGTCATCCCTCTGCGAGATGCAGCGTCAAGAACGAGATTCCTGCTCGTCATTGATGAATTCAGCAAAGTCGTCTCAGAATATGCACTTCCTGATCATAAATAGAAGAAATATATTGGTGGTGAGGTGAAGAAAAGGTAACCGATGCAAGACATAGAAGCTCCCACAGTATTCGCCTTTTCATTTGCGTTCGATATTCCTATCTGCGTTTTGTGCGATTCTATGAAGCCTTTGAAAAAAAAAAATCATTCAATAAAAGGTGGGTGTCAGGAGAGAGAGTATGTGTATGGTAAAGATGTGCACGGAATAGATACATCAATTTCACAGGCATAAACGCTTCTAACCACCACATGTCATCCGGCGCATGAACAAATGTTCACATCACCAATATAAAAACACACCACCGTATCAGTTTCCAAGAGGGAAGATTGGCCGCATGCTCAGAGTCAGTAAGGAAACAAAACCCGTCGCTGTCTAATGGGGGAGACAGCAGAGAGTGTCACACTGCAGGCATGGTGACCCACTTGAGGAATAATAGTAGCAGTAGTACTCCCTTGCGGTTGATGGTTTGAATAATTCTTGATCAGGTTTTCTTTTCGGCCACTTTCTAAAAAGTACGTGGCGAGCAAATTAAAGATACAAAGTGATGGCGCAACTAACTATTGCGGGGGATTACAACTATTTGAATGCGTTGTTTTTTCTGTGTGTGCGTTTATTTTATTTTATTTTATTTTGATGTGCATCTTAAATGACGTTGTTTTTCCCGTTTTGTACTTTAGAATATAAATGATTGAAGGGTATTCGCGTATAAAAACTATTATTGAACACTCCTTTTTCATTTTTTCTTCTTCGATGGAGTTGCCCATGTCTAGAAGAAGCTCTTGCGAGACGACAAGAACACTTCAAATCAAATATTGTCATCACTGTCGCACTGTCGCATGCGAAGTAAGAGTTTACTACACCAAAAACAAAAGCGCTCCAACAATTTGTTCCAAAAGTTGCCGGTGAAGTTCATATAAGAGACAATTCATGTTAGACACATTAAATACCGCTCGCGGTGAGCGATTGCATCACTAATTACTTCAAGGAATGTAACGTAATGGCCATAGAAAGGGGAAGAGAGATGCACGGAAGAACGCGTCAAAAAGCAAGTGTGTAAGCATCGGTACTCCGTGCATTTAAAAAAGGGAAAAGGAGAAAAAAAACGGATTGTGGAATATAGTAGCAACAGTTATCACTTCTGCTTCATGTGTGAGAGAGGTACATCGAATGAATAAAATATATGTTGAAACGAAAAAGTGCAAACAGTATTCAAGAGTGTGCTTTAAAAGCCTACGCACGGCACTGATGGACAGGGGACAGTGAAACGGAAAAGAAAAGAAGGTGGCAAAGAAGCCATAAACAGAAAGGACAACTATACAATGAAAATAAGAGAACAGCATTCAGAGGAATTCAGTATTGAGAAAAATTGTAAGGAATGATGATTTAAGTTTTCTCCTTTTTGGTCGAATAACAAACTCCCACAATATATACACATAGACACATGTACAGGAGATTGAAAAGAAAAGATTTTATCAATTATTATTAATTGTTAGATCGCAGCAGCATAGTGCATAACTACGATAGCATACGATAATGATCCAAACAGTAAATATAGAAAAGAAAAAGAAGACAGGTTTGCGCTCGTCATTTTTCCCCCATTGCAATAGGCACTGTAAAAAGTAGGAATCCGACAGTGAAAGATGCACACTAGTCAAGAAAATGCAGCAAGAGAGAGGAAACAGTGTTTTTGTGTTTCGAAATACATAGAAGCAAGCGAGGGAGGGAAGGCGACGGGGGGGGGGGGGGCGTTCTCAACGCAGACACCACAGCAAGGAAAAACAAGTGAAAACACTCTGCAGTAGTTTAAATAAATATATAGAATAAATAATAATGGTTGAGTTCACGCAGGTCTTCCAAACTACAAAAATTATGCTCATTTTCTCGATACACATAAAGTCGATTATTTAAATATTGTAGATTCTTATTTTCAAGGAGAAAATCTACAATTGTGTATCAAGGTCTGAAATCTTTGCCGTTTTTTGCTTTCCACTGTTTGTTTGATTTTATTTTATTTTTTTTTTTTTGATGAAATGGTGAGAGTACCCCGATCAGATGAGAAATGTACAAAAACAAAAAAGAGTGTATTTTCAAAACTGGTTATTTAAAAAAAAAAATCATAGAGAAAGGGAAAAACAGAGAAAGAGGAAAAGAGAAAAAGAAAAAAATATATATGAAATGATTAATGTTGAGGAAGAGAGAACACGGAAAGGAACGGGAAAGAGAGAGCAAATAGTAGTCGAGACAAACTTCTCCTAGAACTTTCTGTACGCTTTTCCATAAAGTACGCATGATGTAGAGAAGAATAGTACTGTTGGAGTAGGAAGTAATGTGGCATTTTCCACCTAGCTAGCTTACGAAGACAATATGATTTCACAAGGTCTCAACGTCAATCTCGTCGCCCGCCGCAGGAAAGATGTTGGCGGCGCCCTCATCTTGAATCTCCGTGTTCTCGTTCATGAAGTCGGTGTTGACATCGACAATCTCAGTGGCGCCATGACGGGAGGCGCCACGCTTCACGCGGGTCCGCCGACCCGCACCGGTTGCGCGAGCGCTCAGTGGGTTTTCGGCGGGTGTTTCTTCCTCAGGCTCAGCAATGAAAGAGGGAATCTCACTGTCTTGAGGAGGCTGTTCATTGGCATCAAAGTGCGCGTACTGGTCTTTGTCCTTCTTCTTGCGGCAGCAGCAGCACAGCACAACAATGAGCACAATGAGCAGCAACAGGAGAACGGCAAGCACCACAATGAGAATAATCCACCACGGGAAGCTGCTGCCGCCGCCGTCACCGCCACCGTCGGGCTTGCCTACATATCCGTCGTCGGGGCCCTGGCTCAGGGTGCAGATCACTTGGTACGGTCCATCGGCAGGGTTGACGTTGATCCACCCGCCCGCACTCTTACTGTAGGCGAGGAGGCTAGCGGAGGGTGCCGTCTCCGCAGCGTCCGTGAGCTTCGGGTAGCCGGGAGCCCACTTGGCGTAGGCGCCGTCGATGGGCACCGCGGCAGGGTCGCTGTCAAGCGCGTAGTTCTGCGTGAAGGTGGGGCCGTTTCCGGTGCCGCTCGACTTCACCATCCACTGCCACGCGCCGCTGAAGGTGTCTCCGGCAAACGCGCCACCGAGAAGAATCACATCAGGAGCGTCAGCGGCAGCGGCGGAAACGTTAGCCTCCAGCGCCGCCTGGAGGTTCTGGTTAAACACGCGCAGGGGCACGCCGCCGTTCAGTGCGCACACGGCAAAGGGATCGCTCCAATCTGGCTGATTGGAGGCGCTGCTAGACTCGTCACCAGGATTCACGGGAGGAGGCGGAGGAGAAACGTAAATGGTGTAGTCGTAGGGGACGCAGGCGGCGACAGTCGGAACCTCTGAAGAGCCATGACTGACCCACTGACCGTCAGAAAGAACAAAGGAGGCGTAGTTGTCACCCTCAGCGGGCTCGCTGGCCCAGTTGGTGTAAGTGGCGGGTGTGAGCTTGTCGGTGAGCTGCAGCGGGTCTACCCAGCCCCACTGGTTGGTCGTGTTGTCCTTGTAGGCGCCGAGTAGGACCGGTGTGGTGGACCTCTGCTGGAGGAGGGTGTCGCTGCTGTTCATGTAGTGCCGCAGCGTCAGCGTCTGCACCTCCACGTCGACGCTTGCGTTCAGCACCTGCACAGGGGCGCCGTCGTGGGCGGCGCAGGCAGCCCAGCCAGCCAATATGGCGTCGGGCACTCCAGCAGTGCGAGTCATGGCGGTGCGACCGCTGCTGCCACTGGTGACGACTGGAACGAGAAAGACGCCGATGCGTTGAAAGCACTCGGTACTGTCTGCTGAACACGTCTGGCAGGCGAGAGAGTACGGAGTGCCCGCAACACTTGGCGCGACGTTGACCCATCCGGCAAGCGTCGGGTTGAAGGCGAGCATCGTGAGGGTGGCGCCAGACTGCGGATAGCCGCTGGCCCACTGAATGTGCGATGTTGAATCGATCGTCAGCGATGTGCCGTCATTCCAGCTCACAGAGCCGCCCGCACCCACCGTCGCGCGAGTCAGTAAAACGTCCGTTGTTGGCGTGATCTCGGCCAGCACCACGGCACGCCGCACCGCTTGGCCCAAGCCGCGCTGCGTCTCCTCGTCGGAGGCGATCAGAGGGTCGCCGGGGGGATCGTGGATGCGGCACAGGGCAGTATTCAAGCTGTGCGGCGAGTCCGGCGCGGGTAGCCCGGTAGGGGACACCGCAACGAACGAATACAGTGCATCGAGGGGATATTGACAGGCGACGAAGTAAGAGGTGGAAGCGCCGTCGACGCTCGTCCAGACACCCATGCTGGCGCTGTTTGCAAGAATGATGTTGCCGCTGGTGCCAGTGAAGCCACTGGGCCAGTTGGTGTAGGCACCCTCGAAAGAGGCGCCCGAGATGCCCGTCGCGAACTTGCGGCTCTGGTCATTGTTCCACGCCCAGTCGTCGCTCGCAGAGCTGTACCGCCCGCCTGTAAGAATGGGTTCTCCTGCAGTGAGTCTGCCGCGGAAGATGTCTCGCATTTCGACCACCTGCAGGATATGCTGCGTCCCAGCGTTCTGAATTGCGAGCGGCGTCCCAGGCGGGTCGCTGAGAGCACACACATTAGCGAGTGCCTCTGCATCATCCTGTGGAGCGGCAATGTTGGCGTTGGCATAGAGACCGGCGTCGGCGATCGCAATGTCTCGTTGTGGGACGTCCGCTTGATAGCAGGCGACGATGAAGTCGGCGGCGTCAGCCTTGACATTGACGAAGCCCATCAGTGCAGTGTCGTACGCGATAAATGTGGTGGCGCTGGGGTCACTTGTGTCCGGATAACCAGCCGCCCACGACACACGCAGAGACTTGCTTTTTACGTCAGCTAGGGTCGCATTGGTGAGAACAACGTCGCCAGCGGTGAGGGAGCCGTCTTTCATCTTCGCTAATACTGCAACCTCGAGGCGGAAAAGACTTTCACTGTGGGTGATGGGGTACGCCACGCCTGATGGGCCGCTGTTCGCCTCGCACAGGACGGAGGCCTGATCGGGGGCTTGGGAGAGAGTGGCAACGCCTGTTGGCGCGGTGACGGTGAACAGCTTTTCGGTGTCGTCCTGGTACTCCTCATGGCCACTTTCGCAGACAATGATTTGCTTATCCGACGGCGGAATATTCACCCAGCCGCCCTTCTCAAGCGAGAACCAGAGAGTATTTGTGCCACCAGCCTGCATCGGGTACCCCACCGCCCAGTTCTGGTACTGTGTGTTATCTGCCTTGGCGTCGTCATCCAGCGAGAAGCCGGTGGTGAAGGATTCACCACTGCTGGCCCAGTACCACTCGTTACTGAGTGTATCAAACGAAGCTGCGAGGCGCACAATAACATCCGCTGTGATATGTGTGGCGTCGGTAGCGTCGAGGCGCTTGAGCATCGCGAACTCCAGGGCGGCCTGCATGGCGGCGGAAGTGATGGCAAGCCCGCGCGAGGTGGGGTCCCGCAGAATGCAAACACTGTCTGCCAGACTGGCAGAACCAGCAACGCTGGTTTCTGGAGTCTCTGATGGAAACATAATTTTTTCAGTCAACGATTCTGTTTCCGTTTTTTCGCCGGACCCTGCGACGCAGGCAACCCACGACGCAACGGCAGTGTTGGCCTGAGTGGTGACCCACCCGCCGCTGGACGGGAGAAAGGCGAGAGAGAGGCCCGCTTCCTGGCTGCTGGTGCTGTCGGTCACGGTGGCTGGTTGCTTGCCAGCGATCCAGCTCTGGTAGGCTGTCGCAGTGATGGTGCTGGACATGAGCGAATGTCCTGTCATGAAGGGAGCCCCTGTGGCAGTGTGCACCCAGTGGCCGCCCTGCAGGTCTGGCGGGTACACGTCAGAGGTGTAACGGCCGTTGAGGAGAATTTGATCGGAGACCTGCAGAGTGGAAGAGCTTTCCTTCAGCATTTCAATAGTTTTGACAATCAGCTCCGTCTGTTTTGCGGCAGTATCAATCGCTGCAGGCGCCAGACCACGGGTAATGCACAGCTGGTGGAGAGCGGCGCTGGCGACGTTTGCAGGTGTGGGCTCGAACAGAATGGAGGACGTCAGTGTCTCGGGCGTTGGTGCGTTCTCACAGACAACCCACGCGGACGTGTCGTCCTCAGCCACGTTGATCCACCCGCCAACATTCATATTATATGCAAGTATCGTTTTGGCGACGTAGCCGTTGACGTCTCCAGTGGCCTCGGGATAGCCAGCGTACCACTGCACGTAGCCGACGGTGCCGGCAGGGTTATTGAAGGCCGACTGCATGGTGGCGCCGCTAGTGTACCACGCCCACTCGCCGTTCGTGTCGTCTGCTGTAAACGGGTAGTGAAAGTTGTTGCCGATGTACTGAGCGCCAAGAAGAACGGAGGTCTGGCTGACGCCGGCGGGGTTGTCGCTCTCCAAAATGGTCGACATCGTCTTGCGCTCAAGCTCGGCCTGCTTCTCAATGGAGTCAATCATGGCTGTTTGAAGGTTAGGGTCGTACAGGGAGCAGAGCGGCATGAAAGCGCCGGCACCCAGGCCGTACGTCTGATTCAAGACGACTAGACCGGTGTCTGGGATGGACACACTTTCAGGCAAGTCCTCGCAGGCAACGTACATTTGGGTACCGGCACATCCTGTCTGCAGCGACCGCGCGCGCCAGCCACCACCGCGAATATATTCCTCGACATCATAGCCGAGCGTGAAAGCGACTCGATTGTTCGATTCGTCATCGAAGCAAAACGGTTCGGCTTTATACGTGATGTACGCACGCGCCCACCCCGAGTAGACACCCTCCGGTTGCGGTTCACTGAACTGGTAATGGTCCGGGCGACAGCGGCCGTGCGAGAAGGCGACGCCGTTGGGCAGCTCGTTCTCGTCATGGAAGTGCCAGTTGTTCGTGTCTGGGTTGAAAGAAGCGCCGAGCAGGTACATGGCGTTGAGTGTGTTATTCTTTTCCGAGTTAGGCAACGCGTCCACAGTTTTGAGAATCTGCGTCGCAATAACAAGATCTTTCCTGGCAGATGTTGGCTGCAGCAGACGCTTATTTTTGGCCTGGCACATGCGGGTGAATATGGTGAGATTTCCGGAGTCGCATCCGACCTCAAGAGGGGGAAGTAAAGCCTCGATGCCCCACTCGTTTTGTACAACGTACTGGTCGCCCATTTCACAAATAACCGGGTACGGGAAGTCAGGGTGCCCCCAGTAGGCAGTCCAAGTACGAGGAGTTCCAACAAGCAAAAGGTTAAAAAATGTACTTCCGTTGAGGTCAATAGTGGAGCCGGTATCAAAAGCTCTGCCTATGTATCCGCCAGTGGGAATTCCACTGTACTCGTTTCCTGCAGGGGTAAACGCTGGGGTTTCTGGAGCTCCTCCGGTACCAATAATCGTCCCGGTGGCCACTTGCAGATTAAGGTCATCGTGCGAAACCCGGCGCCAGACCCCATTGAATCGGTCTTCAAGGCGTGTAAAAGTGTATCGGATACCAAACACAGCATTGCTGACTGTTATCTGATTAATCGCAGCCTGATTTCGCTGTTGCGTGTCTGGGACGAAAATTTTACCTCCCTCTGCGTTGCAGCGTGCCTGTAAACCGCCGAGAAAGAAGCGTTCCATGCCGGTGGTATCAAAAGCCCTCAGTGTCGGATTGGGATCGCTTTGGGCTGTACTGGTGTAGCAGCTCAGAGAGAACAGCACCACCACCACAAGTAGTGGTAGCGCAGAAGCAGAAGCGGAGAACATTTTTCTGCTTTTCTGTGCTTGCTGGGTTTTGTTGTTGTTGTTGTTTGTTTGTTTGTTTGCTTGTTTGTCAGTTTCCTTTAACTTTTTTTTTAAAATCTGCAAGTGCTGCCTTCCAGGTTCCACGTTATTCAACAATTCCAATTTTGTTATTGATTTTGTTTTGATATTTCACTGGAGGGAGGTTAATTTCTTTTTTTGTATTTTTGAAGTAGAATACTTGTCTTTAATATGATACAGATTGAAGGAGCTGAGATACTCCTGTTGACGTTGCTACTTACTACTCGCAAAGATTTCTGTAAGGGTGCTTATTTTTATTTTTATTTTTTTTTTACTTTTACCCAACGTTCGAGGAAGGTAGAAAGCTTTTTTTTTTTTTTTTTTTTGTAAAGAAGAAAAAGTGGGGACCTCAAGAACACGAGAGCACTCTTGAAGTTGAAGTAAAGGGAAGAAGAAAAAAGGGGTTGAAAAAATATTTGTAGAAAAAGCTAGGCGAAGCTAAATATCAGGAGAGAAGTGATAAAAATAAGAGGTTCAAATACGACAAAAATATACATATAGTAACGAATATAAGAAAGAGAGGAAGGGGAAGACAAAGGATGCTCAAAAATATAAAAAAGAAAAAGAAAAAGTACAAGCAGAGAAAAGAAAATTATATATGCACGCAAAAAAAAAAAAAAAAGGGTGTTGCTCGCCTGTGGTACGGCACTTGTCTTGGCACAAGAAGAAGTAATCAGAGGCGGTAACACCTAAAGCAGTTCGGAATTAACGCGAAGTAAGCAAAGGATCTGAGTAAAAGTAGAAATAGAGTACCGTGTTAGCGATTGAGAAGGAAAGGAATAGAATGGAGAAGATTATTTGATGAGCGAGAAAGAGAGAACAGAATAATGTGAAGTGGAAAGATGAGTTGATAAAACCATGTAATCAGAGTCTAATTTTCAGCGAGACAAGACGACGCTCGTTCAACTTGAGGCGGCGTCCGAGTCGACGACACGCCACGTCGCACACAAGGTCACATTTGCACAAGGAAGACTGGTGTCTTCGCCAAAAAAGAGGGCGGGTGAACATGAGTATGCTTCACCATGAGCACCAACAAGTAAGCTGGTATTTTACCGCACACGCCCCCGGATCATGCAGCACACAATATAAACAAGTTAAATGAGTGCAGTAAGAGACAATTAGTGTACACAGCATTAGTGAAAAAAAAAAATAGAGATATAGAAGTAATGCCCATGAGCAATGTCACACTGCTTGCAGACATCATACAGGAGCGTCTAAGTAGTACACACACAGAAATGCATCAGCACTCCTCTCGCTGATATTATACAAAACGAGAGGAGATATGGAAAAAAAAAGCCAAGGATAATAACAAGAAAAGGGAAGAAAGAGAGGAGGGAGACATTGAGCATGTAGTGAGAGCGGAAACGGTAAGTAAAACACACGAGAGATAAACACTAGCTTGAAATGACGGAACCATCGCAAGCAATCTCGCTGAGGGGCATGATAAGAGCCAGTAAACGGTGCAGCGTCACCTATTCGGGGAGCTCCATTCACTTTATCGTCTGTGTGCTCACATCACCGCGGAAATCCTGAGACACAGCTCCATGGCAGTCACGCCAGTCCTGACCCTGAAAGCACGTAGAAAGAAATCAGCAGGACGAGAGAAATAGATGCCTTCTCCCTCGGTTGCTAGATAAATGCAGCAAGACCGTACATTTCGAGAAGTACAGAAGTGTGCGACATTCAGTCAACCCTCTTTCCGTACCTCGATAATGTTTGCAAACCAAACACAACAGATAGAGAGACGGTGAAAAATGAGAGAAAAAAAAACATGACATCAAGTGATAGTGCTCCGATAACAGAAAAGAAGAAAAAAAAAAGAGATTTATTTATACTCGAGTATGTTTATACTGAGCGTATCGCGCTCAGTCGCAGCACTCATGCGATTCCACTACATATGGGTGTGTCACGTGTAATGACAAATAGTTTCATTAAAAAATGAAAGTAAGAAACATTGACAAAAACTAAAAAGAAAAAAGTTACAAAAAAAAAAGAGAAAAACTAGCAAAAAATAAATAAATAGAAAGGTAAGGAATAGTACTACTAGAAGAAGAAAAACAAGACTTCCCATTGTGAGGACTGTAATGGCGCATGTTTAGCAGCAATCCCAACTAAACCAAGCTCGCTCAAAGCGCCCCTGCTCCAAGTCTTCCGGAGAGATGAACAGACTGCATTCACCTGCATCCCCGAACATGAGCATTTCGTTACAATCAGATAACTGAAGAAGTAGAACTTGTGGATTAGTGTCCGTGGCGTCCGGCGAAAGGTCGGGATCCTCTGTATTTCTTGGATCATTCTGCGTGAACCGCGGGTAACCTCCAAGGTGCGAAGTCGCGGGTCTTTCGCTGAAGAGGTCGTCAGGGTAGTCGTCGCCGTCGTCGCTGGGTCGCTTCGCCATGTAGCTAACTGTTGAAGTAAACTCGTAGTCGTCAGCCAGGGGAGGTTTGAAGAAGTTGGGGTCGGCAAGCTCCGGATGCTCCACGCGAGCAGTTCGGATGAGCTGGTAAAACTCCACGGAGTCGTGCGGCAGCATGTCCATTACCGGCCCCAGGCGCGCAGCACACTCACACTCGATGGGGTTTCCGTACCACAGCGTCGGTCTCGTAATTGTGCGATTTGTCTTCTTTCCTTTGAAGGAGGAGAACAATTTATTCTCACTGCCTCCAAACGTCTTCCACAGCTCCCTTTTGCGAAGCTCCTCATACTCATTCTTCTCTGCATCACTGAGGCCTTCAGGCAGATGAAAGTTGTACGGTGATTCGGCGCCGCAAGTCGCGAAGACATTATACTGCTCCTCACGGCTCCACAGCTGCGTTTCAACCACCTTCTCAATCTTCTCCATCATGTCTGCATCGCCCGCTTCAACCAGCGGCCGGATGTGCTTGTACAGTTCTTCCTCTACCTGGCTGGGCGGAAAGTACAGGACACGGTAGCCCACCTGTCCATTATCCTGACCCATGTTCTCCATGTCGCAGCCGTACAGGTCATCAAAGGGGTCTGTGTAAAAGGCGAGGATGCCTTGGGTAGGAAAGTGCGGCGGCAGCGCCTCCGCAGCATCAACACCGTAGTGTGGGAGCTCGTCCAGGTTCAGCTGCACCATCAACGCCAGCGGGTTATTGGTGTTGCGGTTGCGGGGGTACTCTACCGACTTTGGCAGAAAGCCGAATCCACCGTACTTGCTGCTCCACAGCGGCAGATTGTAGCGGAGGAAGCGGGAAGGGGCGGCACGCTCGGGCCTCTTTTCACCGTTGGGGACAGCCACCGCCTCCTCCTCACATAGAAAAAATGGCTTGTCGGTAACGTGTCGAAGGAAGCTCAGAGAGCCCGGCGTGGTTTCAAGTGCGTAGGAATCGTTACCCATGCGCACACCTACCGCTTTGCGTTTACTGGAGTCCAAAGCTTTCCGCAGTTGGGGAATAAACGCCTCGCAGGCGGTCTCGCTATAGAGCATTCTATATATACCAATTTAATGAAAATGGAAGGGAGCACTGATTACAGCAAGGAGACGGTCAGAAATATGTGAGGCTACAGAAACTTGTTGTGAAACTTGTAAAGAATGCTTTCGGAAGTAGAAGACGACTGGGGCAGAAATAGCCCGATTGGAATGCAAGGAAAGAGACGCAGTGAAAACAACAGCTGCACACGCACACGCACACGCACGCACACACACGCACACCGCCGCATAGTGTGTTTTCCTATGCAGATGTCTTTCGGTAAAGTTCTAATGCGGGAGAGGCAAAGGTCGCAGTTACGCTGAAACTGTTACAGAAACGACACAGCACAGAGAATACCGAGGGGGTGAAAACATAATAACAATACGTAAGCTTACCAGTATATGTTTGTAGTGCTTTAATATCTTCTTCATGTTCTCTCTTTTTTTTTTCCTATTTCTATATCACCAAGTGTAGTCCATACAATGTCCGATATATTTTTCCCGGTCAATGACACACGCCGCCTTCTCCGCAAAATGGGAGACACAACAAAGAATAAAAAAAAAAAAAAAAAAAAGAGACAGAGACAGAAACAGAAACAAGAATAATAATTATAAAGAAAGAAACATTTAAACAACAACGTCATGAAAAGAAAAAGTTTAACACGACCAAGCATAACAACAACGAAAAAAAAGTTATCAGAAGAACAACGACCACAAGTACTCTTAAAAACAAAAACAACTACAAATGAAAACAATAATTAAGAGAAAAAAAACAAGCAAAGAGAGAACAAGAAAAATGTATGGGAAGAGAGAAAAAAAGTAGGTAAACAAAACAGAGCGAAAAAGAAAACTGGAAAGAGGAAAGCAAAACTGCGGCCAAGCTATGGAGTTCTGTGTTGGGTGGCAATGACGCACAGCAGGGGGACTTCCCGAAAACAACAACAGTTATCCGAGAGTCAAACTATAAGGTAAGCATAACAGCAGACATGCTGTTAAACGTTCACTGGTGTACCAAGCCATTTTTAAAGAGATAATGATAAATGAAAAGAAGAAAAGAGCGAGGTAATAAGCAATACTACGCAAAAAGAAAGAGAAACGCGAGAGGACGAAGTGAATTAAGAAAAAAAAATCTCAGAAAGAATTCATTCTTTTTTTTTTTTTACTTGTTACTCCTTTCTTCTTGTTCTTTTTTTTTTAACTGTTGTTATTCAGTTCTTTCTTAGTTTTGTTAAATTTATGTTCTTTTTTTAGTTTATTTTTGAACTCACAGTGAATATAATTCACTTTTTTTTTTCTGTCAGCAAGGAGTAAAAAAAGAAGGGGGGAAACAGATAAATATTAAGGGGAAGAAAAAAAAAAATAAAACTTAGAGAAAAGAAAAAACAGCAACAAACAAAAAGGAGGTTTAAAAAAAAAAAAAAAAGTACAGGCAAGCAAAACCAAAAATAAATAAAGTAAAATAAAACGAGAGAGGGAGAAGTTACGTCGCATATGACTTCTCTCCGTGCGACAACGCAGACTATTTTTCTTTAAAAACTCAGAAAGAAAAGTAGAGAGGTCAGCGTCGCTAGAAAGAAGGCAAGGCAACGTACGAAGCACGGCAGAACGTTACAATCAAAAAAAAGAATGGATGGTGAGATACTATCACAAAAAAAAAAAAAAAAAAAATGAAAAAATGAATATGACGAAGGAAGGAAGAAGAAAAGAGAATGGGCTGTGCGATGGTAAACCACGCTAACAAACGTGGTTCATGAAGTAAAGAAGTGGACGTCCCTAGGCAGTGAAGCCAATGATCACAGCGACGGCTCCGAAAGCGAAAGTCGCAAGCAGACGCGCCGCGCTGGCAGGGCTCACCACGCCGTCGGAGAGGGGAACACAGCGGCGGAACGTGTCATGCTTGTAGCCAGGGTGGCACAACAGGCAGTTGCTCATCGCGTCACACACGGCGCAGTTGTCGATGCCGTTGCAGGAGATCGGGGACCCGGTCGGACTGACGGTACTGGAGGTGGTCGTGGTGGTGCTCGGGGGAGTCGTGATGGGGCCCGGCGTGGTCGAAGTGGTGCTGGTGACGTCTTCGGGAGGGGCACTCGTAGTGGTTGTGCTGGTGACGTCTTCAGTAGGGGCACTCGTAGTGGTGGTGCTGGTGACAGGAGGCGCGCCGCTATCAGTGTTGGCGCACACGCCGTCCTCACCGAACAGAGCAAAGTCAACGCACTGGGTGCACTGCGCGGCGGACGACTCGCAGTTCTTGCAGAGGCGGTCGTTGCAGGCCTCGCAGGTCCGCTGCGCCGTCAGGCGGTAGCCGTCCAGGCACGACTGGCACAGACCGGGGTTCTGCGGGTCACAGCGGGCACAACCCTCCGTAGTGCACGCCTGGCACGACGCGATGAGGTACCCGTTAAGCACAGGCGTATAGCCAGGCACGCACTGGTAGCAGCGGCCCATCGGGTCGCAGCCAACGCAGTTCTCGATGGCACACGCAAAGCAGGCGTTGTTGTTATTGTAGAAGCCACCGTTGCAGCTGCTGCACGTGTTCGCGCCAGCATTGCACTCCGCGCAGTTGGTAGCGGCGCACGCCTCGCAGACACCGTTGGCGTTGAGGCGGTAACCGCTGGCGCACTCGGTGCACGTTGCGTAGTCGTGCCGGCACTTTTTGCAACCGGCGTCGGTGCAACGGACGCACCGCTTCTCAGCGTTCAGCCCAGCAAAGTCCTCGCACTGCGTGCAGACTCCGCCGTTGTCGCAGTCATCGCAGTTGAGGTCGCCGCCACAGCCCTGACCCCGAACATTGACGCCAAACAGCGTGGTGGTGGCGACAGTGGCGAGCAGGACCATAGACGGCACGTTCTTCATGCGGATGACGAACGGCATTTTTGTTGGTTGTGTGTGTCTGTGTGTGAGGGTGTGTGTTTGTGTGTGTTTGTGGGGTGAAACAGGTAAAAGACGTGTTTAAAATCACAGGATGAAGTTGACTGTTGAGCTAAGGTTGTTTGTTTATCTTTGAAAATTGTTTGTTTGTTTGTTTGTTAAGGGCTCGTAAGGGGGATGGGTAAAAGATGGACGGTGCGTTGGTGAAGGAACCGCGCTGGGTTGTGTGCGGTGTGGGGCGGGGGCGGACAGAGGTTCTCGCCCCAGCGTTTGGCCCCCGGGGATGGGGGGGGGGGCGGTGTAACGTGCGCAGCAGGGAGCGGGCGTGGGCGTGGGCGCCACCGCCAGCCTCGCGGAGTTGTTGCGCTGTGCATTGATGCGCATGGGGGCTGGCGGGGGCGGAAAGGACAACCGTGCACCCCACGAAAACTCCCTCGATACCCTTGCCACGTTGCTGACGCGATTGCTGTACGCCCCGGTGCGAGACGATGGCTGGTGCGCCGCTGTTTTGCGCCCCGCGGACTGGGAATGCGGGAGGGGGGGGGGGGTGGCGCTGTGCGCGTGTGCCTCTGCATGCTCAACGCCCCGCGGCGCGGCGTCCGCAACCCTCTTCGCCGTGCGGCGCTTGTGAGCGCCTCCGTCTCCCCGCCACGGCCGGCGTCCGTGTTTTGGGCTGTTTGGGATGCCCCAGAAGGGCCGTGGGCGGGGCGTGGCCCGGCCGGCACACCTGAGGCCCGCGGGCCCGGTTCCTGCGCTGTTGAATGACCGCGTTGGGGGTGGGGTGGCGGGGGTGGCGCGGGAGAACAACATTGGCGCCTTCGTGGCCATGTGCGCGGCGCTGGGTTTTGCCACCTTCGAATACCGGACAAGTGCCGCTCACTGTAAGGACCGCCATCAACCGCGGCGTCGCAGCACAGTGCGCTTACTGGATTAAAAACAAACAAGCAAACCACAACACTTTCGGCACATTTATTTTATATTTATTTTTTAAAAAAGAAAACACAGGGCATAGGTGATAATACTTAATTAAGGACAATGAAGGTGAAAAAAAAGAAGAAAAAAAAATATGTGATGATAACAAGCCAGCGCCAGATTCCACAGTCCCTCTTTTTTTTTCTTTAGACCGAGGAGTTTCGCTCCGTCCCCACTACAGAATTTGACAGCGGGAGAAAGTGGACAAAAACCAGGGGCCTTTTTGAAGGCGCTTCTTGTGTTTATGTGTATATGAAACAGGAACAAAAAGAACAGTGAGTGTCAGAATATTTGATAGTGGAAACAACGAAAACGACCGGGAGTGAGTTATGGGAAGAGAGGTAAGGAAAGGCGCTTCGGCATCCCTTTCCAACTATTCCTGACGTATTGAGGCGTGATTGCACTGTTGCCACTCTTTTCCCGACACAGGAGGTACAAAACAAAACCAAACAAAAAAACACAAATAAATCACACAGTAAAATACGGCAAAGAATCCAGACTAGCAAAACGCGCCGCCTCAATCACTTCCTCTTGAGAGTGCGCATGGTGGTTTTGCCGTTGAAGTTGGGTTTCCGCATCCGCACGGACTTGGGGGTGACGGTGACGAGTTCGTCGTCGGTGACCCACGCGACGCAGTCCTCGAACTTGAAGGTCTGTGCCTGGTACGAGCCGCGCTTGCTGGCAGCCTTGTCGTTGGCGTTGGCGCGCATGCCACCCAGCTGCTCGTTGCGGCGGCACACGTTGATGGCGAGGTTCTGCAGTTTGGTCTTGGTGTTTTCGCCAACGATCTGCCCGTTGAAGACGACATCGCCTGGCTGCACGAAGAAGCGCCCCTGTGTGCAGAGTCCAGAGAGCGCCCAGTCCGTCACCTCCCCGTTGTCAACCGAGATGAGGGCGCCGGTGTCGCGCTCCGTGACGCCGGTGGCCATCGGACGGTAGCTGTCGAAGTTGTGGTGCAGCACACCGTCACCGCCGGTGAGGGTGTGAAACTTGAGGGGCAGTCCCGTCATGAGACGCACCGGCATGATACATTCCGCAAGGATGCGATCGTTGGAGAGGTTCTGCATCTCGCCCATGTCTGCCATGTACGAGCTTAACATAGACACCACACTGCCGACGAGCTTTTCGTTGAACTCCAGGGTCACCTTCTCGTACGGCTCGCACTCCTCGCCGTCGATGACGCGGGTGAGAACGGAAGGAGCCTGAATCTCAAACTCGTAGCCCTCGCGGCGCATGTCCTCGATGATGACGGAGAGATGCAGCGCCCCGCGACCCATGAGCTTGATCTGCTGATTCTCCAGAGGCTGCAGCTGCAGTGCGGTGTTCACCATCGCCTCGCGCTCCAGCCGCTTCTGCAGCGACGCAATGCGGCTCTTGAGCTCATCCGCCTCCTTGCCCTTCCAGCTCGCCTTGCTCTCCTGCATAATGAGACTGTACGTCGGGTCGTCGGGCTTCTTGTACGGGAACATGTCCACGTCACCCTGCCGGCCAATGGTGCAGCCGATCTTCAGCGGCACCTTCTGCCCAATCGGCTCCTGCAGCTCGACGACGCAGATGTCACCAAACGAGGCGGTCGGCACCGACATTTGCTCGACGCCGCAATACAGCTTGATGGCCTTGACAAGCGCGTCGACACGCTTGTCTTCCAGACCAACAGTCACCTTGTCCCCGACGTTGACGGAGCCGTTGAAGACGCGCCCAATGGCGATCTTGACGTCGTCGCGCTCGTCAATCTGGGCCACAAGCATCTGGAATTTGTCGGTGTCCTGGGCTTTGGGAGGTGGAATGAGGTCGAACACGGTGTCAAACAGCGGTGTCAGCGTGCCAGACTTGACTGGCTCATGATTCATGAAGCCGCTGCGGCCAGATCCGTACATGAACTTGATGTCCAGATGGTGGTCCTGCTCCGCCGTCTCCGAGGAACAGGTCCTGCACCGCCTCCTCCGTTTTGGCGATGCCGGTGTCGTCCTTGTCGATCTTGTTCAGACACACAATAGGCTTTAGATCAAGCGCCAGCGCCTTGCGCAGCACATATCGCGTGCCAGGGCGAACCCCCTCCTTGGCGTCGACAAGGAGAATGATGCCCTCCACCATCTGCAAGGCGCGCTCCACCTCGCCGGAGAAGTCAAGATGCCCTGGCGTGTCGACGATGTTGATGCGCTTCTTCCCGTCGTCGAGGAGAATGGCGGTGTTTTTTGCCAGAATCGTGATACCGCGCTCCCTTTCTTGATCCTTGCTGTCCATCACCCGGTTGTGCGCTGTCGCCATCGTACCCGACTGGCTCAGCATCGTATCCACGAGAGTGGTTTTTCCGTGATCGACGTGAGCGATCACGGCGATGTTTCGCACGTCAGGTCGGGTATGCACCAGACGCAGGGGCACCCACGCCGTGGCGTGGGCCACCGTGCGAGAAAGCCGCGACCGCGAAAAGTGCCGTAGCGCCAACATGATGTGTTTTCTTTTTTTTTTTCGTGCTTGTGTGTGGGTGTTGTATTAGTTATTCTTGTTGTAAAATACTTCTTTTCGAATGCAGTGTGGCAGATGGCTTGGCTACCGTCGCTGCACAAGAGTCAGGAGAACAAAACAAAACAAAACAAACAAAAAATCAAACAAACAAAACGAAAACGATGGGGGAAAAAAAAGAGGAGAATACAAGACTTTTGCTTGCAAGAGGTGTATCTCGGGGTGCTGGAATGTGTGGTATAGTAGGAACGCAGATGGTAGTTAACAATATGAGAGGGAAGAGAAACTCAAGAAGGTACAGACCGTAGTCAAGAACTAGGTGAGTTTTTCTGAGGACATTGCACAACGTGTCGCTTAAAAGAGCGGGGAAGTGAAATTTAGCGAGAGTACACAGTCGTCAGAAGAAAGAGAGGTGCGACAGCAACAACAACAACAGGAGACCGCTGTGGCTATACATATTACTCTCTTCCTCGCTTTGCTTCTCCCAAGGTGTCAGTGTTTGAAGAGCGCAGTGGCAATGATTGTTTAAAAAAAAAAAAATAGAAGTAAACACACAAGACACACGACGGAATGCTTGGAGAGGAGAGAGAGACAGAGAGAGGGAGAGCAAATCAAATTTTAATCGAATCATTAATGTTATCTGTGGTAGCCTAGAAACCACAGAAATACTCACGAGAGATCGGGATCGCTGTGAAAGGTGAGCGTGTCCACCAGTAACTCCTGCACCGGAATAACCTCAACCTCACCGTTGGGGAGTGTTCGTCTCACCACCATGTAGATTCGGCGATTCATGAGATCATCCTTGGCCATTTCGATGGGATCGGCATCCTCGACACTGACGTCGATGGTGTTGTGCCCGGTGGACGCGACACCGTTGATTATCTGCTTCGCGCGTTCGCTGATAATGGAGGCGAGTTCGAAGCGTGTCAGATACGGATTGGTGCGCCTCTCCTCTGGGGGAGTTATTTCATCGGCCCCCAGCTCCCCCATCACACAACTGTGAGCAGTGTTCATCATGAGAGTGGAGTTTGAATTGTTCACCTTGCTTTGCAATAGACGCTTTCCGATATTGGCTGAACAGTGTTTTGAAAAATCCTCTTGTGTGGTGGTACTTCCGTTGATATTGCAGCAGTGGAGATTGGTGAATGCTCCTTCAAGTGCAATGGATTAGTGTGGAAAGGATGAGTGATGATATTATATACACATGATGTGCGATAGATGTTAGTCACTAGGAACTGTTCACCACTGTTGCCATGAACTTGATGCAGCTCCAACGTTGAAGGACGAAAAACAACAACAACATTTACCTCTTTTCCTTTTCCTTTTTTTTTTTCTGTGTGTGCTGATGTGCATGCGTGTGGGGCGTGGGTCTGCGAGTTCAAGAGGCAAGCACACTGTCCAAGTCCACGACGGCACACGTCTGTTGATGCGTCGACACAGTATTCATATTTGGAAAGCATGTAAGCAAATACGAAAACAAAGTAATGGAAAACGCAAGTCAAGAATAGTATTGCATGGAACGGTGTATGTAAAAGTATTCCACGTTGCTACACGCTTGCAGAGGAAAACAAAAACGAAAACGCAACAACAAAAACAACAACACCAACAAAAAGAACAGAAAACTGTAGTAGTAGCAACTGAGAGAGAAGGAGAGGACGATAGAACACAAAGCAGTGCAGTGTAATAATAATAATGATAAAATGAAAGACACACACATGTTTGTTCGTGTTGCCTCTGTTGGCGGAGTATTGAAGTTTCACTGAGAGTCATCAAGAGAGAATACGGCCTCTGATCTGATTAACGGGGAAATCGGCTAATTTAAACAGTGCCTTGAACATGGAGAGAGAGGATGCCCTGCGGTCAAAAAGTGCCTGTCGCGCGCTTATTGTCTTGTTTTGCCGCTTCAACTAGTGGGGGTTGAGTACTTGGCGGAGGAGAGCGCGAGCAGAGGCGTAGATGGTAGAGATGATCTCCCGCTTCTGCGGCTTCAGCTTCGTGCCGTCCTCGTTGCCCAGCGGCATGTCGTCAAAGTAAAAGATATACCGGCTTGGAATCACATGATTGAAGACGCCAGTGCGCCGGCACTCTTCCAGCTGACGCGCCACGTAGCTGCTCTGCATATCGACGCTGCCACAGTCGTGCACAATTTTATAGAACTTGAGCACCGGAAGGCTCTGCAACACGAAGCCGGGAACCGTGATACACGTGGAGGAGTGCAAGGCGCAATTCTTTCCCACCAGTGGCTTGACGTCGTCCAAAGAGAGAAGGTTCCGATTGCACAGCCGAATTTCGTCGGTCGAGTCCTCCCCGAAGGACTGCTTCGAGAAGAGCAGTTTCGATGGCACAATGACGTCGCCGCGGTTGCCGCTGAGGCCGGCGGCTTTACCCGACAGGTTGACCCCGCGCACGTGATTGCTGAAGGTCAGCAGGAGAGAGCGCAGAATAGCTTCGATTTGAGCACCGAACGTCTTGTCCACGTTGACGATGAAGAGACGCTCGCCGTCTTGGGAGCGTTTCTTCGCGGCGTTGGCCGCCTCGCGCAGAGCCGGGTCGACGTCGGCGCAGCTGATCTTACTGACGTCGATGATGTCGACAATGAGCGCAGAGGCATGAGCGTCCTCCATGAGCACAAAGCCGGTCGATTCCAGTCGCGCGCGGTAGCCGTCACGGATTTGCTCAATATTTTCAAGCAGGTTTGTGAGGATGTAGTAGTACTGGTCGTCCTTGTTCTCCCACACGGAGTGGCCTTTGCCAAAACTCTCGCGCAGGACGTCGTCGTTCTCGATGAGCTCCCGCACGTCGTCTGACATGGAGCAGAAGAGATTCTTCAGTGTGCGGTTCGGTGAGAAGAGAATGTCAATCCGCGTGCTCTCCGGCAGGTCGTCGTCCTCGGAGAGTTCGAGGCACTTTTTGATTTGCCGCTCGATCGTCAGCGCCCAGTTCGCGTACGGGTCCTGCGCGAACCGCTTCGTCAGAGACGACTCCATTTGCAACACGTACTCTTCACGATGAAGCATAATGTTGCAGAGCTGCTGCAGCGCTCGCTCGCCCCACGCACGCTGAACGGCATGCACCTCGTTGGGCAACAGAGGCAGTCGCTCAAAGACCCCCGACACCTCCAAACCCTGCTCCTGGTCAGCGATGCCCTGCCGCAGGATTTGCACCGCCGATGGCGACACGATTTGGTTGAGCTTAGTGCGGATCTTCTCACATTCCACCGAGAAAATACACAGATTCGAGACAAAGTCGATGGTGTCAGTGAAACCGTCACGCATCATGACGAGCGTTTGCCCTCCGCCACCAAAAGTCCACGCACAGCGCCGTCGCTTCCCAGTGTCGACGCCGATCACATTGGAGCGGCCACCATACGCGGTGTTGGTCACCACGTCTGCCACAAATTCGTCCGACATGTACTCGGGCATCGTCGGGGTGAGGATGAAGATGTACGTCTCCGTCGCATTTGAAGGAAGTCGGCGCACGCAGTATGAAAGCGCCTCGCCATCAATGATATTGCTGTTGGCCCTCTTGTGGAAAACGGTGCCTGACATTTTAAACGACCGGATAATGTTACGCAGTGAGAGGCGATACCCACCGTCTTCGTCCGCCCCATGCTCATTATACGACGACAGGCCAAAGATAGCACGGCAAAAGTCCTGGAAGACCTTGAACTGCGGCAGGTTCTGGAGCACCCAGCCCGAGACGTTGTTCGCGAAGATCGGAGACTTTTTGAAGAGACTCACAAACTCGTCCTTTGGGATCAGCAACAGTGTCGTCTTTGTACTAGCGTGATACGTAAAGTCAGCAGGCTTCTCAAGGATAGCGTCGTCGATGCCAAATATATTCGGCGCAGTGATGCTGCCGATGCGACGGTGACCAAATGCACGTTTCAGCCCCTTCTTCGAGTTCATCACCTCCACGGTACCGGAGGCGAGCACATACACGTGCTCCAGCATCGCACCCTCTTCCACAATGACGTTCATCGCACCGTACTCGCGGAACATAACATTCAGTCCCGAGATTTGCTCAATAGACAGAGTAAAGAGATGCGGAACAGACTGTAGAAAGTTTCGCACATCCGGCTTGGAGGTACTACCGTCGACATTGTTTTCATCCAAAGCGGTGGCAGCGAGACGCAGCGGCTCCGCGACAAGCAGGCAGTCGTCGTTTCCGTTCTCATCGTTGCTGTCGAAAGCGATTTCCTCTCCCTTTTTAGAAACTGCTTCCGACATGGTTCGTTGACTTTATTATTATTATTAGTATTATTACCGTTATTGGAAAATGCTAGGGCCGCCAGATGAATAATCGTCTCGACAGCAAAGGAGTAGTAAAAGATAATAACAATGACAAAAATGACAGTTATATTCTTCTTGAAAAAGCACAAAGCAAAAGTACAAATGACCCGCTAACGACACTTATCAAACCGTCACCACCAAGAAATAGGTAGCAACTTGGGTCTGTGCAGTCGGATAGACAGTTTGATATCACCAGGTAGTCTTCCCTAAAACTATAGTATCTCTTTTTTTTTCCGTAGTACGAGAAGTTTAAAGAGTGAGGAAAATCAAAGGAAGCTTGGAGCATGAAGCACTGTCGGCGCATGTAAGACACACACACGCCTGCATCTTCGAAAGTGAGATGAACGGTGAGAAGATCGAGTGACACAGTCAAGTATCCACATCATCGCTGTGAGTGTGTGGCATCGTCGGAAGCAACAATTGCAGACTCAAAACGCGTCATAGGTACAGCAGTCACAAGTGTTGTATTTTTTTTTGTTATTTTTCCAAAGAAGGAGATGAAACCATTAGGGCAACAAAAATGACAAGGACTCGTCTACGCGGCGGCGCTTCTGGTGAGCTGCAAGTCGCACATCTGACGCCGTCATTTCTGCATGGTCAAACCGATTCAGTTCCATCATGAAATTACCAAGCCTTTCCCCGTTGACCCCGTTCTCAGGTGATTGGTTGCACGCCTGACAGTCCGCGAGGTCAGCGGCAGACAGGTCGGTGCGCCTGCTGCAGCGCAGGGAGCGGGGAGAGCAACACAAAACAACCGCCTCAGCTGGTCGCACCGCGGGTGGCGGCACTTGCTGCTCTGACGGTGGAGCCAAAGAGAAAGAAAAACTCACTGGCTGTTCCCTGCGCCGCCGCCAGCACCTCCCGCACAGAAGGTTGTGAATATCTCTCGCTCGTATCAGCGACATCCAGCGCCACTGGCTGTTGAGCAGCGATTTGCAACGGGGTAATGAGGGCTCGCGCCGCGCGCGCCAGCAGCGGACGTGGAGACACAGCGAGAGCTTTTCCTTGCGGACGTTGTGCGACGTCGTGCTGACCGGTGACAATCTCAAGCAGCTCCACTAGCAGTTTACCCAGAGGTGCTTTAGAAGCGGCAGCCATAACAACGGGAAGCAGCACTATCAACACGTGTCCAAGCGCGCGTTGCGCAGAATCAGACTGGATGAACTTTCCCAGTCTCACACAACGATGCAGCAAAAATTGAACATTGGAAAGCGCCCGTTGTGGGTCGCGGATCCCTGCGGCTGTGGCCTTCTGCTCGGGTAGCGTATGCATAGCATGATGATACATCGATGCTTTCTCTCTCGCGTCTCGAACCACCTCTCTAGGCAGCCATGCGACCTGCCGCGGAACGAAAAGAAGCTCGACGTTCCGTTCGGTGCAGTGCAGTAGCCACGAGCCATTCCGCGCCACAGCGTCCCGAATGGCCACTTCACGGTCATCAGCCGACACCGTGCTGAGAAGTGGGGACGCGGTTTCCGCGATGTGCCGCAGAGGCATACTAGCGTTCGCTTTGTTTGAGGGGCAGATGTTCTGCTGGCGAAGCAGCGACGAGTAAATGTATGCGACAAGGGTCTTACTTTGCCCAGCAGAGAGGGCGCGATAGTAGCCTTCATATACTGCGCTGCCAGGACCCTCGCTGTGGTTGACATTGGGTGATGTCGCAGCAAAAGGTGCGAGAAGCGCATCGCTAAGAAGTAAAGATCGATTCTGCCGAATACTAACTGGCAAGCAGGTCACGGAGGAGCCACCGAGTCGCACCACTCCTTTGATCTGCGGACAGACATTCGCGTTGGGTTGCACAAAGACACCAGTAACGCCACCACACGACGCACTACCACACGGGGATCGCTTCTGCAGTTCACATCGCATCACTGAAAAATGACTCTCAGCAGTTGTGGTGTCACAACGCGGGGTGGCCAGAACGGTTTCATTCACCTCCACAGGAAGACGAGAGAAGGTGCCAAGCGTCTTGGATGAGTCCTGATGAATGACAATGGATGTGAGCAAGCAGCGGTGAGCAGTTTTGGGTACCGTGGGTCACTGCGTGTCGGCGACGCTGACTTGCCGTAATGCCGTAGCGGCAAACGCGAAGAGTTCCTGCGCACTCGCCGTTTTTGCGACTGAAAACACAGTGCCTGCACGACAGACTCCACACTCATTTTGCCGCCTCTCCGCTTCTCCAATCGTTTCTACGAATTTTGAGTGTTTTTTCCGTTCCAGTTGCTCCTTCTTTGCGTAGTGTTCTCGATGCTACCTTAATTTGGTGATGACGTGCTGACATATCGTGATCAATCAGTCAACCGTTTTTATTAGAGCAATGTGCCCAAACCGAAAAAAAAAAAGCAGACTGTTTCACAAATCAAAGGAGGTGCTGAGGAAGAGAAAACTGTTGACGAAGTAAAAGCAACACGATATCACGCACACACACACACACAGGAAAAAAATAATTTAAAAAAAAGCTCTTCTTTGGTACTTGACAGAAATACACCTGAAATTTCTCAAACGAAAACACAACAACAATAATCAAACAAACAAACAAAGAATCAACACAGGTAGACATGACCAGTCTCTCTGCACGACTGCACACTTCACCAGCATCCAATTTGAGAAAAACTGGAAGTTCGTGATTACACCAAGTCAACATATCTTTTGTTTTCCAATAATCAACGACATCTAAGAAAAACTGAACACGTTTTTTGGGCACCACTCCACAACACCAGTTATCGACAGTATCGACTGCTGTACATCAAAGCGAAACCGGGCACCCTCTCTCTCTCTCTCTCTCTCCCTAAATGTTAAAATCACAGCAAGTCACTGGAGCACCCCACACCGGAGGAGAGCTGAGAACAGGAAAAATAAAGATGTAGAATGGGGAGGGATATAAGAGGGAATAAAAACAACAAGAACAACTATATACTCAAAACACACTCACAGACGCGCACAAAGTGACAGACAATACGTGTTCTAACCGTTTTCACTGAAGTGGCCCTATGGCGTAATCAGCGTTGACGACGTCATATGTCCAATCCAAAATGGGACGAAGCGTCCTTGTTTCGGTACAAACATCCCATAGAGGGTGTACCACAAGAAGAGAGGGGAATGCCAACGAATTACGGGAGTTTGATCCGCTATGGGGCTTAAGGAATTAGTGGATTGTGGATAGAGACCATTGAGGCGTTAAAATGCCCAAGACATAAATGGCGTCTTGTGGGAGACGGATAAAGATACAGTAGTAATAAAAAAAGAAGAAGAAGAAAAAGATGACATGAAAATATGAAGGATGAAAGAAATAAATAAATGATATTAAAGGAGTCCCGTGTTTCACACACGAAAGCCGAGTTCCGTCGCAACGTCACCTTTCTTGAGCTGCATGAGGTAGTTGAGACGGGTCTTGGAGGAGTCGGAGCGGCTGTCAGCGCGGTTGATGGGCATAAACTTGGGGTGGTCACGGAAGGAGCGGAAGAAGGAGACAAAGTCGTCTTCGTCGAGGCAGCCGCGATGGTACATGCCCGCCGGGATGACGATGAGGTCCCCTTCCTTGATTTGCACCCGGATCCACTTGTCCTGCTTGTTACGGAAGTCGTAATAACACGACCCATCCAGGCAGAGACGCACGTTCTCGTCGTCGTTGTAGTGCTCCTGGAACCACCGGTCGAGGAAGGTGTCGTCCTTGGAGGTTTGCGAGATCTTCGTTTCGTCGGTGTGCTTGTAGTCGCGCTCTTTGAGAATTTGCTTCACGACCGCAAAATCGCTCAGGTTGATCTTGAAGTGCACCACGCCGAGCTCGCGGAGGTCCTTCATGGTGACGCGCGGGGCGTTCTGCTTCCGGCCTGGCTTGAGGCTCGTGGTCGAAAGCGCTGGCGCCGAGACCTCGTCGTCGAGATACCAGGCGTCGAGAGCGTTGGGGTCCCCGTCTTTTGTGGGCGGCGGGACTGGGGGCAGATCCTGGATCTCGTCAGAGCCGAGACGCTTCCACTCCTCCTCCTGCTTCTTCCGCAGCCGAGCCTCCTCAATGCGACGCTGCTCCTCTTCCTTGCGTTTGCGTTCCTCCTCGGCCTGCGCCTCAGCCATTCTGCGCAGCTGCTCCTCCTTTTCCTGTTCGCGCTTGCGGTCGCGCTCGCGGATAGCCGCCTCCTCCTGCAGCCGCTGCTGCTCGGAAAGTCCGTCCATTTTCGCTTCAAAGCAGCTGTTATTGAACAGAGTGATGTGAGTGCGACGTCTGCGTTATTAGATCTGTTGTAAGCCCTTCTTTTCACTGTTGTCGTTATAATATGAGGTACTACAATACTGCGTATTCCTTCGTTGTTACATCGAGAGAATGTGAGAGAGAGAGAGAGAGAGAGGGAGAGAAAGAGAGAGAGAGAGAGAGACAGAAAGATTTTGATGACTGTTGTGAGAAAGAAAGGAAAATAAATTGTAAAATAATAGTAATAATAATAATAATAATAATAATAATAATAATAAAAAACACACACATCATAGTTCCTTCATCATTTAAATAGTATTGTCAAGGGAATAAGTGTTTTATTGTTTGCATTCCTCTCTTCGTAGTTCCCTTTTCCAAGATGAAATCGTACGATAAAAACGTACACATAATTGTGATAAATACTTCATAACTCACCGTTCCCCACCACAACAGGACGACAATGTAATATCATGAGTCCGCTGCAAAGCGCGCAAGAAGGGAGAACCTCGTAGCTAGAAATCGCTGTACCTGCTCGAAGAAATCACGAACAAACATCGCGTCTACGTCTTTATTGAGCGCGGCAAACGTCGAGCCTGCTATTCCAGCTCACCGTTTCGGAAACCTTGACTGCTGCATTGCGTCAAAGATATACTTCGCGCCTTGTGGATGTCCAAACAGCTTCACCGATAGGTCCACAAAGTAGGATAGGTTTCTATTCAGCGCTGACGCATTGGGAAGCGACGCGGTCTTCTCTAGGGTGTCCGCAGAGGCAGCGAACTCGCATTGCGCAGATAGATCGACAGCCGGCGAAAAGATATCGCTTAATGGCGCGAGATGGTCCGTTCGCAGTGAGCCTGCAAGGGTACCGAACGCGATCCAGTAGTGCTTACTCTGTTGCAGTGACGATAGCAGCCATTTCCTTAGAAGGTCCGCGCACGCCGTCTCTGGTGCAGTTTCCGCGCATGCGCTACCCAGCGAAAACGCGGAGTGGGTGGTGGCGAGTAATGCCACGTCGACAACGGGAGTCTGGAATAAGTCGCAGATAGAGGGGCGCTGCGTTGCTGCAGTGCGGTCAGCGTTTGTGAGCGCGTCTGAAGCTTCGACTGTGGTGGATACCCCACCCGATTGCCCAGTCTTGCCGCGATGTCTCGTCGCATTCGCCCTGCTAGACAGCGTTCTACCGCAGCTTCGTTGCCGGATGATTTCCGTCCGCGCCGTGCGCTCGAGCCAAAGGTGGCGCCCCACCGCTGCAGGCGCTTTGCTCCTTGTTGTGCGTTTGTAATGTCTGGCGTGCTCTAACACCGCCAGCTTTCCGTCAATGTCTCTAATCCGTTCACGAATTCGCTCCTGAAGGGACGCGTTAGCCACAAGAACTCGCTCAACCTGCGTCAGCGCGTCGTCACATGGGGGTAACATTTTTGCGGCCTTTTGGACAACAAGTTGACCTGCTGAAAGAATAGGCTATTAGAAACAGACTGCAGTTCTTGCTACGCATCCGTCGGCTCGCACACGGAGGGAAACGGGAGATCAAGAAGGGTGGAGAGATGTGGGAGGGAAGGGAGAGTCAGATGCGGAGAATAAAAGAAGAAGACACACATGCGTAGGTTGACGTGAGCAGTTCGTGTGTGACAACGTTTGTGGACACACACACACACACACACACACACACATTAAAAAAGACGTAAATGTGACCGTTCACTTTGGAATCCCCGTATTCCAGTTGAATTTCACACACAACAAAAAAGTCACATCAGCAGAGAAATCACGGGCATCACATAAGTGTCGAAGTACTCAATGTATATTAAAATATAGAGGAAAATGTGTTGATCATGATCATTAATGACGGAAAAGATGCATATACGTATGTTTATGTTTGCGTGCCTGATAGAAGCATTAATTTGACACATGTAGGCTCAGTAAAGACGGCTTCACCTTTGAGAGATAGGGATGAAACAAGGTTGCGCGCATAACAATTCAAATATTTTTATTACATTGAGGAGGGAGGAGGAGGAAGTTTGGGGAGGGGGGGGGAGAGAGAGGATTGGAAGACTAAGAGGCCTGATTGCGCCAAAAAACACAGAGCGAGGCTCCAGCCAGCCTTGTCAATTCGAAGGAGAATGTGTCCCCCCCCCCCCTCTCCATCCACCCTTAAAAAGTCAAGAACCGTTAGAATGCTAAGAAAAACAGCTGACCTCAAGAGCTCTTGTGACTGCGACGATGAGGAACTCCTACATTATATGTGTGAATAATAGTGGAGTAGTACTCATAATAATAAATCGCATATGCATATATATACAAATTGTTTAAATTTGGATACTACAGCAAAACATAGACAATCAAAAGGAGAAGAAGAAAAAGAGAGAGAAAAAAAAAACATACACGCAGTGCGGCAGAAGAAAAGTGGGGAATATAGGAGAAGATAACGCATGAATGAGAAAGAAAATAATAATAAAAAAAGGTGTGAGTGCTTCCGCAGGTCAGCTTTTGTGCCTGAGAATAATTAACGTGCTGCCCTGACACGACACAAAAGCAACCCCGGGATGCTCCGAGCTGAGCGCGATGTTTGTAGGGGCCTTCGGCAGCTTAATCGACCCGATCCGTTGACCTGTCGCGTAGGAGACAACAAATACCTCACTTGAAGAGTTGGAGAGGCACCACAAGTTTTGCGTAGTGGGGCACATGCGAACCAGCTTCAGACGCTGCCCATCTTCGAACGCGGCTGAGATCCGCTGAGAGTCCCGCTCCATCCGCGTCGCCGTGATGCAGTCGTAGACGCCAACCACCTCGCCGCCCGATGAGTCAGGAATTAGGACGAGAGAGGTCGAGGGCACCGGCTCGATGGCGTCGCACGAGACCTGCCCCCCGGCTATATAGCGCTCGGAGCGCAGCGTGCGGAGGTCCCAGATTTGCGCGGGGCTTCCCCACCCTGCGCTCACGGCGAGCGTAGTGGTCATGAATCGCGCGGAAAAGATGCGGTTCGCGTGCGTCACGCGATGGTGATTGTTTTCGTCCACTCCGATTGTGAGCTCTTCGACGTTGCTGAGGTCGCTTTCGTACAGACGTACGATCTTGTCACTTCCCGCGGTGAGAATGTGGCTCCCGGTCGGCGACACATCCAGAGCCGCGATCTCGTTCTTCGGCTCCGCAGCCAGCTTGACGCGGGTCAACGACTCGCCGTCCCACTCCCACAAGAAGACACCGCCCTCGCAGGAGGCGGAGGCGACCATGTAAGGAGCGTCGTCGCTGGTGCGCGGAAACCAGCGGACGGCCGTACACGGCATGTCGTTGTACGGTTTGCCAGGTCCCACGCGCGCGCAGGCGAGCAGAGACTGAGCCCCTTCCCCGATGCGAATGACACGAAGAATGCCGTTGCCAAACGCGCACACCAGATACTCCCCGTCGGAGGAGACGTCACATGAGTGAATGTTCTCCTGGTCCTCCGATATTTCGTACACCTGCGCCACCAGCCCATCTCCCTCCAAGCTCTGACTGATCATGCTACACACCTGTCTGTGTGATATGTGTACGTATGTTTATGACAATGGCTACCGCCTCGAATCGTAACCAGAAAAAACAGAAAATATGCGGTAGATACTGGATTGCAGTGATTGATAAATAAAAAATAAAAATGAGAAAGATAGTAAAAATAAAACGCGAGATACAGCTTCTTTTTTTTTTTTTTTAATGTATACCTTGTGATCTGTAGTCTTGTTTCTTTGTTTCTTTTCTTTTTTACTTGAGAAGGTGAGATTAGGAAAAGGAAACTTTTTTAGTGCGACGAGCAATATCCGCATATATATTTTTTAAGCATTTTATATATAACCAATCACTGTAGAGAATTAAAATCCCCTACTGTCGCCCCAACCTTGCCAGTGAAATGTGACGACCCTGCGCGGAGAGGTGTGTATTTCACGCCCAGTTCACTCCCACGGTGTCGGAGAACACAAAATAAAAATGTAATTGAAATGACCTCTTTTTTTTTTAACAAAAAAAAAAAGTGGGAAACAACCGTAGTAGCAGTGACACAAGAGATGACAGAGTACATACATATATGCACAATACACGTATGATAAATTGATGAAAAGCAAAAAAAAAAAAAAACAAAAGCAAAAAACTCGAACCTCCACAAAAGGCGGGGTATGCATTGTCCCTTCTGTGTTGGCCAAAGTCTGAACTCGCCGATGCGACAAGGCACCGTCATAAGGCGTACAAGATGGTTATTCGCCCACTGGCGAAGAAGATAATGGCACACACCATGATGCCTGGATATAAGATCATTTCACCGTACTGCATGGGCTGCCCAAATGTGTAGAAAACCAGCGACATGGCGACGCAAAGGACCGACAGCGACAACATAGCGTGCAACGCTCCAGCGAAAAAGTAAATGACGGGAAGGAGCCACCATCGAAAATCTTTGAGTAAAAGCCGCCGCATGGCAAAGACACCGACTAGTGTGTAGATGATGGCGGTTGCCATGCTAGAAATGAATATCAGCTGCGCCCACGATGCACGGACGGAGTAATCGGTCAGTGAGAAACCGAGAAATCGCGTGCTCCTGCCAGCGCCTGGGTTCGCTGCCCCCGTTTCATTTCCCTCACTCATGTTCTCAGAAGGCTCCGTTGGAAAGAAAAAGTAGTCGAATTGAATTCAGTGGAGCGATTGAGCGTGCTACCGCGTAGACGTGAAGTTCGTACTGCACGCGATGGGGTGCCGCAGATAGCTGTCTGTTACACGGTCAACAAAACGTGAGATACCTGAACCAACCAAGTTGTGCCGCCCCTCAAATTTTTCTTTACTTCAATTTCATAGAATTTCTGCTCTTATTGTTTGCGTAGTATGCATGAGTAAAATAGACCATTTCACGTATGTGTATGTGTGTGTGCGTGTGTGTATGAGTGAGTGTGGCAAATTGACGTGCCCACCACAGAAGTAACAAAGGCGAAAGAAGAAGTGGAAGAGTGATGGGGGGCGTGAGAGGTGCGTAAGAGGCCGGGAAAGTGCTTCCAAATTGTCCAAGCAAAGCGATGATACGCAGTTGAAAGTCATGTTGTGTGTCTGATGCTCTGGTGCATCTCTTTCTGTAACATTAGACGACGTCGCGACAACACCACACAGACTGACGAGACGTATGCCCCTTGGTGCATAGTGTGCGAAAATGACCAAGTTCTAAGCAGTGCAGACTTTACCACACACAGTGTTTGCGCAAGGATATTAGCAAGAGAGAGAAGAAAAAATAAGAAAAAAAAGGTGCTATTGTTGTTTAAAAAGTATTTCATAAAATCATAGTCGTAATAAAACGCGCACACACAGGCACACAGACAGCAATATTGATCGCTTTCTGTAAGGGCACACACACATCAGCAACGAGGTGCGAGGTTAAACAAGTTCCGTGGCCGCGAAGACCAGCGGTGTAGGATGCCCCAGTCCTTCTTTTGTAGTTTTCTTCTCCTCATTTCAGCAAATGACGAATCCGAGGCGAGGAAAACAAAGAGAGGAAAAAAAAAAAGGGTGCTCTGAATAGCTGCACTGAGCAGTTATCAAGTAAACTCCCTTTGGACTGGCAACAAAGCCGATCTCTTGTCATGTCGTCAAGGATCCGCGATGCTGAAAGCCTACTCCGCACTTTTCAACTCACTCATTATTGTTGACCTAAATCGCTGATTAGTTCCGTAATTGTTGCTGCAGCTGAGAATTGTTTAGACTCATCGTAGGGTGCATTATTGATTTTGTTTTCGGGTGAGAACTGGAAACAATATGCCTGACGAGTTTTAAAAGGGGAAAAAAAGATGAGAAGAAGATAGCAAGAAAGAGAAATAGAGGCACATAATAATAATTATAATAATAAATATGTATACGTTAGTCATAAAATATAATATACAATGAAATTGAAGTTGCCCTGAAAGACAGAGTGAGAAAGGGCGAGCGCGCGAGCGAGAAGAGTTTTTTTTTTTTTTTTTAGCGGTAAGACGCTAGGCGTATAGCCCTGCCGAGAGCACTTCGCCAGTGGAGAAGCGCGTTCCGCACAGCTGCTGCGCAATGCCAAAGTGTGTCGTCGGGTCCTGCATACGAACGGCGACTCCCGCGGCGCCAGATTCGAGGACACGTATCTCGTCTACAGCTCCGAAGGACTCCACCAGCGCACGCGCGATCTCAGCTGTGAGAGGACCGCCGGAAAGGTGCAAGTCGCCCTTCTGCGGCAGTGGCGGTTTACTAACGACGATGACGCGGGTCTCGCTAAACAACGGGGCTGTGCCGCCCCTATTGCTGGTTGGCGGGTAGATGATTTGCATGGGACCCTGACCCTGAGGAGAGCTGGCGCCGCCACCGCCGCCGCCGCCTGCGCTGACACTTCCACCACTGCCGTACGTGAGCGGGTATGAAATCACTGGGTAAGCGGCAGACCCACCAGGGGAGCAGTGACTGGGAAGCATCTGTGGCTGGGGATAATAGGTAAACGGCATGCTGTTGGGTGGCATCGTACCAAAAGGAGTTGCGTCACCCGTCGTCGCGGCGTGGGGTGTCCCATTGCCTTGACCCACAGCGCCAGTGAACAGTGGTTGCGGACTCACTGCGTACGGCGGGAAACCCATAGGCTGCTGCTGGAGTGTTTGTTGTGGCTGAGGCGTCGAGAGAGAGGACGGAGGGCGATACACAGGCGATTTTCTGGAGCCGCCTCTCTGCTGCTGCTGCTGCTGCTGCTGCTGCTGGTGATTCGTCGCATGTGCTGAGAGCGGCGGCTGTGGCGACGGTGGATTCTGTTGAAATACTTGGGCGTGCGTGTAACCCCCACCACCGTACTTGGGGGACGTCGTCCAATTCTTTTGACGATTGCGATTTCTTTCCTGCCGCTGTTGCCGCACCTCTGCCGATTCCGAGTACTTCACCTCCAGCTTGTCACTCGACCCTTCTATGAAGAGCGGCTTGTCGTGGTTGATTACCGACATCGCCTCTTCCAGCTTCGAGAACTGCACAAACCCGGACCCCTTGCACTGGCCCATCTGATTCATTAACACCGCCGACTCCTGAATGACGCCAAATTGAGAGAAGCACTTGTTCAAGTGCTCCTTGGTGGTCCACTGCGGTAGGCCACGCACGAATATTCTCTCGTTGGGCTCATCATCGACACCCTCGTCGTGCATGGCGATGGAGACGTGCAAAAGGGTCGACCCACCAGGAACTGGGCGCGTGAGGTGCGTCGCATTAATCGCCGCGTGCGCGCACTCGGGTCTGCGGAACATGACAAAGCCAAAGTGCCTGTTCTTCACCACCCGTGTTGACACCACCTCGCCGTAGACACTGTACTTCTCTCTAAGCGTTTCGTCAGTCCACGTGGGCGGTATACCAGCGACAAAGATATTGGTCGACACATGTGGCGTGCTGGAGACCTTGGGAGTCACCGACAGGGCTGACGGCTCTTCATGCGGAACGGCGTCTACATCAACTGTCAGCGAGGGCTTGTATTCCTGCACCGGCGCAGTCACATCCTCGGATGACGACGTGGCGGGCGTGGTGCGGCTGGTCGACATGATGGTGGCAACCTTGTTGCACTGTTCGGTAATTCAGGGGAAAAGAGGAGTAGAATAATGCAAGTAAGACTGAAGTAATTGAAGCGTGTGAGAGCAGCAGCGTAGAGAAAGGAGGATAAACGAAATACGATATGGCGAATAATTGTGATACAGCAGGTGCTTCGATCTCCAGAGGGCACAGAGATAGATAGATATATAGAAAGATATATAGATAGATAGATATATAGATAGAGAGAGAGAGAGAGAGAGAGAGAGAGAGAGATCAATGTATGCTTCAGCAAGAAAAGAACTCAATACGGTACAAAAAAAAAAGATTGGGAAGAGTTAAGTTCTATGCAGATTGCTCTTCTCCCACCCGACTATGCTCCCACGTAATCTCTTCCTCTAGATACTCTCCTCGTCAGCAATGAAAAGTGGCTTGTTTGCGTACCTATTTTCTCTTGTCTGTTTTTCTTTTTCTTTTTCCTTTTTACTTTCGAGCTTCTTATCTTTTCTTTTAAAATACGGTTCAATGATAAGAAAAGCTTTAAAATATGAATGTGTACAGTAATTGCGTAATGATAATCTTAGCGTGTTATTATCCTAGAAACGTGCACACACACACACGATGGAGATTGTATTGTGTGTCGCAAGAGTGAGAGTGGTGAGCGTCACAGATGCGTGAAACGGGAGGTAATAAGAAAAAAAATGTGAGTGAATGAGGGAGATGGTCTGTGAAACATATTATTAAGCTGCTTCTCACACTGAAAGCCGAGCAGCACGAGAGATACATATATATAGTAGAGAGAGAGCGTAATTTCCTGACCTCTTCTCATCAATCATTGCATATATAATACTTAATAAACAATAATAATTGCTTTAGATGTGTGCAATACAGTGACGATGCTGTGCGAAGCTGCGTGTGAAGGTATACCCCTCAGGCCATACACTTTTGAGACGCACAAGTTTCTTTTTTCTTTCCTATAGTCATTGTTATTTATATCTACCACTTTTTATAAATCTTAGCTTGTTTTGATGAACGTGCTTCTGCGTAGTAACAGATATAAATTATATAGGGGAACGGAAAGCAAAAAAACAGTTAGAAAAGAACTTTGAGGATAATACTTTGCTTTCTTTTCCTCAACAGAAGTGTTTGTCAGATGCCAAAGTGAAAGCAACAACGACACGACGACCCGATTGACATAGCGATAGCAATCGTCTCCTGGTGCTTTCCGCTGATTCTACGTTTGTCAATCAGTTCTGATGTGTGTAGTAGTTTATCATCTAGTTGTCATCCTCGGTACTTCTTTTTTTTTCAAAGCAGCGCCAAGCTAAGCAAGTTAATCAAGGCTACAAAAGGTTCGTATGTGCTTAGAAGACGTTATACTGTATTAAGCCACTTACACACAGCGCCTCTGTCAGTTGAGGCTGTGTCAACACGCGCCTGAAGAAGACAACCGTATCAGATGACAACGTAGTTAGCGGCGCTCGTCCATCCTGTCATCGGGAACAACCTTGATGTTGCGCAGGACCTCCAGAAGCGTCGTCTTGATACTCTGGTCTTCCTCGACAAACTTCTGGTACGTGGTGTTCGTCAGCTCTTCGGGGATCATTTTGTGCATCACCTCCCTGGCCTTGGGGTGGGTGGAGAGCGAGCGGAAGCAGCTGACGATCGGCTTCAGCAGCTTGCGGCTGCAGGTGTGCTTCCCGTCTTCCTGGTGGGTGATGACGGTGCTGAGGGTTCCGACAATCTGGGTAAACCGTTGCGGCACCTCACACGCAAGCTCCAGACCCTCTTTGCTGGCGAGCATCTGCGCGAGAATGGTCGCCGCCGAGACGGAGCAGTGGTCGTCCGTCCCTTGTGTCAAAGGCCGAATGTTCCGCAGGCAAATCGGCAGGAACTCGGAGCTAATAAGGAAGTTGACAATGTAGGATTCGCGGTCGTTGGCCCTCGCGAGTGTCTTGATGAGAGACAGCGTCGCGTTGCGGAGCGTTTCCTCGTCCTTGTGCAGTGGCTCATCGGTGTGCACAAAGGGATAGAGAAAGACGATACAGTTAGAGTCCACAAACGAGCGTTGAGTTTGCTCACATGTAATGAGGCACGGAAGCAATGAGACGATGAAGGAACATTTCTGAACAGCGAGGCGCGCCACCTTGGTCTCCTCGCCGTGCAACAATGGATACGCAGTGCAAATCTCCTGCAGAAACAACGCCATGACAGCGCTGCTCTGCCACATGCAGATGGCAAGAAAGTTCTTGTTGACCGCGTCGCCTTCAGTGTTGAGCTTGCGATAAATGGTGTAGAGCTGTGTGAGGGGCTTCTCCCGCTTGTCAGGCGTCGCAACCAGGTCTTTCAACGCATTGAGAATGTCGGTCTGTTTTTCGGAGAGGGCAGGCGCCTGCTGCTGCATCTGCTGCTGCGCCTGCGGCTGTTGTTGCTGTACCATGCGCTGCTGCTGCTGCTGTTGCTGCTGCTGCTGCAGGAGTTGTTGCTGGTACTGGTGCTGCGGATTGCCCATCTGCTGCTGCCGCATCTGTTGCTGTGGATTAAAGTACATTCTTCTTTTTGAAATGCGGACAATTTTTTCTTCTTCTTCGATAGCAAGAAATCTGTGTTGTATATAAAGCTCGAACGTTTTTTTCTTTCCCTAGGGGAGGATGTCGAGTGCCAAAATCCATAAAGAAATAAGTATATTGGATTGGAAAAGTGGTGCGGAAGAAGGCCTGCGTTTTTGCGTGCGCAAGACTGACATGCATATCCACACACAAAAAAAAAAAGTGATAAGAGACAACAACAAATACACTCGCATCCAGTGTCTTTTTTACTTTTTGGCATAATGGAGGTCTTTTTAAAACGAGGAAAAAATACATCCAAATTGTGCCTACACACAACTGTTACAGCTTTTCCACTTCTTCTTTGAAGCATTGAGGAGAAATATATCTCGCAGCTAAAGAAAAATATTGGGAAGTATCAGGCCCAAGTCGAGAAAGCTCAAAGAAAAAGAATCTCAACACACAAACAAACACAAGCACAAGTACTCAACGATCGCTGCCACTCAGTTCTCGGTCCCAGGCGCCGTCTGAATGCGTGTGGACTCCTCTCGCGCTGTGCTGAGGAGCTTCCGTGAAGAGTCTAAAATGTTCTTGAACGTTGAGCAGGTGTCGGTGATGGTGCGGTCCAAATCATTGCGAGCCTTTGTCTTTTGCTGCAGTCCCGCATCTAGCGCGGCCAATCGATTCTGAAGGTGATTAATCTCAGCCAAAACTTGAAGGCGTTCGGCCTCGTCTGCTTCTATCAACTCATCCAATTCCGCTTTCCTCTCTCGCATATCTTCGATAACGGCAACCAGCTCGACGCTCGTCGCCTGCACATCAGAACCCAATGAGGCCATCTTGTCTAGGAGGTAAGCTAGCCCGAGTCACGGCAGCCGGCGCTGCGCACGAGCGAGTGTGAGTAATAATTAAAGATCTATGTAAATCCAAAGTTTCGCGCCGATTTCCTTTAATCTACGCCAAGTAATGATGAGGATCCTTCATGAGCGCGTCGAACACGTTAATCGAAAAACATAATAATAATGAAATAAGGCAGTCCAACCGATGCCGCGCCGCAACGGAAAGTTGGTGCGAGTGTAGAGTAGAATATGGAGAGGAAGAAGAGGTAGACAGCATACTCAATAAAACACACTTTCAAGTACACAAGATCTATGATTGTACTAGAAAACAAAAAAGAAAAGATAGAGTTTCAATCAGGCGAGGAGCATCGTACTGTGGCAGTCACAGCCGAAGCATTCCTGTTCAATCGCGCATGTAGGCTAATGCACGGAAGCGCACGTGGATACACAATAACACACGATACGAATCTTTTCACGAAGCATTTCGACAAGAACGAGTTTTATTGTGAGGCAATTATGCCGAAAATGCGGCGTTTCAGTCATGGAGTAAAAATATATATACTCAGATAAATAAAGAAACAGTAAAGAGAGAGAGAGAGAGAGAGAGAGAGGTCAACAGGAGCAAAAGATTACGAAGTGGTGACGGGGGGGGGGAGGGGGGAGGAGTGAAAAGTAATGTACAAGGTGATGAGACAATGATGGCTCCCCGGCAAGGATGATTCTTCACGAGGTGGTGTGGTATCACTGTCTTCAAAAAGAAAAAAAAAGTAGATAAAACAAAAGAATGCAGGGCCATATTCGTAAATGCGTTAAATAATATAACCCAGTAACGCGTTTCCGCAGAATTATACTGAGATCATGCGTGTGTGCATAAAAGAAAAAAAAACAGTGATATCAAGTACTATCTCAGATTGTAGCGGTATCGGTTATAGATATGTATGCAACAAGAGTACAGGGGACTATATTTAGCCGGTGTCGGGGACTCGGTGCGCGCGTGTTTTCCTGGCGCTCACCAGAAGGGGTACCAACCCGACCACGACTGCGCAATGTTGGTCAGGTCGACAGCCTCGTCGATGAGGCGGCCGACTTGCGTCGGAACGTCGGCGCTCTCGTACGAGGAAAGGCAGTCCATGGGAAGGAAGTCATAACCCTTCAGCTTCGAGCTTAGCCTGCCGAAGATCAGCACTCCCTGGTGGATGCTGTCGACCTCCTCAGTAAACAGGTGTTTTAGCACCACCCCAGACTCACTCGAGGCATTGGCGATGTCGGTAGGGGTGTCCACGTTCACGCCGCCACCGGCTGGCCCGCCCTCGTTGAGCTTGGCGGCCGTCGTGATCTGCTCCTCCATTGTGCGGTGCTCGTTGGAGGGCTCCGGCTCTTCGCCTGGGCGGTTCACCAGGCGCCACGAGATGAGTGGGTCCTGAATGAAGGCCTCCATCAGCGCCAGCACGCTGTGACTGCTCTCGCGCAGCACAGACATGGTGATCTCGGCATTCGAGCGGTACGCCCCCTCCACCCCTGACACATCCAGGGCGTTGCAGAGCATACGTGTCATGCGAAAAGGGATCTTCTCGGGAAACTTGTCGCGTGTCATGGCCACCTCGAAGCAGTCGCCAAAGTCGATGTGCACCACCAGTCCGGAGCGCTTCTGGATCATGATGTTGTTGGGGTGCCGGTCGCCAAGACCGAGGACGTAGCCCACCATGCTCATGTTTGCCAGCGACGTCGTGAACATGCGGCGCTGCTGCATCCACGTCTCGCAGTTGGGCGAGAAGGACCACATCGCCTTGCGGATGTCGTGCCCGGAGGTGTGGTCCGCGAGGAACTCCATCACCTCTACCTTGGACATGATCGAGAGGTAGTCGTATGCCTTGGCGTTGTCCACCGTAATGATCTGATTCAGCATCCGCATCTCCAGCTCCGTCGGGATGTTCTTGCCGCTGCGGTAATTACGCACCATCTCGTGCAGTGTGTCGCACCCGTCGACCCAGCCGATGATGCCCACTGTATCCTTGAGCGGGGTGACCGAGTAGCGCTGGATTTGGTACCCAAAGTTCTTGCAGCTGCGCGAGTCGGAGCTCATGAGCACGTTCACCAGGTCGAAAGAGTTGCATCACGCGCTCGTCGAGGCGCAGGTCCTCGCGACCCTTGAGCAGAAACTTCTGCCGCGTACCCTGCGTCGTGAAGACGGCGATGCGCTTCGGGCGCTGCTTGCTGTTGATCACTAGCACATCGTTGTCGAACATCTGTATCTTCATGACCGCATCACTCTGCCCGGCGCGTGCGTCGGGGATACCGATGGTCAGATCGCGCGCCTCGAAGAGCTTGGGGCTGCAGAACTGCAGACGTAGGTAATTGCTTGCCTTGATCTGGGCGTCGATGCGGCGATAGATGGCGTGGTACACATTCCACGCCGACTGGATGGAGCCGATGTTGCGGGTGTTGTTGTAGTTGCGCAGCCACTCCTTGGCCTCCGCTAGCTGCTTGCCGTACTTGGCCACGAACTCCGCCTCGACCACCGTCTCGGCGACGTGTGTGAGTGTCTCATGCATCGGCAGGATGGTGTCGATCATTTCGCGGATGTCGTGCCGACCAAAGTACGCCGTCGCGGCCGCCTCCAACTTGTCGTACCACAGCTCCGGCAGCAGGGCCGAGGTGCGGATCAGCTCGTCAATGACGGTTTTGCCTTGCAGCACCAGCACAGGAAAGCGCTCCTGCATCTTTTCGATAATCTCGCCGGCCCACCGCAGCCGCCGCGCCGAGTCAGACATGCGGCAGAGGTTCAGCGGGTAGATGAGCGAGTGCGGGTAGTCGTACGACACGTTGGTCAAGATGACCGACACGAGGCTGCAGCTCTCGTCAGAGCCGCTGTCAAGGCGGGCGATGAGCTGGGGCACGACCAGATGCCACACGCGTGAGGGCACGTCGACGACGCGCCGCGAGAGCACCTTGAGGCCGCTAGGGCGGTCACAGTGCTTCGACCACAGCGTAAGGAGCTTGAGGACGTCCTGGATCAGCGTCGCATGGGAGGTGTCCAGCTGAATACTATTGATGTAACCGTCAATCGCGTTGGCGCACGTCGCGTCGCTGAACTCTTCCGACAGCAGCTGCGTGTTGGCCTCCGCCAGCAGTCGCCAGCCCAGATTCCACTTGGGGTCATACAGCGTAGCCGCCTTGAAGCACTCTATGGTGTTATTGCCGTGGGAAGCTGCAGGTGCTGTGCCTGCTGCTGCTGCTGCAGCTGTTCCGTTGGCGGAGGCAGAGGTGGTTGCGTTGGTGCCCGCCGCCGCTGAGCTGACGGTGTTACTGCCGCCCGCTCCCCGCTTGGGTTGGTGACGCAGCGGAGGAGGAGGTGGTGGTCAGTGGCTGCTCCGCCGCCACCTGCAGTAGCTGCGGCAGTGCTGCCTGGTGGTGGGACCGGCCGTCACTTCCCCAAGAAAGCCAAGACGCGCGTAGGCGCGGGAAAGCACTGTGGCATTCTCTGCTTTGGAGTGAACATCGATGATTTTCTTGATCAAATCGATCTCGGTGCCGAACGGGCTGCCAGCCCCAAGTTTGCCGCTAGCTGACAGGTACGAGACGTACTGCATAATCACCCGCGGGTTCGCCGAGCGGACTCACCAGTTGCTCGTAGGTGGGGTCCGAGTGGCCGAGTAGCTCATCCAGGGTGAACTTTTCGAGCACCTTGGCGTTCTCTTGGCGACATAGCTTCACGAACCGCGTGCGCGTCTTAGTGTCCACGGCGGGGGGAATCAATGTGCCGCGCACTCCAAGCACTTGCTTCCACGAGGTAACATTTGGCGCCATGGTACGAATCCGCTGATCCCATATCTTGGAGATGACAGCGATGTGATCAGAGGATCCAAGCAGCTGCTGTGCCCGCTTTGCGTTGATAACTTCCTCTGCCTCGGTCAGTTCCTGTGCCACAACGATACCCTCGTACGCCCGAGCGTACGACTCCTGCAGAAGTCCAGAGAGATCTGTGAGGAGGAGACGGCGACCCTCGTTGACACACGACAGAGCCTCGTCGTACTTTTCTTGTACAGTACAGGCGATGGCGCGGGCGATGCAGTACTGTACATTGTCCGTCGGCATCCACGGCATCACCTCCTCCAGCGTGTCCCACGCCCGGATCCGGATCGCCGCCTCCGCGGCGTACTGCGACACGTAGTGCAGAATGTTTCCCTCATCCGACTCTGTCACCGACCCGGGCTGCAGCTTGGGGTCCTTCTCGCGCGACGCGCTCTTCAGCTTGTTCCACTCCGAGATGACGCGGTTAAAGTCTCCCAACTCACTCAAACACAGCATCAGACGTGCATTGCCCTCGAGGCGGCGCTCGCGTAGAATGTCGCCTTCGCTCCGGGAGAAGGAGTTTCCCCTGTCGCTGCTCGAGGCGCCGTAGTGGTACATGCGGTTCCACCCCCGGAAGCCCCCTCCCTTGAGGCCGTAGCGGGGCAGAATCTCCGAGCTGTTTTCCGACGTGTCGGCTCCTTCGGTCGTCTCGAGCTCCTGCTTCCGTTAATTCGAGCGCCTCGCTGTACCGCGCCAGCTTCACCAGACTCGACTGCAGCAGCGCGCGGCGCTGCTCCTCGCTAGCGAGGTTCAGGATGCCCACGGAGGAGTCGACCATGTGCAGCTCACTGTAAAGCGAAATGAGCGACTCGACGGTGACCACCGGGTCTTCGCGGTAGGCCTTCTCGCGCCAGAAGACCGCCTTGGCGAGCATCCCGCGGCTCCAGGCGCACTCGGACAGATCAGTGAAGGAGAGCGAGAGCGTCTTCCCCACATGGTCCATGTACTCGACAATGTTCAGCAACATCAGCACAATGTCGTCTGGGACGTTGGCCGAGTTGACCGCCTCGCGCAGCGCCTGACGGAAGAATTCAAGGGTTCCCGTGCGAAAGACGGCGCTACCGTACATCCACATGGCGCGGAAGGACACCAGCGAAATGTCGCGCGTCAACTGCTTAGATCTCTCCATTAGCGGCGTGAAGTTGATGCCTCCTGACGTCGAGACGCAGCGGAACACCTGGTACGGCGACTCCTGAAGAATGCTGCGGCTAAACTGGTCGCTCCATTTGGTCCACTCCTCCCTTGTCACGGGCACCGTCTTCATGCACACCAGCGCTTTTTGCTCGTTCCGCGGCAGAATACGGTCGTCGTACACTGAGGAAGTCCCCATTGATGCAGACGGCGCGTACAGGCTGCCGTTGTGCGCTACCGCGCCGTCCTCTTGGGCAGGGTAGCTCCACACCTCGCCAAGTCGAGACATGGCCTTGATGATCGTGTTTTCACAGCGCCGTAACAAGGCGTCAACCTCCGCTTTGTGTGCCTTCACCGCAATGGCGCTGCGCGCACACTTCGCCCCCGACGCCAGCTGCCCGTTGAGAATGCTGAACTCATTATGCGTGATGCGGTACGTCTTGAGGGTTTGCGTAATGTAGACCGAGTACTTGAGGAAATCGGCCTGGAGCTCCACCATGAGAATGCTGAAGACACCCATGACGCTGTTGAAGAGCGACGAAGACGAAGAGGAGGCGCCGTTGCCTCCATTGTTATTGCTGTTGCCGCGGGAGGTAGCGGCACTTCCAGGGCTACCCCGATAGGTGAGATCGTTACAAAGACACACGAGCAGCCCGCGCACAATGGCACCAACGAGCTCGTCGATGTACAGGCGCGTGCAAACCTCTTTCAGTGCAGACAGGCACGAGCTAATCAGCTCCGTCGAGTTTCGGCGGTCCTGGATGACAGTCAGAAGCGTGCGAACCACCTCGCCGCAGTAGGGCTGCAGCATGTCAACGTGCCGCACGACGTACTCGATGATGGCGAACTGCAGATCAGGGGGAGAGTCGGCGCGGCTCAACGCGTCAAAAAGCTTCGGCAGGACACTGGAGTGTTGTACTGTCGAGTGGACATTGTCGGCAGTGCCGAATGTAGCGACGATGGTCAGCATGTGCGCCGCAAGAAAGCGGTACGTCCTGTGACTGTTCCAGATGTTGTCGAAGAGAGAATACAGCACCTTAACCTCCTTGAGCGGCGCGGTCCCCGACAGACGCAGAATCGTGCACAGCTCGTAGAGGGAGGAGGCGAGGAGGCGCCCATCGGGGAGTCCCATGATGACGCGCGCGAGCGACCCGAGCACCACCGGTATCTCAGCGCGCGAGCAAGGGCAGCGGATGGCGATGATGGTGATGGTCTGAATAGCGGTGCGGAGGGTGTCACGGTTAAGACCCTGCTGTTGCTGGTTACTGGGCTCGAGCAGGGCGGCGATTGCTTCCAGCACGACGCGGCAGCACTTGCTGTGTGTCATTCCATCCACGAACTGCAGTGGGTTCTTTACCATCAGGCTCTCGGTGGCGCTGTTGAGCGCAATGGTGTGAAAGCGGTGCGCGTCGAGGGCACCGACGACACCGACACACTTGAGCGCCGCGAGGCGGATGTCCATGTTTTCCTCCGGGTTGCGCAGCACGTACGAAAGTTGCGGGAAAAGGCGGGGATAGAGCTTGTACGGGGGCTCCCCATTGAGAAGCGGCCGCAGCGTCGCTGCGTAGAAGCGTAGACACGAGAGGCGCGCGGCGTGGTAAGACTGTTCAAACGGCAAGCTGTCAAAGAGTTGGCAGACGTCGCGGATCTCTTCGACAAACACGCTATCGATCTGGCCGAAACGCTGCATCGCCAAAGCAACCGCGGCCCCGCAGTGAAGAAACGGCAGGAGAATCGGAGATTTTGGTGTGAGTGTTTTGAAGTAGGGCGTCAGACAACCAAAGATGCACTCGGAGAAGTTCACGACAAACTGCGGTGCCTTGGAGGACAGCGCCGTCAGCAGCCGCAGCCCCACGTCCACCATATCCATGTTGAAGCTAGACTCGATGCAGTGCAGGACGTTCACCATCTCCTCCCTGAGCGCTGGCAGGATGTAGGACGGGTCGTATTTGATCATGTGGCACAGCTGCTCCACCGCGGCGACGCGGCAGTTGACGGAGTCGTCACCGAGGGCCGAGTACAAACGGAAGAGGTGGTTCTGCTCACTTAGGTAGGGGAAAAAGTCTGCCGAGAAGGAGCTAAGGATCGTCTGACGAACCACAGGGTTAGGATCTGAGAGACCCACCACCAACATGCGCGAGATGACGGTGTCGATGCATATCTGTCTAGAGACGCTGAGGTCACTACGCGCACCTGGCGGGATAAGCAGCTTGACAATGGTGTAGATGGCCGCGTTGCGGATGCCGGCGCTGTGGTTGTCGATGAAAGGCAGCACGGCATCACGCAGAAAATCCCCCATCAACTCCGAGTTGGAGAAGCCAAAGTGCATCAGAGCGTTGAGGGCCACCGAGATTTGAGCGCTCGTGGGGTCTTCGATTGTCACCACCGCGTTACGCTCGCCGTTGAGCTGCTGTCGAAACGGCAGACCACAGAGGGTGATGGAGATCATGTCCAGCAGCGCCTCCTCCAGCTTGGCGCGGTAGCGTGCCGAGGCGGCGGCGGTGATATCGCGCACACACTCCGTCACCTGCGTCGACAGACCCCAGTTGAAGAGGCAGTCGATGAAGGCGTCGACGTAGGTGTCGATTTTGGGCAAGGTACAGATCTTACAGAGAACAGAAAAGCATCGCAGCGCCTCCCAGCACGGCACCGTGGACTCCTTGAAGACGATCACGATGGTGCCGCACACCTCCTCCGCGAACGGGTCAAACTCATTCTTGCCAACAACTGGCACAATCTCGGTGATCATCTCTAACGCGTTGCGGCGTAGCACGTTCTTGCGGATAGTCTCCAGAGCGAAGCGCACTGTGTCTTTTAGCTGGTTAGTCACAAAGAGCGCGGTGCTAAAGCGGCAGAGCACAACAAGACAGCGCAGTACCAGCTCGTGGATCTCGGGGTTGCTGGTTGCAACATTGCTAATCAAGAAGGGGCGGATCATGATGGAAAGCTCCTCGTAGCGCAGCGGCGGCACCAGCCCGTTGGCGTTGGTGACGATGGGCTCGAAGGCCAGCAGGCCAGCAATCTTTTTCCCTTTATTTTTAGAGGAGATATGGCTCTTGAGGTGCTGCATCAGGACATCATACGTCTCGGCTCGGACAGAGGGCGACCTACTCGAAAGCAGCTGCGCACACAACTTCAACAGCTGCAGCGCACGGGGCCGAATCATGGCGTTTTCCATTGATAGCAGATCCCACAGCGCCTCAAAGATATCGGAGAGCTTGACAAGTACCAGCATCGGAATGCGATGCGCGACCTCCGTCAGAACGAGCAGCCCGCACACGCGTTCCGGCAGCTTCGACGAGTCTGTCAGGCGCAGGCGGCGCAGAGCTTCATCGATTTGGGATCGTGCGAATTCGGACGTCATGTTGTGCGGCAGCGACGCCGCAAAAGTGGCAGCGGCGGCGACAGCGACAGACATGTCCTTGACGCAGCGGAGACAGAGGCGAATGTAGCTGTTGCATTGCAGCACCTGCACCGCCGTTAGATCGACCCCAAGAAGAATATCAAGAACCGTCAGTTCGCACATGATTTCCAGCGTCGCGCCGGACATGATGTCGAAATTTTCGAGGCACACCAAAAGCGACGAGACCATGTTGTCGTATTCCTGCACGGCACGGCGTTGGATGTCTTTGGCGTGCCTGACACACTCGCCCACAAACGCCAATCGCTGTTCATTGTTCAACGCAATGGAGCGGACCGCCGCGGGCAGGCTGTCTGCGTCGTAGGAACGGGACATCTTGCGTCCCGCAAAATCTCAAAACTAGTCACCGTGAGTTCTGGTTCTCTCTATTGAAAGAAAATGACTAATCAGGACACGAGACAAAATGCGAGTGATGTGCTCAGTGGATAAACTTGCTGAATATATGCTCTTGGAGAAAGTCAAACAACAGGGGGGGGGAAGAGAGAAAGAGAAATGAATATACAAAGAAAATAATAGAGAGAAGAAGTTGTAAAAACTCGCGATAAGAAGACCAAACAGAAAAGAACACGGATATATAACAGGTTTAAATGAGGAAGACCTGAAAACGATAATAAAACGATAAAGAATATACAAAGACGATGTACTAGTTTTATATGTCTTGTTGTTCCTACCTACAGTGAATGCGGAAAGTGGAGTTTGCAAGAGAGACGGAAGGGATTGGGAAGGTGAAGAGAGAGAGAGAGAGGTACAGAGAACAGAGCTGCATGAAATGACTGTCAAAGCGCCAAAAAGCAGTTGTCCCCTCGCCCTCCCTCTGCTTTGTCTCAGGCGAGAGAAACAACGCACAACTGCAATACGCTAATCAGAAAGCCAAGGAAGAAGAAACAACCAAAACAAACAACAATGCACATACACACACACACACACTGAAAAAGATGCCTTCATTTTGAGCATCCATCCCAGTAATTCAATATTATTATCCTTTTTTTTTTGCGCGAGAAATACATCTTCTTCTTCCGGTAGTGGGAGAAGAACAAAGCATTTCCCAGCGTGTACACTTTCTGAATAATTTCATTCCCTTCATCTGCGCTTGTACCTAGATGGAGGGTGAGTGAGTAAAACTTTATATAAAGTTAGTATGCAACAACTGCGCGTCGTCATTAAATAGAAGGGCTGTACAGATAGCAGCGGCGTTTAGAGGGGCATTCTTGCTATCATAGAAAGTAAAGAATAGGCAGGGAATAATAAAGAGCAGTTTCGTAATGGTCAAGTCTTCGTGTTTTTTTTTATATACTTCGTGTTACGTGCCATTGGATCGCGTATACAATAAACGGAGCAATAATATGTTTCCCTTTTGATCTGTTTCATGCCTTCACGGATAATGAAGTCAGGCGTGCACCTTGTTATCTTTCTTTCTTTCTTTCTTGTTGTCATATCATGAAGTTGCCGCTCATCGAATATTGAGCTTTTGGCGGTGTCGGCAACTGTTCTCGAAATAATGGTTTTTTTCCTTTTCCTCCACCTCTCTCTCTCTCAGTCGAACGCTAGGCGAACAATACCACGAAACTAAAGCGAGGAGCACCAGCAGTGTGACATGTGAGCAAAATCCACCAGTTGATTCACGACGCGAAAAGAATACGTCTGTTGCTACTCTAATCCATACCCGCCCTCATCGATGACAACTGCAAGTACCCAACGAGGCTGCTTTAGCGTTTACCGAATGATAGCCGTCTTTTCAAAGCAGAAGCCCTCCAGCTCCCAGTTGGTGTCGAGGACAAAGGGCTCGCCGATGTGGATGCCGGCGTCGCTGGCCTCAACGATTTGAAACTTATTGATCGCGCGACACTCACGGTAGAAGAGCATGCGCAGACAGTCCTTGAGCACGTCTTCCGCCTCTGCACGGCTGAGGCCGTCGGGCTTGTTTTCGAGCGCCTGTCGCAACAGGGGGATGGCGATGTGGGCACCGTAGCCGGTCGCAACGCAGTCATCCTCCCAGCGCGTGCCGATGTCGTCGGTGCCGCCGAGGAAGTGCTTCTTGTTGCGGGACCCGATGACGACGAACTGGCACAGACACGGCTCAAAGTCGCAGCGCTTCTTGTAGATGGAGCGGTGCAGGTAGCAGAAGACCTCCGACGGCTCCAGCGCGTCGACGTCAGAGTACATTTGCTGGCGGTTCACCGTGTTCTCCAGCGACTGCGCCATCGTCTGGAAGTCGGCGTAGTCACCGGTGGCGCAGATAGCTGTGTAGTCGCCAATGATCTTGATGCGGGGAATGTTGGGCCACTTTGCCAGCGAGCCGTACGACAGAAGAGTGTCAGCGGCCATCAGAACGCCACCATTGTACTTGATGGCAACGACGGAGCCACCAGAAGCCATGATGACGGACGGGGATACAAGTTGTATTATAGAAGCAATATATAAAAATGAAAGCACGAGTTTGACTGGAAGAAACACAATTGGGGGTTACGACAGTGGCGGGGAAAAGAGGAGAAAAGATTAGAAAAAAAAAAGAGAGTGAGAGAAACAGCACCAATTGCAAGTATTTCTGTGGGTTTGGCAGGGGGATGAGAGGCACCGGTGAGGAACAGAGCAGGTTTCGGATATCATGGTTTAGAGAGACATCATATTTCACACCAAAAGGTTGCGAGTCGTGGTTGTTTCTTCTTTCGTCATTATTTACTCGAAGGAGAGGGGAGGAATAAGTCTTCGCACCCAGCCAAGGGGGACCACTATTCTTTCAACGCACAGAAACACACCAAATCCGCAGCTCCTGAACACAATGTAGAGAGTCTGGATTTTTTTTTTTACTCACCTTGAAAGCTGTTATTGTTTTTTTTTTTGTTAATTGATTAAAAAACAAAACTCAAGTATTAAAAAAAAACAAAACAATCAAACATCTTCCTGACAATACTCCAAGAGAAAACAAACCTCGCAGTAAGGGAAGTGTAAAACAAAACAAAACAAAACGAAAATCAACATCTTGGCTTTTTATAATATATATATGCCAAAGAATGCAAAACAGAACCACACTTTCAAATTGTATGTCCTTGACACGCCGTCACTCAATCGAAAACGACGTCTTGCCAGCGGCAGTTTTGATCGAGACAAGAGATCCAGAGGGCGGTACGTCGACACCATTGCACCACTCTACGACCTTCTCGCCAATCACATTCAGCGGTGTCCAGCTCGCGTGGTCGGCGTCCGGCATCGCTCCGCGGTTAGAGGGCGTGTCCAGGGTGACAGGCAGCAGCGCGACGGCGGTGGAGCGCAGTGGCAGGCAAGTGGGGTCTGCGGCGAGGCTGCGGCAGAGAAAGTGCACCGCGCTCTTCGCCATCCCGTAACCCAGCATGCCCGGCGTGGGGCCACGGGCCGCCTCGGCGCCGGTGAGAACCAGTAACGAGCCCTCATTGCCGCGTGTGGCAAAGACGTGGGCGGCTGCCACGGAGCTGAAAACCGACTGCCGCATCATCTCCTCCACCGCCGCGGCCGTGCCGGCCGACGCGATGCCCCCGCCGGCCCACCCTCCCGCAACATTCACGACCGCGTCCAGTTTCCGGTCGCGTACAAAGGACAGCAGCGCCTCCTGGTACTCCGGCAGCGACACGCTCGGGGAGATCTGCTTGTAGTCCGCGTTGGTCTCCGGTCCCGCCGATGCGACATCGCAGCACAGCAGTTCGTGCTTGGTCTTCAGAATGGCGTCGCAGACGGAGCGCCCCAGAGCTCCCTGTGAGCCCAGCACGAGGACACGCTTCATCTTTGGTTCTGAAAGGAAAGGTAGAAGTATTCTGGCATGTGTGAAGTGAAGTGGGTGAAATACAGAATGAGATGAAAGTTTGGGAGACAAGCACATTGCCACCAAAAAAAAAAAAAAAAGAAAAAAGTTGGTCGCATCATCGCAGAAGTGAAGTACCCGAAATTTTCAATGCATTCTTGCTACGACCACGTAAAAGGATATATAAAGGAAACCTTTTTACATTACGTACTACTCTTCAGCTCACAAGATATATACCTGCCGGCGCTCAGAATGTTTCTTATTAGTTGTTTTGATCCCATCAGGAGTGAATTCGCGCACACATACAACCCGACACAGAGATACACAACTGTAACATCAGTAGACAACTTTTCATTCAATATATATATGTTTTTCGAACCGACAATACACGCTGTAGAGAGTAACAAAAAGTACGTGTCACAATCGTAGTGGAGGTGAAAAAATAATAAAAAAAGAATCAGCATGAACTTTCAGGTATTGCCGGGAATCTCTGGTTTCATCTTCGCATTCCCAAACCCCATCTCCGCATTGATGACAAAACCTCTTCACTCTCTTCTATTTGGAAAAAAAAAAGAGTTATTTGAATCTTTTTAGTTACTTTCTCTTCCAGGATTGCTTTACCCCAATGGAAAACAAAAAGAGAGAATGCGAGGACAGTGAGCTTGAACTGAGAAAGAGACGAATACGCGCGGTACAATCAAGCTCTTAACATACAAGAGTAAGTCGGAGGTTACTCGAACGCATGGCAGTATCATGTGTGAACATAGTAGAAGGGATAATAAGCGGAAGTAGGGAGGGACAAAATGAAGAAGAGGACACGTGTGTAGAGTAGCATCCCGCGTGTGAGGGCACGTTGCTATTAGCGACGGTCGGGCTGGATATCAGAGTGGAATGTTTCACCCTCGAGAATCATCAGCTCTTGCGCCTCGCGGCGGAGACGCATACGGCGCAGCGCCTCTTCGCGGGCCCAGTCCATCCGGCTGTTCAGCTTGGAGTAGTACACCCACAGCCCGAACTCCACCGCGATGATCGCGAGCGAGATGTGCCACATCTTCTCCCACATGGGCCAGTCATCCCACTGGTAGCGGAACGTCGCGCGGGGTGTGTAGGGATACGGGTCACCGTCACCCCAGGCTAGGCGGCGGAACTTGGAGCGCCGAAAGGCCATCTTGGCCATCTTCTGATTCCATCCCGTCATAGCTGCGACGTGGAAAGAGAGGCAGTGTGTGTGTTTATGTGTGTGTGAGTGAGTGTGTTCGAGTTAGTAGTTGAAAACGGAGGAGGAAAACGGTGGAGCAAAGAGTGTCTAGATGACGTCGATATCAGTACTATTACTACAAATAAAACTGCTACTACTATAAAGATGACTAATTATGTGCACGAGTGATGAAAATAGGAGAAGAAGATGCGGGGAGATTCTCGAAAAGAATACCTATTGATGCCGCTCCCTTTTCTTTCGTCTGCTTGGAAGAAAAGAGTAATAATAAAGACTCTACAAATACTATCGGAAAGTGATTTATGTCTTTGAACGCGGGCAAGTGTTGAAAGACTATCTAATTGATGAGCCTAAACGATAACAGGAAGCGAAAGAGAGAAGGGGGGGGAGAGAGAGAGAGAGCGATTGGGAAATGAGAGAGCAACACATGTCGAATGGTTCACTGGTCCTGAGAGGTCAGCGCAATAGCGCTTTCGCCAGGCAAATGAAGCTTCCTTGCCAGCACGCATGACAGAGGCCACAAGTACAACATGGCCCTGCTGTGACAATACTCCAAATGCGAACAAATAGAAACGACAAAAAGAATCGAGATAAGGAGCGACAGCGACTGACAAGGACAAGCTTTAAAAGAAAACACTGCTTCACAGTCCAATATTTTTCTCCACGCTCCATGAACTATTTCCAATATACATTTTTCTTTTTGTATTTGACAAAGAGGAGAAACACATGTGGGAGAGAATTCATCATGCATTCGGTAGTACACGCAAACAAGAGGGGGTTGGATATAATAAATTAACGTTAGAGATTTCGGTAATGCTTTTGCTTTACTTGGTTGCGTACCTGCAACGAATAGTGAGTGCGTAACATAACCTTGAATGTATATAAATATATATTTATGGATATATGCATATATGCATTCTCGTTTTATGCATATATATATACGTATGAAGATAAAACGCATGAACGCCTGCGTGAAATGACTTTACAGCTATTGATATCGGCATCCAATAATTCTTTTCGTTTCTGTATCCTCTTACCAGTCGCCAAACTGATGCATAGTTAGGAAAAACATTCCGACTTCAGCAACTCATGCGGATGTAAGAGATTTCATCCAAGAAAAATAAGTACTGTGGATGACAGCACATTCGGTGATTTCAACTTGTACGCTTTTTTTTCCCCCGCTGTCTCTTCCGTCTTCCTATGGCTTGAGAAGGAGGACAAGAAAAACGAACAAACAGGAAAAAAGAAAGAAAGAAGCTGATCGAGCCCGGTTAGGTGTGGTTAACAGGGAAAAATACAATGGTCGAGATATAAAGACGGAGATAGGATGCTCAGCGAGAGGTCGTGGAGGCAGTCAGCGCTTAACACTCGTTCTGAATCCCAGCGCACTGCTCCCCAATGGCGGAGATGCGGCAGACAGGGCAGACGGTTCCGCGGTGGTCGGGGTGCGCGGGAGACAGACAGTACGGGCAGCGGATGGGCTCGACCGTTCCCCTGTACATGGGCTTCATCGAGACGCTGCAGAGAACAAACGGGTTGCGCTCGTCGTAGTCGAGCTGCACGGGATCGGCGGGTGCCGTCTCCGCCTGCGCGATGATCGCGTTGGCCTGCTGCAGCTTCTTCTCCGCCACGTTTTGGTCCAGCACGCGCCGGGCGACACCGGCGGCCATCTTGATGTTGCCCGCCTTGTACAGCTTCGTCATGGCCTGAAGGAGCGCGAGGGAGTGGTGTGCGGGGTGCAGTTTGAAGTGGGTAAAGTACAGCGTGAGCTGCAGGCCTTCCTCCACCGACACGCCGGCGCCGCGGAGCTTCAGTTGCACCGCCAGCGCCCGCGCGTACTCCGGCACCACCGTCAGCACCTCGCGCAGCCCCGCCTTCTGCTGGTTGTCCCGGACGGTGGTGAGCACCGCGAGGTGCAGAATCTGCACAAAGTGGGAATGTGCGTCGGCAAACTTGCCTTCCTGGAACAGCTTGTAGCCAGCCAGCAGCATGGCCTTGATGGCCGGCAGCAGGTCGGGCAGCTTCGGGGCGTGCTTCGCCGTGGGGTCCTCCGACGGCGCCGCGCCGGTGAGCGGGAAGAGCGTCGCCGGCACAGAGCATCCCGGACGAGCCGCGTTGACCGAAGACCAGACGCGCATCATGGCGTCAGCCAGGGGTGAGGCGTTCACCAAACCGATCTGCGGCGCAGCAGTTCGATGGCAGTGCCGAAGGAGCCGGAGGCGACGTGGAAGGCGGGCAGGTTGTAGTGGTCCTCCCAGTAGCGGGCGATGCCAGGAACCTCGCGAGGCACCACGTATCCGCCGGCGCCGCTCGCGCCGATCTGCTTGCCGCCTGGCAGGATCGCGTCGGTGTCAATGTCGAGATCGTTGTCCCAGCCCGCGCCTTCGTCTGCGTCGTCGAGGCCGTCAAGAGCCCCGTCGCCGCTACCTTCCGAGTGCGCCGGGCGCATCCCGTCATCATCGTCGTCGTCCATGTCCCACTCGTTGCCGCTCACCTCGAGGGCGGCGGCGTCCCCGGCGAGGGCCGCGACGCTGTCCAGCTGCCCGGGCTCCGTCAGCAGACGCGCGATGGCCGACTTCTCCACCTGCAGCATCGGCCAGTTCTCCGTCATCGGTACCACCGCGGACGCTCCGGCGGCGTTTGGCGCCGCGCACGGCGTCGCACGCACCCGTTCCGCCACGTCCTCTGGCAGCTGCGCCAGGATGCGCTCGGCCTCCTCGAGGAGCCCGGCGGACTTGGCGGTGAGGTACGCCAGCGGCAACTGCCCGCCCTCCACTAGCAGCTGTACGCGCTGAGTCGCGCCGGCCTGATCGGCGTCTTGGTCGAGGTAGAGGCTGTACTGGAAGCGGAAGCTCTCGTCCTTGGAGGCCGCGACCTGCTGCCGCAGTGTGTTCACATCGCCTGAGATGAGCGACAGGAGGCCGAGTTGGTGGTGGTTGCCGGACTTGTTGGCAGCAAAAATTGCGAGGTGCAGGTCGCCGAACTTGATGGCGGCTTCCGCAAGGCGGCCCCACGTCGTCGTCTCGTTGAGGTCGGCCGCCGCCGCCTTGGCAATGTCGAGCGCCCCGCACTCGATGGCGAGGTTGAAGCGTGTGGCGGCGTCACTGACAAAGTGGAGAGCAATCTCAGCATGGCCGTGCTTGTGCAGGTAGCCCACCAACGCCTGAGATTTGAGGTCGCGGTCCTGGATGAGGCGCAGCACGTCGCGATAGGCCCGCTGGTGCAGCTTGGTCTTGAAGTTGAGCTCAAAGTTTTCGAGGGTTTGACTGACCACGACGCCGTTGCGCGTGATTACCCAGATGGTATCGCCGTGGGCGCGGACCAGATACACGACGTTCTTCAGCGTGCTGATCGTCCCACACTCCCCATTGCGGATGCTGCAATACTTGAGGTGGTTCGATGTCGTGTAGTAGAGCACGTCGCGCACCTCATCAAAGGCCACGGACTTTATGCGTGCCGTCGACTCGGTAATGCTCGTGATAGACTTGAGCTTTTTCGTCATGACGTGGATTGAGTTGCGGCACAGAAGTGCTACCTTGTGGTAGTCCTTGTCCCACACCACATAACGCACGTCAGCGACGTTGCACTCGGCCACGGCGCCGTGCTGCGCCACCTGGTACAGGTACACGGTATCCTTACTCTGGCAAAGAAGGTAGCCGAGCGGGGCGGGAAACACGGCGGAGGCGCGGAAGGACGTCTCCAACGTCTTTGTCTTGCCGTCGCCGATGTTGAACATGCACAGTTCCTCGCTGGAATTGATGAAGGCGTATTTGTTGGCACCGAAGAAGATGGCGCCCACCGTCCCCGTCTGTGTCCGCTCCTTGCGATCACTCTTCAGGTCCAGCAGAGTCGTCCACCCCGCATCGCCGGCCGAGCCGGGAGGGTTCCAAATGAGCGCGTGGGTGTTGCCCGGGCTGACGGAGATGGAATGCGGAGGTCCGGCGCTTTTGACGATGGGGTTCGTCGCCGTAACACTACCAGCGTCAAAGTCGTACGCTAGCACCTTGTCGCCACTGATGTAGAACAGCTTGCCGCCCGCGACCGCGTACGGAGGGCGCTCCCGAAAGAGCTTGAACACCTGCAGCCCGTTGTCGTGCCCTGCCGCCACAAGCTTCTTCTCGTTACTCGTCGCCAGGATCCAGTAGCGGTCACGGTCACGGCGGTACGTCTTGATGGCCTGTCCCCCGTTGTTCATGTGCCACACTCGAACGGTCATGTCCTCACCGCAGGCCAGGATGTACTCGTTCAGAAAGAAGGTGGCGCTGCAGACGTTGTTCGTGTGACCCGTGAAGACGCGGTAGCAGTCCACGTGCGTTCCGGGGAGCTGGTAGCGCCAGATCTTGACGATGCGATCGTCGCCGGCGGACACGAAGTAGGGCTCGGTGGGGTGGAACGCCACCCAGTTGACGCCCTTGGAGTGCGCTTCGATCTGCGCCGTCACCATCACCTCACTGCCGCTACCGAGGAGGTCAGGACCGTTGGAGGCGTTGTCGCGGCGGCTGTCGCGGAGGGACGAGATGTCCCACAGCCGGATGGTCTTGTCGAGACTGGCCGAGGCGACGATGTCGTGCTTGGGGTGAAACTGCGCGCACATGACGTAGTGGCCGTGGCCGGGAAGCGTGGCGACGCACTTGCGGTTCTGCCAGTTCCAGATACGAATGGTCATGTCGTCGGAGCACGACACGATCCACGGTTGCTCCGCGTGAAAGAAGGTGGTGCGGACAAAGTCGACATGGCCGTTGAGCGTGTACAGGCATCGGCGAAGTTTGAAATTCCACACCTTCACGGTGAAGTCGTCACCGCCTGAGACGAACAGTGGCTGCGACGGGTGGAAGTCGATGCCGCGGACCGAGCCCGAGTGCTGCGCGTAGCTGTCGACAAACGTGTTCATGCGGTAGTCCCATATTTGGATATCGCCATTGTGCAGACCGCAGATTACCCACGTGCGCTGCTTGTGAAAGCAGATCGCCTTGACCCGCGCAGAGTAGAGGTCGAACTTGGTGAGCATCTCGCCGCGTAAACTAAAGATCTAAGAGGCTGGTGGACGTGAGGACAAGGCAGAGAGAGAGAGAGAGAGAGAGAGAGAGAGAGAGAGAGAGAAAGGTAGATAACAGGTTGGACAATCTGTAACAAGAAAAAGAATAAGGGGAAGTGGGGGGGAGGGGCGATGAAGGAATGAAAAAAAAAAAAAATTACACTGACTGCGAAGCTAGTTTAATCCTTCGAAAAGAGTGGAAATGGTAAGAGAGAAAAAAAAAGGTGAATGATCCAAAGTTAGTTGAATTGGGGGAGGGGGAATGGAAGAACTTCCAGGACATCAAGACAACAGGCGTTGACCATGGGCCAGTGCCCGGCGCGAGTGCAGTGGGGAGATAGTAATAACAATAAAACTGCGCTTACGTTTCCAGTAAACAGGGGAAGTGATGCATAAATCACAACCAGCGAGTGCCGGATACAGTAAGCGACTTGATAAAGGAAGTCAAACACACACATTACAGAAAAGCAAATAGCAGGAAAAGAAAAAGTGTGTACCTTAAACTGAGGACGGGGGGGGGGGTAAAGAGCGATGCGACATCAAGCAATGACGCAAGACACTAACCAGCACTCACACAGAATAGAAGGTCCCAGAGAGGGAGGAGGAGGAGGAAGAGGGAGGGGTTGTAAAGTCCAACGGTCAATGTGAAGTATTGAGAAACGGGAAGAGGGCACAAACAAACAAAAAACGCTGTGAAGAGAGGGAAGGTCGAGGAAAATGGTAGTACAGTTCAGCAGCGCGTAGTGTTATAAGAGGATCACCTCGGACCGCTCTGGTTCAGGAAGAGCCGCATTGTGTTTTGAAATGGCGGTGGTTGTGAAAACTGGACGAAAAAAACCGCGGTATACGAGTAGGAGGTTGCCCCAGCCGGCCCTCTGCTCTAAGCTGCGTCGTCGTGTGATAGAGTAGGTGCCCATGTACACTTTCCGCAGATAAAACACGGAGAAAAACAAAGACACAACGACAAGTTCGACGGCTGCGACGGTATAAAACAAAAAGAGAATGCGCACGGGAGCTGCGCGGAACAGTCCCATCACCCCAGCAATGAGCTGAACAAGGCCTTTCTCGCGAATCAGTTGAGGAGCCGGGAAGCTTTTCAGAACGTCGTAGAGTACCGGGACGCAGACGTACAGAACAAGTAACATCGCAAAAAAGACAAACTGAAAAAACGCGATAAAGTAGCGCATTGTGTGCCGCGCTATACAGCTGCCCACCACGCCGCAATGATGGTCGTAGTCCAGCATGTACGCCTTGCACACACGGCAGTAGTAAGCCCTGCCTAGGGGGGTGTGCTCGCCTCGGACGATGCCTGGATCACCAAAGAGTAAGAGGACCATGCAGTACTCGATGCAGAGGACGGCAAACGATATCAAGACCTGCACTAGCGAAAGAGATGTTTGGTCCACTACACGTGTCGCATCATCAGTTTCTAGCAGCACCAATACAAACAGGACGTAGGCTGCAGCGACACTGAATAGAATGACGAATCCTACAAAGCAGTCCCGTGCGACACTGTATCCGCAGCAGGTGCGATCTCGACGCGTTATCGGGGAGGAAAATAACACTGCCGCCTCGCTTGCTACGCTCATCTTGACTGTTAATAAAGATTCAAAAAAAAAAAAATGACGAATAATGACGGCAAAAATCGGTAGCAGTGTGTGTGCCAAGCAAGGGAAGAGAATGAGGAGAGAATCGATTACTACCATTCAAAGAAGTAATGCGACTACTAAGAGTAGAGCTCACAACAAGGGATTAGATTACAGTGCGCCTCAGAGTGTCACGTGCTGTTTAAACTATTGTTTTCCAGTTTTTCCTTTCTTAATTTGGTTTTCTGCTCTTCTTCGTCTTTACAAATCCTACTTCTTGTCAAGATGCTTGCGAGAGTGAGAGGTACATGTGGTGAAGAGCAGGATGAAGAAAGAGAGGGCGAGAGAGATAGAGAGAGAGAGAGAGAGAGACAGCTTAATTGCTTTGACTTCGACCCATAAGTTCAAAAGAAACCAATAGATTCCAGAATACAACGAGTCTCCGCACCGGTGGAGGAGAATTTGCTTGAACGCTTGTGAACAGAGCAACATCCGTTGTGAAGTATCAACGCATCAGAAAGCTGGAAGACGTGAGTCAGCTCACTCCCCCTCAAGAAAACTGCATTGTTCAAGCACCGCGTGACAAAGTGCTACAGCGGTAGATGAGCAGAAGAGAGTTCTGTTCTCAACGCAAGGTTCACTTCGAGAAGTGTGTTGGTTTTATTTTATTTTATTTTGTTTTATTTTTGAAAATGTATCGCATTATTATTAAGCGCCGATTCGACATGCATCAAAAAGAAAATGAGTTCACACACCGAGTATCAGGAATTTTTTTTTCAGACTTGTATCATCCGCATCATACGAGGCTTCTCTTCAATCACACCATTTTTTTTCTTCCTTCCTTTCGATTAGAATCAGGTACTTTTATTTAACTTTCTCACGAGCAGTCGCCCTCGACTTCTTTCCTTCAAGAGAAAAGGCTGTTGAATTATCACTCTCCCCGGTCGTTGACAGTGTCGTACTATCATAGCTTTGGTTGGCCAAAATACAGTACTACACCACGTAAGGCGTGCCTAAAAAGAAAATCAGTCTAAAAGGCCAAGCAATAGATGGGAAACTGACGTCACATGAGGATGGGAAAAAGGGAAAGAAGAAGACAGGGGCGAAGACTGGGAGAGAAAAAAAAATGAGTCTGAAAAGGTTTAAAATGCACGTATGAAGTTGGTGCGGAAACCGTGTGTTGAAAGCGCAACAACAACAAAAAAGAAATGGATAATGAAATCGGAGTGCGCCGGCGTAGACAGAGCAGGGAGAAGTGTAAACTGCTTCCCATTTCCTGCATACACCGTCGGCACATTTAATTCGGATGATTTTACAAGTGGTGTGGGTGTGTTAGAAAAGCTGCTTGTGGTAGACGACAGCTATAGGATTAGCAAAGAAAACATTGTCAACACATTGTCGAGTGTCTAGAAGCCGCGGCCACGACCGCCACCGCCGAAGCTACCGCGACCCTGCCCCCTGCCGAAACTGCCACGACCGCCGCCGCCGCCGCCAAAACTGCCGCGACCGCCCCCGCCGAAGCTTCCACGGCCGCCGCCACCGCGGCCGCCACGGTCGCCGAAACCACCACGACCGCCGCCGCGACCGCCGCCACCGCGACCGCCGCCGCGTCCACGGCCGCCGGGCTTGGCGGGGTTCGTGAAAAAGCGGATTGGCTGCAGCTCAGTGGGCGAGATGAAGATGCGGTCACCCGCGTTGAAGGAGTTGGCCTGCACGCCGGGGACCGGCTTCACGGAGAACATCACGTCAGTGGTGTTACCAAGAATCTCCTCAATTTTTCCGACCTTCGCCTTGTTTTCTGTGTAGACAAAGACGTTGAAACGTGGGACGGTTTCGGGAACAGTCACCTTGTAGAGGAGCTCGCCCTCGGCAGCGTTCATGAAGGTGCCGATCTCCTGCACATGATCCGGCGGGTCGGGGGAGGCGAAGCCGCCACGGCCGCCACCGCGGCCACCGCCTCGACCACCGCCGAAGCCTCCGCCGCGACCGCCGCCGAATCCGCGACCGCCACCGCCGCCGCCGCGGTCGCCTCCCCTACCGCCGAATCCGCGAGCCATACTGAAATTAACGAGCTCGAAGTTTACGCCTTACCGTCTTCTGAGATTATTCGCGCGAATACTGCAGGCGAATTATCAGAAAAGTGATACAAAGTACAAGAAGAGTGGGGAATCCTACAGGAATAGGAAAGGAAGTACTATTGCAGCTAATTCTGCGTGCGAAGAAGACGATGAGGGGTATGCATGTGTGTGTGGAGATAGAGAGAGAGAGAGAGGAGAAATCCTATCTGAGGCATGAGAAGTAAAACTCACACACTCACATACACACACGCGCAAAAAGGGGAAAACAAGCGCAATAGAAACGTTGTAGTCGAGTAGTTGCCGCAGAATATGCAGTTTCATATGCATTTAAGTAACCAGAGGGATATAAAGAATGTGGAAGAAATCGGAGAGCCGCGGATAAAGATGAAGAAGAAGAGCATCAATAACAATAGAAACAAGACGGAGAGAGAGAGAGGGATGGAAAGAAAAATGAGAAAAGAAGGATTTTGCAGAAAACAAATCCTAACAGTAACAGACACGCAAAAAGAAAAAAAAGAAAGAAAGAAGAGAAAGAAAAAGATTCAACTGCGAAGAGTGAAATAATAATAATAACAATAGTAATAATATACACGTGTTGGACAAGAACGTTGTTATTTGTACAAGTATGGACGCTTGCACATGGAGGTGAAATATTTCAGCACAACGACAAAAAGGGAATCGAAAAGAGGCGGAGGCTCATTCGGTGGAACGTCGCTGTGCCTGTATCATTTGCTCTTCAGGAGTGCGCGATCCACCGCGACACCGAGAACGAACCCAACACCGAGGAAAGCGAGGTGGTTGGTGTGGGCGAGGAGATACCCAATGCTGAACGGGCACTGCGCGCGCGGGGCAGTGGGCACGGAGGGGGCAGCGCCGGCTGCGCGGTTGCGCAAAAACGGACAGCGACCACCAGAGGGGTCAGCGGATGTGCCGGCCTGCACCATCGCCTCTAGAGATATCCCCTGGTGAGACGCTGGCAGCTGCGGCAGGTTCGCGGCGGCGGCGCCCCCGCGGTTCTTGAAGAATGGGCACTTTCCCCCGCTGGGATCATCGCCAGGCGGGAGCGCGGGTGCAATCGGCGCGGGCCTGCGGCCGGCCGCCCGACGCTCCTCAGTGTTGAATCGTTCAACCTCTAGCATCTGCGTGCATTCGTGCAGGGCCTTGGCCTTCTCCGGAGGGACGCCGGCGTCGACCAGCTGTTGCACTGATGCTGAGAGAAATGTCATGAAATTCCACACGACCGGCGAGTCCCGAAAGACGGCGCAGCCTTCATGTACCGCCAGAAGGAATTGGGGCAGTGAGGGGTACTGACTCTCGATAAAGCGTGTGCAAACGTCCCCGCCCGCATTCTGCACCGTGGGGTCCGCGCCGTGCACGGTGAGCGCCACCGAGACGTCAAGCTGGGCGTCGGGGAGTTCGTAGGCGCCGTTGAACATTTTGGCCATGTTGTAGTGCAGCGCGTAGTGCAGCAAACTGTTGTTTTCGGCGTCCGCAGTCGCGTTGGCCGGCGCACCGTGGGTGAGCATGAAGCGCACGTCGCCGATTTGCCCATGGTCCACGCAGAACACCAGCGGCGGCTGGCCCTCGCGCGTGGTTAGGGTAACGTCAGCGCCACCCTCCACAAGAGCCCTAACGGCGTCACTTTTACTCTTGAAGCATGCCACGTGCAGTGGGGTCCAGCCCTCCACGTTGGTCTGGTTAACGTCAGCGCCGCCCGACAGGAGTAACGCGATCATTGTGGCGTCATTGTTGTCGGCGGCGTAGTGTAGTGCGGTGTATCCCTCTCGCGTGCCGCGCTCGTTACTGACCTTGTTGACATCGGGCTTAAAAGACAGCAGCGTCTCCACCGCGCGCACGTGACGCTCCTTTACGGCTACGTGAAGAGGGAAAAGATCTCCACGTAGGGGAACATCAAGTAAACTTCGGTCCTCCTTCAGGATTGCCAGAATACCGTCGGCATCACCTTGCTGCAACAAATCCGCTAGCGTTACCGTCACTGACGCTTCTGCTGACTTGTCCTCAGTAGTCTTCATGCTGTTTTGTTGTTTCTACTTCTTCTCGACAATCAAGTTTTTTTTTTTGTAATGCTGAATTTTGAATTTCAAGGAAATGAATTGGAGTTGAAATGGGCTGATATTTTATTGTCTCTTTTCTCTTCTCGGGGAATGAACGGATGGAGGAGAGGAGAGGCGGGGCGGGGGGGGGGGGGGCGTGATAGGAAGCGGGGAAAGAATAACTCGCAGGTCAAACGAGGTAGCAGGTAGACGAAAAAAACAAGTAGTAGAACACAATACTTGTTTTAAACCGTGCACAGATGGAATTAAAATGAGGTAATAAGAAACAGAAAGGAAATAGGTCGTTGCAGCACAATCTCTTCTTGTGGAATTGCCGACATCGTCTCACGAGGAATAGCATAATGTACGGCAAAAAATCATCTCTTTCCAGGTGACACCCTTGGTCCCATTTCGGCGAGGAGAGGCGGGGAGGGGAAGGGGACAACTTCAGCTGCGTTTATTGAGTTGGCGTCTGACAATGTGCGTGCCGCATTAACGAGGTTTCTGTTATTTCCTTGATTTGCCAGTGGTAAGACATATCATCATACTGGAATTGTAGACTAAGAAGTACTGAGAGTCTATTTCTAGATTACATGCAATTTTTCAAGGAGGAAGGAGAAGAACGAGACTATATATATATATATAGAAAGAGCAAGACAACGAAATATTGTAAATAAATAAATAAATAAGCAGAAGAAAACAAAAAGAAAGGTTTTGGAGAGCAAAAAAAAAGGATTCTAGAACAGCCGGCCACCTACAGTGAAAGAGGACAGACTATTCAGACCTTCTTCTTTTGCCACCACTCAACAAAGTCGTCGAATATGCACGACCATCGGGCTGTGGTGTCGTAGTCTTCGACCTTTTTGACAGTGGAAAAGAACACAGGAAGCTGCTTCCATATGTCGCGGGAAATGTCGCCCTCGTACGTCGGTAGCCACTCCTTCCAGAGTGCGAAAAGAGGAACGTCCTTGAAAAACACTTCCCACGCCTTGACGGCAACAGAAGAAACCATCTGGCGATAGTTCTCGCCTCTCACAAAGTCGTAGACAAAGTTGTACATGGCGGTGAAGGATGACGGCTTCGTCCTCACCTCGGCGATCCAGTCCTGCAGCTTGGCTCGCAGTTGGCTTGTCGAGTCCACCCCGTAGGTGTACATACACGCGAGCCACTCTCCGTGGGAGACGGTGCCGTTTTTCGTGGCCCCCAGCCTCCATAGCAGCGTGAACATTTCCACAGTATCAGGGGCAATGGAGAGCTCCTTGAAGAGTTGCACGAGCCCCGCAGGACCGATGACCTCTCCCGGCACAGATTTGTCCATCTGACGAAGCTTTTCATACAGCGATTCAATCTCTCCACGACCGCGGACGGCACTGGACGAAGATTTGGTGCTGCGTGACTGCCCGCCAGCGCCTTGCGGTAACCCCAACACGCTTGCTACCGTCATGGACGACCGGCGCTCTGGCGGCTTCGTCAAAGAGTAACGCTTCGAAGATTTAGAGGGCATTTTTAAAGCCGGGTCCAATCGAGGAGTCTATTATAGGAAAGAAGTAAGTTTAATATCAGTGCACCCAGAAGGACACGTAGTAGGCTCCTCTTGCGGTGGTGTGCTAGAAATTCTATTTTTTTTTGTATTTTTAGTTACTACTGCTGCTTTCGTTTTGATGTATTAGAAAAGAAAATAGTGCTAGGCTCAAATACAAATGAAGGAGGCACGGAATTGTGGAAAAAAAAAAACAGAAAATAATGCTATCTCGGGGTCGTAGTTATTACTATTCTAATCATTTCTTTTTTTCTTTTTCATGAGGAGCTTCAATCAGTAGAGTAATTTAACCCTTTTATCCCAGGAAATGAAGAATACATCAATGTTATGCACGCCATAACATGTTTTTTTTTTTCTTTTTGCATCCATCCTGAACAGGCCCATTTCGCTGAACAAGAGAGAGAGAGAGAGTCGTGATGTAAATACGAAAGTGATCATTAGAAAACAAAACAAAACAAAAACAAAGTGCTGCATCCGGACGCCTGCCATTTCTAAAGAGTTCGTTCACGTTTTTGTTCTTCTTTGAAGGCAAGGTAGTTGTGCAGCGCCACAGCGTCGGCTGCCTGCATCGCACGGTACCAGCGCCGTCTCCGCATGCGCGCAGAGCTGTTGTCTTGTAGTTGCAGTTGCAGTGAGCCGTCTGTGGAGCCTGCATAGATCCAGCCTTCGGGGTCGTCAGCGCGACTGTCGTGCTTCCAGTCGGTCAGCCACCGCCACGAGCAGGCATCTGGAAGGCCAAAGTGCTCTCGCCGCAGCTCCCTGCGCGGGTCGTCCGCGGAGAACGGCTGCACGCCTGTTGACTCGAACGATGCCGGCTCCCACTGACAGTCGCGTGCGGGCCGCGTCTGGTTCTCGTAGTAGCACACGATCGAAACCAAGCTCTCGTCGCCTAGACCAGCCGCCGCCAGCTCCGCGCTGTTCTTCTCGTGATAAGCTTCAAGGAAGCGGCCCGATACATGACCGACCCGACATCCTCGAAAGTACAGCGGAATCTCAAAATCGCTGTAGTGACCAAGACGCAGAAACGTCTTGAGTGACAAGGTGCCCGAGGCGATGTTAGTGCGCGCGTCATGACCCTTCAAGGTCCCCGAAATGGAGAAGATCAGCGTCTGCAGCCGCAGAAACTCCTTGTTGTTGACGCACGGGTAGAGAGTTGGAATGACGGCGGCTGATGCCACTAGACGCTGCGGCGCGCGGCTGCTTTCCGTCCAAGCCAGCGGCGCGCACAGCGGCGCGTTGGCGAAAAAGTCTCCGGTGATTTCAATCTGCGGGAGCTGGACATCTGCCGGAAGACGCTCGCTGTACACGATAAGGTCGTCGAAGAGGAGCTGGATGCGTGGGACGTACTCGCCGAAGACACTGAGAAAGCATCGCTGACAGAAGACATCCGCCGTGATGAACGCGTTGGGCTCGGCAGCGCACGGGAGAGAGAATACATGGTGACGTCCATCCGCGCCACGCGATCGCGGACGGAGTAGAAGATGCGCATCGGACCGCCGGCGGCCGCCAGCGCCTCGCTCGGGGGCATCTCGTGCGTATTGGACAAGAGGTTCCCCGCGGCAATCTCCTCCAAGAGGGGGTCACCACCAGCACGAAATTCGTCACCGTAGCCAAAGTTTCCCGAAACAACCAAATAGTCAAAGCGCGAGAACAGATCCACGTCACTGTTTCCAAAATCAAAGCTCGCGAGCAGCGCGCGGATGCACCCGGTACGTGATTTCACCGCGTACGTCCCGACGGCGCTCGCGTTCACCAGCACCACCCCAAACGTCGCCTCGTTCACCGCAAACGCACAGCCCACCGCGGTGAAGTCGCCCTTCTCCATGTCGTCCTTGTACACCGCGGACACCTCCTTCACCTGGATTTGAGAGAGACGCACAATGAAGGAGCGGCGGCACAGGATAACCAGGGCATTGTTGACACGGCGTGCCTTGGACGTCGCGGCCGAATTCGCAAGAAGGTAGAAGGTCGACGGGCCAAGGTGCGAAAGAAAAAACTGCCCAAGTTTGTCGTTGCCCAGCAGGCTGGCCGGGACGTTCGTGACACCGATGACGTAGATCTCGTGCTCTGCCTTTGGCAAGAAACCGCTAAAGATGCCGGCGTCGTCCGGCAGCTCTTGGTGTTCCAACGAGAAGCACCCGTACCAGAGGTCGATCACTTCGTATGGCATGCGGGCCACCATCAGATCCGTCGCGCCGTCCACCGGCTGCTGTCGGTTGTGCGGTCGGTCGATGGTGGTGCCGCGGATCGTGATGAGACAGTCGTTCTCTCCGTCAAGACAGAGGGACGGGCACCACATGATCGAGTTGCGCCGCAGAACGTGTGCCAGCTCGAAAAACTTTTGCCGGCGACTAACAGAGGTGAACTCGAGGTAGTACGGTGCCGGGCACTCGAAGAAGTACAGCCTGAGGCGAAGCGTGTGCTTGGGGTCGCGCTCGACGCGGTACAGGTTGCGCGCTGGTAGGTCGAAGCTCTTGTGACCCTTCATGTCGTAGTTGGAGAAGCGACGCTGCAGACAGTCCACGTCCCAAATACGGTCCTTCCGTTGCGCCGCCGTGGCAGCACCTGTTCCGGTGATCTTCACCACTTTGAACGGCTCGTGCAGAAAACGACTGTTCGGGATCGCGTGGGAGGGTACCACCAGACTGCTGACATCGTCCGAGGGGTCGTATATTTCAGGGCGGCTGTTTTCGCGGTTGATGGTGTCGCCTTGCTGCTCACGAGGTTGGCGGTTTGGCGCGGGTGAGGCAACAAATTGACCATCACTGCCCATCGTGAGGTTGTAGCGCACCTTTCCAGGTGTTGTCGGGCCACTACCTCCTCGCGACGGGCTCTCGCGGGGTAGGTCGTCCTGCCGCAACACCAGCGGCACGGAGGTATGAGTCCCGGAGTCTCCGTCTGCCCCGCCAATCACGGGGGGCGCGTCGGCGTACTCGTCGTCAGGCAGGATGACGTTTTCTTCCACTATGAGGCTGTCATCGTCATCTTGGTCAGAAATGCTGCTCCTGTGGTTGTCATGCGTTTGACGGTCGGCAACGTCTCCAGGCAGTGCCGCAAGCCGCCCGTCTTCAGGGCTGATTACGACATCATGCTCGCTGGGCCCGTCGTCACCCAACTGACTGGACTCGGAGGTAAGCTCAATATCCGAGTCAGCGGCGGGTGGCTTGGTGACACCGCTGGTGTTCTGGTGAGGGTCGCGTTTTCCGCCACCGACAGCCTCTGCCTCGTCTTCATCCAGAAGGAGGCGCTCATCGACTTCGAGGTCGTCGTCATCGACGTCCATCGTGCTGCCGGGCAGCGGAGGCGACGACCACAGCGCCTGACCCCTGTCCCCCGAGACGGCACTCACAGAGGAGACGAATTGCTGCGTGAGCTTGCTGTCGCGACGCAGCGCCGCTGGGGCAGCTGCCACGCCCTCTGTTGCCGTATCAGAAACTCGTTGTGGCAATGGCGGCAGTGGCGGCACCCCAATGCCGGCAGAAGAGGAGAAGGCGGCGGAGATGGCGGTGGGTCTGCCGACACTCGCCGCGTCTGCCTCGACAGCGTGCGTGCCGCGCATCGAGGCAGAGAGAAGATCGCTGCCGTCGCCGTAGATGGTGTGCCGCCGGCGTATAACAGAGGCCTGCGCCATCTGCTCCTGCTCCAGCGTCGCCACCTCTTCCAGAATCCGTTTCATGGCATCTCCGCTGCCAGCTGTATGAGCCCCGCCACTAGGGCCGCCATCTGCAGAAACACTGTTGACAGAGCGACTTGTCATCTGCTTGACTTGATCCAGCAACTCCTTTATTCGTCTCTCCTTTTCGGCGTTGGCATGACGGAGGCTCTCGATCTCGGTCTCCTGCGCGTCCAGCTTCGACTCCAGCTCTCGCATATGCCGCTCCTTCTCCTGCATCATCAAACGCGTCTCGGCAAGTTTCTCCTCCAGCGTGGTGTCGAACTCTCGCTTGATTGCCTCGCTGGCATGAAGTGCCTCCTGCAGGCGGCTGCGCTCCGAAAGGGAGGCGCTCTCGAGCTGCTTTTTCAGTAGGGCGATCTCCTTCTGCAGAGCCGCGACGACCTCGTTGTTGTTGGACTCGTTAATCACGGCCTTGTTCACAATTTTCTTGGCGCGTTCCGCGTAGCGCAGTGTGCTCATCGTCTCCTCGTACTGCGCAGACGACGGACTGATAGTGGCCAGCATGACAGTCTTAGAGTTTCCTCCCAGGTTCTCCTTCAGAATCCAGGTGAGGGTGGAGTCCCGGTACGGGATGTGCCTCGCCCTATGCGTTTCCTCCACTTCAGCCAATGCACTGATGACATTTCCCAGGCACGTAAGTGACTTGTTGATGTTCGCGCCTTCGGCAAGCCGCCTCCCAGTCGCCATCGACTTGGACGCGCGCTCGCTGCCGGCGAGGTCGACTAGATTGAGTCGGGAGGTGGTGGTGGTGTAGAGCGGCCCCCTTTTTCGCTTCTGTGTGAGTGTAATGGCGAAGACCGCGTGCGACCGACTACTTGTCTGGTTAATCGCCGTCGACGCCGTTGTCCGGACTTTGTTCCCGTCATTCATGAGTCGCAAAAATTCCGTTTGGTTGCCCACCACGAATTTGGCGAGGCCCTCAATAAAGGGACCGAACTTTGGGTGCTCCCGCACACGCAGCACGGATTCGTCGTAGCCGGGGCGCAGCAGACAGCGCACCTTTTCGTTGTATATCTCGTAGTAGGACACCTCTACGCAGGTCTCAACGTCTTCCCCCCTCAGCTGTGCCGTAGACTCGAAGAGTTTCTGAGCGATCCGCGGGACCAAGCCGGGGTCTAGCTCGTCCCCCATCATGCAGTACGTTTTACCGCTTCCCGTTTGGCCGTAGGCAAATATACACCCATTGTATCCCGTCATCGTGTGTTGCAGTAGCTCCGTCCCGACCGTCTCGTACACCGTCTTCTGCGAGGCCTCGGGATTGGAGGAGTCACTGAAACGCGCCCCCGTAGTCCACAGGGCTGCGTCAAATAGAAAGGATCCACCGGAACCCTCACTGCACTCCATCACAGTAACCTGTTTTCCATTCATGCGAATTATAATGCTTGTACCATCATTATTCTCCTTCGCACTCAACGGTCTGGAGCGCACTGCGACTTTGACAGACATTGTGTGAACAGTGCGGAAGGAGTGAGGGAATGGGGAATGGGGGGGGGGGTGAAAGAGGCGCAGCGAGGGATTCTGTTGTGTTGTCTCGATTGTGTGTTGGTTTTATGTTTCCGTTTCTGTGACGTCGCACGTATACAGGTATGCCCTTGAAAAAGGGGGTAAATTAAGAGAGAGAAAAAAAGAAATCTACTGAGAAGTTGGTGGGCTAAAGTTCATCTAAAATATCTAGTAAGAGTTATCAGTTTTCTGGTGCAGGACTGACGGAAATTGGAAAGGAGAGCGATGCTACTGACTGGCGTCATAGAGAGACATAGAGAGGGAGGAAAAAAAAAAATACACATAACAATACGAAGAGAGGTGGTCTCCCGACAAGACGGTGCTGATAGTGCTTGTTTTCACCTAATTAACCAATTTCACTACAAATTCATTTTTTCTTGTTCATTTGATAGTATATCTGTAGATCTGTGTGAAGTAGACGGTACATGTTTGTTGTTGTAAGGATAAAGAGGTTAGGGGAGGGGTGAGGAGACCTGCTCTGGTGCTTTAGAAGTGCCCTGTGGACCGTCCCTTCCCTCACTCTCCCCCCCTGTATATTTTGAGCTCTATACGAAATTTTCTTTGATTTCTATATTGTTAGCTGCAGCGACTTTGTCAACCAGCGCCATCATCTCGCTCAAAGCTTCGCGGGTCAGAACGTGCGAGGAGCTCTGAAACAAGATGAATTCTTGTATTACAGCGAGAACAATCGACATGGGGGTCACAGGACAGCTGGTTTCGGGGCGTGACACTTTCCACGCTTGGGCGATACACGTGATGGTACGCACACGAATGTTTTCCGCATGTGATAAAGAAACAACTGCAATAAACACTGCATAGTATCCGGCGAGAACGACGTCCTCCGTAGCAGCTGAGGTGTGGAGTGTCAGCAAGCGCTCTACACACTCGCGCAGCAACCAGTCTTGCTTCGCCCCAAGCTTCAATGATTCAAGGAATAATGGGGACCCACCTTCAGCAGCAGCACTCTGACTGTTTTCCCATTTGATTATGTTGATGCAGATACACAACACAAACGTGCACATCTCCGCATCCGTACTACTGCCCGTTGCGTTTTCTATCAGAACCTCGCGCGAAAACTGGGACAGCTTGCGCAGGCTACTGTCGTCGTTCTGTTCCTTGGCGCCGTGAAGCACACCAGGGTGCACATTGGTGACGTTCGTGATTACCCGTAGAAGCATGTTCAACGTAGTGCTGCTGTGTTCTGTCGTGTCGCGGAAAAGGCCGTGCACGAGGTCATCCATCACCAGTCGTCCCAGCTGCATAACGGTCGACGCTCGAAAAGAGACCGTGGCGGTCTCCATGAACTTGAGGAGAAGAGAAAGAGGAACAGCTCCGTGTTCGCGTTCCTTGTCAGTCGTGCCCGATTGCTGTGACGCGTGGAGGGCCGTGCGCAGGACGGCGCTGAAGTCGGTGCACACTGTGGAGCTGGCAAACGCTTCCGATACCAGACGACGTTGCTCAGCGGAATCGGAAGTGTTCTCCAACAACGTCAGCTGGAGCAGCGTTGAGACGCAGAAGGCAGAGACGGTCAGCGGCTCTCCAGTGGTCGCACTCTCACGTGTGCTTGACACTGTTGCAATCGCATCAGCCAGTACCTTCCGTTGCTGTTCCTCAGGCAACATCGCCGGTGAAGTGATGGATTTGCGGTTGCCTTTCCGACAGGACCAATGAGCATGCTGGCGGGCCGTTGAAGGTGTCATCGCACTACTACCACAACTACTACTAGTGCTCACTTCACTCTCTTGAGGCTGGGTGCTCTGCACCGCCTGCACACTTGCGTCCCTCGGAGAGAGTGCTGTAGGCTCAGGCGCCCGCAGACCTCTGCAGCACAGTTGTACCATTTCTGGGGAGTAGAGCGCATGTGGGGGGCAGGTGTTGACGATGGCGTCAAGGAAACGCACCATTTCGGGCCACACATTGTAGTCGACGAGTGCGCATGTGCACAAGACGGCGATAAACTGCTCCAGTAACCCAGCTTGTTTGAGGGCGTTAATAACGTTGACAACACCAACGGAGGCAACGTGCTGTGCAAGCTCCGTGAGAGACTGAAGCGAGCGCGCCCTTTGAACTGTCTGCGCAAGAAACAGTACCATGTCAGCAACCTCTTCCTCCTTCCGCTGCAGGAGATCCAGTTCGGAGCAGCCCAGCATCGAATCCGAACCAACGACGGCTACCAAGTCTGCACCTCCACGCCTCTGCCGCTGCCTCGCGAGGTATTGAACAGAGTCGTCGTGCTCCGCTCGCTGACGCTTGTGGGCACACCCTGACGTCGGTGACCGCGGAGAAGACGTCGTGGTCGTTTGGGAGTCGCGTGAGGGTGATCGAACCAACGGACGGCTGACTCCGAGGATATCGTCGATGTCATCCAGCACAAGACTCAGGCCATCAGAGCGCCGGGACTTGCGGCTCATTCTGACGTGACACTGTTGTAGACCCGCAGACGCAAATTTGAAGGAGAAACAGTAGGAAAGCACAAGAAAGAAAAATGAGGAGGAGGGAGCGGAGGAGTTGACCGACAACGAAAAAAATATGTTGACTATCGTTATGATTGTCTTCGCTGTTTGCTGTTAACGCGTACCACAATAAGAAGATGACTCACTAGAAAAATCTAGAGGTCAGTCAAAATACGGAGTAGTAATGCAGTATAGCTGTTGATGAGCAGCAACCTATATAATTTTATTGATGTTAAAAATGCCGCTTTTGAAGAAGCCGAAAAAAAAAACAAAAATGCATCGGAAAGTGTTCAACGCAGAGTGTAAGAAGGATAATGAAGCGAAGTGTGTTCACACAGCTGGTGTAGACAAAGTAGTGGCATATAATGGCATAGAGGATGGACACGTTTAACAATCAGACGGTGAAGACAGTGCTGTTGTTCAAGTGAAAGTGACTGCGTCGCAAAGAGGCAAAAAAAAAAAAAAATATGCACTTAGTATTAGTACTATATATATATCGCTCTGGCAAAGGGCGCCAACTTGTTGAGTGGGAGGCGAAGGGGAGGGGATCTCCGTCTTTTAGTGATCTCATACACCCAAGCATCCAATACTCCCTTTCACACCAGGGGAAAAAAATTCCTGTTTGTCAAGTAACCGAACTGTGTCGTGTGTTTTTTTTTTTTTGTCATTTCCCTTCTACCTATTTACCTCGTACTCTTTGTCGCGTGAGATCACTGCGTGCTGAGAAGCACACAATACGCAGACGTCACTTTCAGAAGAAGAGTCAGTTACGGCATGTGTAAAAGAAAAGGAAAAGAAAGAAAGAAAGAAAGAAAGCTGCCACACGCACGCACACAGAAAACAACAAAAACAACAGTAGCAACAACATCAGAAAATCATGTTGACTCGATCATCTTCACATGCACTCTCCTGACGACTCATGGCGTAATAGGCTTACCGCGCATGAGGGAGTCATAGATGTCGCCCAGGTCGGCATCAGTTAATTTGATGCTGTTAGATTGTTTTGCTCGGGCCGCGAGAATGGTTCCGCCGCACCCCTCGATAATCTCTTTAGCCACCGGTTTTGTCTTTTTAGTGAGGGCCGACAGATCAAAGAAAAGGCCGCTGAGCGCAGGCACATTCTTCTTTTGGCTGCCTACGATCGTCTCCACAAGCAGCGCAGGCGGGTAGTCTAGCTTCTCGTGCGCGACGTGTGGGACGTACTTCGAGAGCGACTCCACGTCCAGTTCGCCGGCGGTGTCCTGCTTGAGGTAATCGATCGTGACCACGGGAATCCCCGGGCAACCGCGATGATCATCTTCGGCGTTCGCGTGGGGGGCTTGCCTACCACCAGGAGATTGCTCGACAGGATGCGCGTGGCATGCTTCATCTTTTTGCGAGCCATCAGCTTCACAGCGGTCTTCTTTTCCGCCTCATCCATGCCGCTGAAACAGACGGTTATGGGTGCTGCGCCATTGGAGGCACTGGACGATGCCCGTGTGGTCTCGGTCCTCACCTTCTTGGCAGAGCTTCCCCGTGCCGGCACGTCATCCGACTCCGCCTCGCTTCGGCCGCGTTTCATCATCTCGGCGCTGAGATACGGTTGCCTCACGCGAGCAGGCTGTTGCGCACCCACGCTGTCCGATTCGCTGTCGGATTCACCGTTGTCGGAGGCCAGGGCGGTGCGTGGCAGTCTCGACGTGGGTCGTGCAGTGCTCGTGATGCCACGATGATGATGATGATCGCTCGCAGTGGTCGCACAAGTGGGGTCGGTTGGTGCGGCGGTGTCACCGACAACGAGAAGTGTGCACTCCACATCGCCAAAGACGACGCGATTGGTGTGTTTCAGCTGGTAGTAGTATTTGGGTTCAATTCGTATCCCAGGCCCACCGTTGCACGCGATGTAGGTTCCGTTGGTGCTTTCGCAATCTGTAATCCAGACATCCGCGTTCGGGGCGACCTCGATGATGGCCTGCATTCGGCTGATTGACATGGTGGCGCTGGGAATGCTGATAAAGTGAATCCCTTCGTCGACGGGGATCGTCGCCCGACCAATAACGTTCTTTCCTTCCGGCAAGTGATATCGCGCATCACCACAGAGCAAAAAGACATACATGTTGAATCCGCGATTATACACAGGTGACAGAGAGACAGACCAAGAGTGGAGAAGACGTAGAGGTGGGCGGGGGGCGGGGGGCGAAAGCGTATTAGGGACGCAGTAACAAAAGCTACGAGATGGCTGTTTCGAATGTTTTTGCACAGTTAGAACAAGGAGAGACGGCAGCAAACAAAGGCGTTTATAGGATAACTTGGGTTCGTAACTGACAATAGAGGAAGTAGTGAAGAGGGGAGTGGGGGTTTATGGTGTGTGTGTGTGTTTTGGGGGTGAGTGTATGAATCTATTTAATCTTCTCTTTTTTTTCTTGTGTGCGTAAGAAAGATAGGATGAACCTAGAAAAAGTGAAATGCTAATGGGTACCTGTATACAAATTATGTTGCAAGGGCTACACAGTTCAGAGCGGAGCACGAAAAAAAAAGTGAAAGTATGACGAAAGCATAGAGGGGTTAGTGGTGTGTAGCTCCATTGATACGGAATTGCGTTATGTACAGTATACTGTTTTTGAAGTAAGGCATAAGTTGTTTCACGAAATAAGTTCACACTAGATGATGTTGACGAGGAGAACAACACGGTAAACAGTCAGATGTATATATATATGTGTGTGTGTGTGTGTGTGTGCGTCAGTGACAATCCATGTACATTTCGTTTCCTCACTTCTTACAACCAATGTAGGGGAGCGGCTGCGGTTATGAATGCTGTCGCTGATTCAATTTTTATTTTCTGTGTCGGCGGGCACTAGTAAAGACTTTGATAGAAAACATCTCGGGATACAAACAAACACACAAAAACTTTAAAAACAAAGAAGAAAAAAAGGAAGCAATGGCTGAAGCAAACAGGCACGCGTAGCAGAAGTTAAAACGCACTAACACACAGTAAATAAAAGGGAAAAAGAAAAGCGAACATTGGTTGGAGGAAAGAGCGATTCAGGCTTTTGTTTTCTTGATCATGACACCGTACGTTTCATCCTTTTCGCGAACGGATGTCGCAACGTATGTCACGTCTCCATCGCAGTACGTGGCGCGGCTGAACTCCTCGTCCGTGTCAAGCAGTTCGTTGCACTGCTGAAGAATAGCGTACGCAAGCTTTTGGCTTATAGGATCAGTGAAGTCACCTCCACACTCCACGACGTTCCCAACGGAGGTGAGGATGATGAAGTTGTTCACCGACAGCGACAGCAGTTGGTCCTTCACCGCGCTGATCTGACTCATTGTGATAATGTATATGTATCGCAGTATCGAGGTTTTATTATTTTTGTTTCCCCGTTCTTTTTTCTTCTTTTTTTTTTTGGGGGGGGGGACTGAATACCCTGCGGACGTTTTTGAGAAGCACTAAAAGTTTCGACTGATACTGTTGCTTGCTTTAGTTCCCTTGTGTATCATTTCTTTTTGTTCATAAAGATGTTCCTGTTATATATATATATATATATTTGTTCGTTTCGGCAGGCACGTGTTTCCAGAGTGGCAGTGCATGAAGGGGAAGTCACATGAAATGAAAGTCATCGAATCTGAGCCGAGGAAAAAATCAAAGCAAATTAAATTTGAAAATACGTAGTCTTTCACACGCGAATGCTACACAAAAGGGAGTGTCTGAGTGTTGGACCTCACTGACACCAGTGTTGGAGCGATTGGAATGAAAAGGGGGAAAAAAATGTACAAATTTCTTCCCTCAAGTATCAAATAGATACATAAAGACTCTCCTCAGCATGATGACACGTGCAACCGTGTTGTTGAGCATAAACACAAACAATTATCATTCCTTTTTCTTTTTTATTTTTGAATAAAAATCAAGCTTCGACATGATGCAGCAGGAGGGCAAGGAAGAAGAGCTGTAAAGTGTGAGTGAATGTGGCGGTAGTACGACAAGACAAGCAAACGAAGCAACGGTACGTGGGCAATGCGGGAAGTGCTGCAGACCCCTCCCCTCCCCCCACATGATAATAAAAACACAATCATTGCGTTTAGAAGTGTTTCTTTGGAGTCGTACGCATCTTGGGTTTCTTCTGGAACTGTACATGCAGCTGCTCTTCGAAGCTGAGCTGATCCAGCTGCATCGGTCTGGGCCGGTCGCGCCAATGCGGCCCCATAAAGTGTTGGCGGTCCGTGAGCTCCTTGTGGCGCACGATCGCGTCGGGGTCCATGTTGCCACGGCACCAGTTGGTCATCGGAACAAAGTCGCGGTTGCCGCGGCCGTGGTCGAAGGCGTCGGGGCTCTGGCGCTCGTCGCGGTGACTGACAACCTTGATATTCTCAGTCGGGGCCAGCACGCCCCAGTTGTACGTGGTGCTCGCCTTGGGGAGCATGCGCTGCCGGACCTTCGACAGGCATAGTCGACCGTATGCGATTCGATCCAGACACGACGCGATCTGTAGCTGAAGAGAATACCCGCCAGCACCGCGGCCAGCCAGCCATTTTTCACGCACTTCCGCCAGCGTGTGCTCCCGGATCAGATCGTCCTCTAGAAACGTGGCAACCGCTAGGCACTCCTTGTAGAGCGCCAACTTCGCTCTTCTGTTATGAATATCAGAACCCTTGGCGAGCGCCACGCTGTTAAGAGCTAGACGATTCATTTTGAGCAGACCCTACACACGAAAGGACACACACACACACACACTCAGCGCTTTGTTCCTGTGTCCGTAACGTCCCCGTACGGGCGACACCTTGAATTCCTTCTCTTTGGTTAACTTTTTTATTTCTCTCCTCTGTAGTACAGAGGGACCACCGAAGGATACGGTAAGCAATCCAGCCAAGAATTGTGACGCCAGTGAGAACTCTTTTTCTTTTCAGATTAAAGATGCGATAAGAGGCCTCCTCAGAAGGGAACACGTGGATGTGAGATATTGAAAACTACGTTAGAAAACGGAGGATGATTGGGGGGGGGGGGGAGGGTGGAGGATGGTAGGAGACATAGAGGTAAACGGGGCTATCCCATTAAGGCGGAGGCAATAATTGAGACGCTACTTCAGAAAAGCAGTGGACTGGGGTAGAAACCAGGAGTGAAGGTAACTCGGAAACTCCATAGTCGCCCAAATACCTAGCCTGGTACCGCCCAACGTAAAGAAAGAAGAAGAAGAAGAAGAAGAAAAAAAAAAAAAAACAGCTTCACCTATTCCCCAGAGATGAACCCATCACACAGTGAAGCGGCATTGACTGAAGTCGTTGCAACCTCTTTGCAGCGATAAAACAAAAAGGAGGAGTCGGAAGCAAGTTCTCACCCAGAGATACGAATTAATAAAAAAAAAATCGTCAACGACAACACACAAAGACGCAACAGTAGTTCTTCTTCTATTTCTTTTAGTTTTGCCCGAAAGAAGAAGTATGATCTAACTTCACGCTAGCCTGTCTTTGAGCACATGCCGTATTCAAACAGTTGAGAATGTAGAGATTAAATAATAGTAACGCGCTGCCGTAGTATCTATGCTATGGTAAAGGTAAGAATTGATAAAAATGGATGGAGTATCTATGATTGTCCCCTTGTAGAGAGGGTACGGAGTGGGGTGGAGGGTGGGAGGAGAAGCAAGAGAAGAAATTCGTCTGAAACGCTTAATCGAGTCATCTCTCTGTCTTTCTCTCTCTCTTTTTCTGTTCCCTCGACCGTTTTTTTAATGATAAATTCTATGCCGTGATGATTTTTTTTTTTCTTCTGCTCTAATGCTTGCCAAAGAAGGAGAGCAACGTCGGTGTTGTTTTCTTAGCGGATATTGCAGGACGGGAGACAGCCGAAGGGGATTCACGTGGGGCCTGTCGGTGTTTGGCGGCGGCGGGACTAGGAGTATGAGCCTCGGCAGCAGCATCCACCGCGGTGGAGGGACTGCTGGCTCGGATGGCGTTGCTACGCGAGAAGTACTCCTCCTCTGTTAGTGTCTCCCCCGTCTCCTTGTGAATGTACCGCACGACGTCGACGCTGATGTACTCGTCGTTCTCCACAACCAGGTCGGAGACCACATCACGCTTGTACTGGCGTTGAAACTTGACGACGTCGGGAGAGAGAAAACCGCTCAGGCGGGGCTGAGAGGGGCTCAGTGGTATCTGTACGGCGTGACCTGGCGTGGCCCTACAGGCGGTTGGAGTAGCGTTCTGCGCGACAGGGTGGGCTGCGGGGGCTCAGCGGAACAAAACGCCATCGGCGGCGCGTCGTCGCAAACGATGATGTCATCGTTTTCTGCAATGTCCGTCAGCTCCACCTCTAGCAGGTTAAGATCGTTGTCGTTCGCGTCTGCCTGAGACGTTACGCCCAAGCTTGACTCGCCCGGAGTCGTTCTTGTCATTCTCCTCTTCCTCCTCGTCAAACTGGACCGACGTGCCAGCATTCGCCGCGGCGTTCTTCGATGCCCTCGCCAGCTTGGCAACACTGTTTCCGGTCTCCTTCTTGGCTTTCTTCGCAGTGGGCTTCTTCTCCTTTGGATTCGTCTTTGTGGCGCGCGCGCGCTTCTTACCGAGCTCTGGTTTCGACGCCGCGACAGTGCTACCCGAGGCGCTCTTCATGAGATCAAACAGAGTGGGCTGCTTCGTCTCAGCCGTAGGTGCTGCTTGTGGAGGGGTCGTGGCGGCAGTGGCAAGAGCCGGTGCCGCCTCCACGGTCTCCTCATTCTCGCCCTGCGCAAGGGAGGTTGGGAGGGCGTCACTCTCACTGACGGGGGAAGGTGTATTCGTTGTTTCGTGGTCATCTTCCTTTTTGATAGTGACTTGAGCAAGACCAGCGTCGCGATGACTCTGCTCTTTCGGTTTCATCGGCGCCGGCTGTGGGTTGGTGCCGGTAGCGGCATCCTTTGGAGCTGAGGAGGTGTCAGCAGCAGCGGCAGGGGACGGCTTCGTGGCGGGAAGCTGCGGGCGGCAGCGTGTGCCCGCCTCCAATTCCTCCCGCTTTGCCAACGGATAGCCGCGCTCCGCAACGGCCGTGCGAGGCTTGAGGCGCGGCGGCTGTCGCGACGCCAGTTTCTCATCGTGATGAGAGCGCAGAAGAAATGTGTTACACTCTGTTTCGGCGGCGGCGGCGGCGGTGCAGCGAAGGGTGAGCGCGTCTGTATCGGCGTCGGAAAGGACCTCCACTCGCAGCGGCAACACCACCGAATGCTGCTTCTTGAGTTCGGCCAGCTGTGCTTCAGAGTCCGCACCCTCAGCTATAAGTTGGCGAAGTGCCACAATTTCTTGACGCATCTTTGTGTGGTGTCTAAGTTTGACAACAGATCAAGCGGGTGTGACACACGATTTTGCAAGTAGGAAAGGATAAGCCGATGTACTGTGCTAGACTTGGGTGTAACAACGTATCAGGCAGCGGTGTGGCCGACCATGAGTACAGATGAGGGAGACAGAACGTGTTTGTGTGTGTGGGTGTGTTTGTCAAAGAAAACAAGAATTGCTCAAGCCTCTGTCGTCCAGGGCAGAATGTGAAGGTTTCCTTACGCTTCGCACCTCGAAGTAGTCACACATTGATTTCCGACGATAGGTTGACTGTAGTGCATCAACGAATAATGATAGCTGCAGTGATGAATGAAAAGGCCCATCAGATTCTCCATCGCTGGTAGCACTGATGCAAAAGAATCTCTTCGTTACAGCGTCGCTGACATTGAGCTGGTTCAGTCACGCAACTGCTCCTGAAATTCACAGAAAGGAAATCAAGTCGTCTTTCTGTTTTCTTACTGTATTTCGTTTAGTTTCGTTTCGTTCCGTTTCGTTTCTTTTTTTTCTGTTTCGAATACGTCGCGTCTCTCTGATTGGGACGTTTGGTCTCTTAATAGGTGCATATTGGAAGGAGCAGTAGTCAATGATCAAGAGGTTGCTGGTTCTAGAGGGATACAAGAGAGTATGCGTCTTTGGAAGAAACAGCAACTCCAATAAATGAAAACGGAAAAGAAAAAGAGGAAGCAAACGGTCAAAAAAAAAAAAAAAGACGATGACGAAGACGACGAAGAAGAAGTATGCGTAGCTACAAGAAGTATGGCGGTTCTTGTGGCTTAGGGCCCCCGCCATCTACGATCTGACGCTCGACCTCTTTGAAAACAACAAACTCGCGCGATTCGTCTGGGTAGATGCGGAGCACGCTGGCTAGGTTGTTGCAGCGGTAGCAGTAGTTTGGAGCAGACCACACCGTGCACAGATACTCCTCGTCAAAGTGATACTTGAAGCCCTCAAGCACGATCTGATGTGCGCGGGCGATGAGGTTCAGCCGATTCCGAAACACAAATTCCCGCGTAACTTTGGCACCAAAGAGAAAGCCCGCCCCCCGCTGTGACACCACCCATCCGTCGACGTTCTCGGGATCGGACCAGACCAGGTCCGAAAATGGGCCCTCATTCGGTATTTCCTGGCGGCGGTTCAGTAGGCGAATCTGATCGACGGCGCGGATTTCGGGGGAGAGCCCGCCGTGCACGCAGAGGCCGCGGCCGTCGATGAGCGCGGCGATGGGCATGCAGTCGAAAACCTCGGTGAAGAGCTTCCACACCTCAACGGTCGAGTACTTGCGGGCGCACTCGTCGTAGAAGCCGTAGAGGTTCGTGACCATGCGAGTCTCGTGGTTGCCGCGGATGAGCGTTATCTTGTGTGGATATTTGAGTTTGAGCACGAGAAGAAAACTGACCACCTCGACTCCGTTCACGCCGCGGTCGACGAGGTCGCCCAGAAAAACATAGCTCATGCTCGACGTTTCCCCTTTGAGCTCCCCTGCCACATTAAACAATCTCAGAAGATCCGGAAACTGTCCGTGAATGTCGCCGCAGATGGTGACGGGGAGGTGCAAGTTCTGCACGTTGCTCTCCTCCACCAGAATGTCCATGGCCGCGCGCAGCAGCATTTGCATCTCGCGCAGCTCTAAATACTCGAAGCGCCTCAGCTTCTCCTCCCAAAGATCCAAATTCATCCTTGAATAGTCTCTCTGTGTATTCTGTTTTGTTGTTGTGCCGGCTCAAAAAAAATATATATATATATATATATATATGTTGCTCTGTGTCGCTACTCGGAGTTCCGGCAAGAGTGCGAGCGAATACGTTTACTGCGCAATAGGAGCACAAACAGTCAGTGGGTTATAACAGAGCTGTACTGTTGGTTGTGGGAAGGTGACAAGCAAAGGGAAGAAGAGGCCCCGCTGAAGTGGATCTCTCCTATGTTTCAGATTCGGAAGCTTGTACAGTGAAGGATAGTGAGTTTCAGAGAATCAGCGAGTGGAATGGACTTTATATTTCAATAATTTGTGGAGAAACGTTGTGGACTGTGTGTGTGCAAAGTAACGGCAAGGGTGAAAAGCGCGAGAGAGAACTTCACGCCATTACGAGCACCAACAGTAATAACGCGATGACCTCTAACACATTTAGGAAAAATCAACTTGCGATTCGTCATTTACGAAAAATAAGTGTATATTTTTGTTTTTTTTTGTCTGTTTGTTTGAAGAACATGATGGAGCAGGAGAAAAATAAAATAAAGCTTAAAACCAGCGGCTTCGCTGCATAAGAACGCAGTGATAAAAGTGGAGACGCGGAAGCAAACAGAGAGAGAGAGAGAGAGAGAGAGAGAAAACTTACGCACAAACATGTCAGCTCCTACTCTTCTTTAATCGTACTCGTCGCCGAGTAGTTTATCTTCCTCATAGATGCGTACCTGGTCGTACTCTGGGAGACTGAAGACCTCGCTGCGCGCGTACTTCTTCAGACACTCGTCGACAATGCCGACGACTTTGATAGCGCGGAGCTGCACCTTCTTGAGAACGCTCTCGTGCGAGACTCGGTAGATGTCAACCGGCACCTGACGGTCCAGTTTGCGCATCAGCGACCCGAGCTGGCCATTCGGCGGAGCGTACTGTCTAAGGTGCTCGTAGGTGGAGGAGCGGAAGCGACAGATTTTGATGCGTTCCGGGTTTCCCGCGAACGGATTCGTTTCGAGTTCCTTGTGGGAATAGAGACTGCTGCCGTGATCGATGTACGCGTACCGCGCAAGTCCTTTGATGCGGTCAGCCTCGCTGGTCGGCGGTCGGCACTCCGTGCGCTCGCTGCAGCCGCCGTAGACAAAGTTATTGTGATTGTTCAGGCCGCGGTCCGAGTTGCCAATAAGAAAGTCGAAGATGACGCGGTCCAGCAGCTCCGAGACAGAGCGGAGGCGCGCTTTCTTAGTTGCGGCAAAGTTGGGGTGGCCGGGGACGTAGTACTTTTTGATGAAGGCGTCGTCCAGCTCAAATGGCAGCGCGAGAAAGGTCTCGGTGGTGGGGTGCACGTCTTTCATCCACACCTGCGACGACACCCACGTGCACTGCGCCTTTTCCGTGCCAAGATATGAGCATGGAACAAAGTTCTCGTTGGTCTGGGAAAATATCACCACGTAGCGATGAAACCACTGCGAGAGCAGTGGTGAGTACGCGGTGGCTGCCCGCAGATAGTCTAACGGGAGCGGCACGTAGACGGTGATGGGGATGCGCAGAAATTGAAGAGCCCGATCAAACAAAAAGGCCCAGTACTCGCTGGCGGCCTCGAAGAAGAACTTGCGCTGAGAAATTTTGACAATCGTGGTGATGTTGTCGTGCGCATAGAGCAGTTTCACCTTGATGGTGCGTCCCTGCATGAGACGCGACGACATAGCCTTGACAAAGCGCACGTTGTCGAAATTGCGCAAGTACTCTTGACACAACTTGTCGCGAGAAGCGGAAAAGGAGGCGTTCCGGGCGTCGCACGCCTCCCACCTGCGAGGGTCCTCCGCAAACGACCTGTTGTACGGCACAGGGACGAGTGGGCCGCTGTCAATGTCGACAAAGGCCTTGCTCGGCTGGTCAGGGTTCCCTCCGACGTCGCGAATAGCCAAATTCGTGTAGAACGTGTTGAGCGCGGCGTAGTAGTCGGCGAATGCTTCCTCGCCCGGCGCGGCTACTCGTGGCGGTGGCGTCTCTGGCGGAGGTATAGTCGCGTACGTCTTTTCCCGCTCCAATGGAATGGGTGTCGGCAGATCATAGGGCCCATTGGTCTGCGCGGGAGGAGGAACCGATGACTGCGCTGGTGCTGGCGTGGTGGTGGTCGTCGTCGTGCTACTACTACTGGTTGTGGTGGTCGTGGTGGTGCCGATAGTTGCACGTGTCGTGGTGCTTGTCTCCGTCGGCTTTGCCTCGATACCTTGGTGGGAACCGAAGGCTGCGTCGGGCGACTGCTCGCTGACCTCGTTTGTTCGTGTAGTAGTCAGTAAAATCAGCAGTAAAAGCGTAGATATCGTCACCACAGCAACAATCGCGATGACATGGGTGCGACGTCGTCGTTTCCGCACGCGTAAATTTCTCATTCTGAAGATTTCCCTTCTTTTTATTATGGAGAATGTATTTTAATGGCTTTAAAGAAGTTCGTCTGATACGTTTCCGCACTATTTCCTGCCCTTCCAACTTTCGGAAACGCTGTGATTCTGTGATTATGTCGAGGATTGGTAGGTGATGAGAGTTTTTTCATGTGTGTGTGTGAATGCGTATATGGAGAGGGGGAGCGAAATCGCCCTCGTTCACACATTGTAGCGAAGCATTTTTTTTTTTTTTGGGGGGGGGGAGGATTGATGGATATGGTAAATTTTAACAAGAAGTCGACACTAATGATGATGTTTCGGCATTTACGAACAGAACGAGTTTTGCTGTAAATTCGATGAAACCATTTGGACAGGGTGGCGGCGGGGGGGGGGGTGTGAGAGGAGGGTGAGCAGAAACTAAAGAAGAAGTGAGACAATGAAAACAGATATCAGATAAGCGTTTAGGTAGCATCAAGTGCACCTAGGACGGGCAGCATCACAGTTGGTGAGCAGGAGAACGACATCACTTGCTTTCCCTTTCCTGATCCACGGCGGACACTTCACCGTCTTTACCTTCCTGCGAAGATTTTTCGGTTAACGTATCCTTCCTCTTGTCGTTCTGCGTCGTGGATTTCTTCGGTGTAATACCATACTTAAGCATCTGCGTTTTACTCAGCTTAGGGGCCAGGGAGGTTTCCTTTTTGGTACCCTTCTTGGTAGGACATTCGAAAGTCCAGTGCTCCTTGGACTTGCACGTCTGACACAGACGTTTCGCACTGCTCTGCGCGTTCCGCGGCACGCTATAGCCCTTCGGTGGGCCACTTTCACCGTACATGAGTTGCTTTTTATTTTTATTTTCGTGCACGCTACATGACTATTTAAGAACCAAATTGTGGTCTCTCGAACTGCAGAAGATTGTATGCCGTGCAGATGATCTCTTTACTTCTTAGTCGGTCTGATGACTGCTTGTTTTTAAACGGAGAAGGTTTCTTGCCCTCTCTCTTACCTGTGTCTGTGTGTTTATGTGTGGCAACGTGGGAAACGACGAGATAGAGTCGATGAGGGCGCTTTTGACGGGAAGCCAGAATTGTTAAAACTGCCTATATTGGTAAAGTTTATGAGAATAGTGTAAAATAGCAAAGCCAGTAGCACCGAAAAGAGCAGAAATAGTCAGTCGTGAAATGCTTACGTTGAAAAGATTTCACTGCATGTATTTGCATGAGCGGCATACACAGATTTTCTCTTGAGTGATAATTAAATTCGACACACACACACACACACACACGGAATGAAGAAACTGTTTTGATGCCCTTGTCGCAGGTGAATTACCGTCTACCTGTTTGATTCAGTGAGCATGAGAGATAAGTCAGTCCCGAAGAGGTGTTAGAAAGTGAGTAAGATACATGAAACGGTCCCCCAACAGAAGGGGTGGGGGGAGAAGAAAGAAACATCACAGATCAGTAGAAAGAGGGCTTGGGGAGGGTCTAATAAAGAAAAAAAAAGGGAAAGCTTCTTTTTTACAATACACTGAGCGTATTTATAGGAACCATACCAAAAAAACACACACAACAATCAAATAGAGAACATGCAAGACATCGCGAACATGTCAGAGGTCGCAGCTTCTATGCAGAGGCTTAAACTACCTTTACTGCTCAAGAACAATGCAGATGCCGTTGAGGATAAAGTTGCGCGAGGCTTCCTCGGAGCCGCACGGAAGAACAAAGTCGCAGAGAAAGTCTTCCTTGGTGCTGTTGGCGTAGACGGGAACGCGAACTGCGAAGGGAAGGTTGCGCTCCTCCGGCATCCACGCCACGAAGGCCTTCTTGATGGGGAAGAAGGCGGGCTGGTCCGCCGTGGTGATGGGCTGTAGCACGTCGCCGGAGTCCAGCACCGCGCCCTGGAGAAGGAGACCGTCGAGGCCCACCGCGAGTTGCGCCTCCGACGGCGGCACCGACGTCGTTGCCACGAGGCGCAGCGACACCAGCGGCTTCTCGATGAGGTGGGCCGTCTCCTGACGCAGCGCATTGAGAAACGTCTTGGCACGCAGCAGAAATGAGAGGTCGATCGGTGACTTGAGGAGCGTACCATTGGAGGACTGGCTCTGCCACTGCACCAGCGTCGTCGCGCGTCGCACCAGAGACTGCAGCCACACCAGAATGCGCGCGGAGCTCGGGAAGACGCCCTCCCAGTGGAGAGGCACCTCGCCCGCGAGCATCGCGGCCGCCTCTGCGCGCCGTCGGTCAGATAGCAGCGCCGTCCCTTCTGTCACCTGCCGCAGGTCCTCCATGCTGGCGTTGACGGTCACCATGAGCGCCAGTGCAGAACGCACCTCCGCCGAGATGAAGCCGTCGATGGGCTTCGCTTGAGAGGCCGAGGGGGTAGCAACGCCGGCGCCGCTGCCCGGGGTCTTGGCCAGGAGGTCCGCGTGCGGGCCTGTCAGCGTCGACCACGTGTTGAGGATCGGCGTGAGGCGCGTCGCCCACTCCTCGCGCGTCATGGACTCCTCCGCCTTAGCCTCGTTGATGCGCTGCAGGTCGGTTACGAGCTCTCGCACGCGCGACATCTGCACGACGCGGTCCGCGTTGGGTGGCAGCGTGAAGAAGTTGGGCACATCGTTGTCGGGAAGGTTTCGAATCACCTTGACAAACTCGGAGAACTTGCCAGAGGGCACCTTGACGTTACCGAAGAGTGCCTCTTGCTTCTTCGCGTTCGAGAGTACCGCGGTGCTGAAGAACTTGTCAATGTACGTGCTGAGAATGCGGATGTCGTAGTTGGTCTCCATCTTGCCACCGTAAATGGCGCTGTCCAGCAGACCGCGGATCGACTTCCAGTCTACCTCCCCACCACGTGACTGGCGAATGACAAGCTCAGCGGAGGACTTGAGGTCCGACGCGGTAACCTCGTACATCTTGGTCCACCCTTGCGGGATGTAGGAGCGACGTTCCTGGATGATCGCCTGCAGCGAGGCGGCAATGAAGAGCAGCTCGCGCTGCTTGTCGTCCTTGGACTCGTAGAAGTTCTTGCCCCAGTCGGTGTAGGTACGAATGAGGTTCTGCTTGATGCCGGGCGGCGGCTCGAAGGTGATCTTGAGGCTCTGCGAGAGCAGGATGGCGGGGAACTCGTCGTGCGCCTCGGTCGTGAGGAACAGGCGGAAGCTCTTCTGCGGCTTGAGCATGTTGAACTCCTTCTGCAACACGTACACCCACGGGATAACGAGGTGCAGATTCTTGAGGAACAGCCAGTAACCCTTCTCGGCGCACAAGCGCAGCAGACGCAGCGCCTCGTCCGTCTGCCCACCGCCCATGGCGAGTTGGTGGAAGCTGTCCTTGCCCACCGTCTGAAACGCGATGGTCTGCAGTTCAATCGACGGGTCGGCGCCAGTGGTGGTGATGAGCAGCACTGGAGTGCCCGCTTCCGTGTCCTCGAGCGACTTGGACAGCGTCGTGCCCTCGCCAAGCGAGTCCACCTTGAGCAACTCGCAGACAACGAGGTTCATCGCGGCGATCAGGCGGTCGGCACGGAGTGTTTTCATGATCAGCAGTCGCTGGAAGTGCGTGAGCTTCTCCGCGTACGTCGGGTACTCGGTCTCGGGGGCGGTGGTGCGCATCCACTGCAGCCACACATCCGCCTCCTGCACGCGGATCTTGCTGGTGAGGTCGGGAAACAAGGCGGCGAAGACGCGGTATGTGTCGACGCTGTCGGGCAGCACAAAGGACGGCACCCGGATCTCCTTCTTCTTGTCATCTTGCACCACCGCCTTATCCAGGAAAAAGTCCCACTCTTTCGCGTTGCACTGCTCGGGAAATAGCGCGTGCGCAAGGTGGATGCCGAAGATTACGCGATGCTGCTTCAACAGGGACTGCGCCACCGAGGCGACGGTGAACTGAACGAAGGTCTCCTGCAGGGCGTTGATTTTGGTCTCGGGGTCGGTGAGCATGTCTTTGTGGTGGTCGAGGGTGCGGTGAAATAGGTTCATGAAGAGGCCAAAGGAGAACTGGTACATGTGTGAGAGCTCCTTGAGACCCTTGGTGAGGAAGAAGACGTGGCTGGCGCGGGTGGCGAACGGGCGGTACACGTTGCGCTTCATGTCGATCTCCTCCTGTACCTGCTTCGATGTCACAAGCGCCTCGCCAATCTCGCTGGCTTGCGTCTTGATCAGGTTCAGCGACTCGATCAGCGTCACGTTCTCGAGCAGCGAGCCCTTGGAGTTTGCCAGGTCGCTCAGCAGACTCTCCTCCAGCGCTGCCAGCTGCATCTTGAGCTTCTCCTCCTTTTGCAGCGTCTCCAGCTTCTGCTGCTCCAGCTCGGGCTGCTCGTGCTGAATCGTGATACCGAGGAACTGCCCCTCCAGACCGCTCTGCGTGATGGAGAAGCTGATCGGGGTAAGGAAGCTCAGCGCGTCCGGCGCCACCTTGAGCTCGGTGGACGGCGTCACTAGGTAGAGTTTGAAGCCATCGGCGTAGTCAACGGTGCGGCGGTCGCCGATCTGGATGACCTTCTTGGTGCCCTCGTTGTGCAGCTCCTTGCGCAAAATGGGGTACATAAAGGGTTCGATGCGGTCGACGTCGTTGATGATAAACTTTTTACCGAAGCGCAGCGCCAGCTCGAGTGCCGAGACGAGGCGCTCGTCGGAGATGCTGATCGTCTCGACGGTTTCCTTGTGCGCCTTCAGATGGTTCTGCAGCCACACAATCGCCTGCCCCGACGGGTCCTCAATCAGCGGTGTGCTCACCTGCTCCTGGATGCTGACGGCGTTGTCCATGGAGAGCTCGTCGCCTGGCAAGCCCTCCGCCTTGTAGTGCAGCTGCTCGCTCTCCTCACGCAAAAACGAAAAGTAGTTGAAGTCCTCCAGCTTCACCTTCTTCTTCCACTCGTCCAGCGTGCGGCGCCGCACGTCCTCCGGGTCGCTGCCGAGGTACACAATGAAGCCGGCAGCAAGGAGGCAGCGCTTGGGCAGCAGACCCAGGTTCGACGCGATCGACTTCATCTGCGCCGTCCACCGCGAGTGCTCCGAGCTGAGTTTCGCCAGCAGCTCCGTCGCGTTGTTGAGCAGCGTCTCCGCCTGCTCAAGCTGGTTCTTGAGTCGCTCCGCCTCGGTCGTCTTTTCGCCAAACTTCTTCTTGAGCTCCTCGACCTTGTCCTCCACCTTGCGCAGCTTCGACTCGTACTTGGCCTTCTTGTCCTGGCCGCTCTTGAGGTTCATTTCGTTCTCCTTCAGCTCGTCGCGCATCGGCTGCACCGTCTCCAGCACCTTGCTGTACTCGACGACAGCCTTGAGCCACTCCGCCATGGGTGCGGCTGCCTTGGAGGCGCGTCCGATGACGTCGCGCTTGAAGGAGTTGCTCTTGTTGGCGATGAAGCGCTCCACCTGCGCGCGCGTCCCGACGTCGACGTTGTCGAGGTCAAAGTTCAGAATCTGCGACTTGATGTCGCCCGCGAGGATCTTGCGGATCGCCGCCCAGTTCGTCTCGGCCTTGCCGTTGTTGATGAGCACAATGACACCTTCCATCACGTCCTGCACCGCCGCGGGAGGCTGCTTCATCGATTTGAGCTCGGAGAGGTGGTCGGAGCGGATGGAGCTGACGGCAGAGAGGGCGGCGTCGAGCACTGGCTGAATGCCGCTCAGGCGATCCTCGATGACGACCTTGCGCTCCTGGATGGCGGCCTGCTCCTTGTCGAGATCCTTCTGGATCTTGTGGATGCCGCGCTTCTGCTCCCCAGCTTCCTCCATTTTTGTCTGAATCTCCTTGAGCGCCTCCTCTGCCTCGCGCTGCTTCACCTCAACCAGCTTCTTCTTGTCCGTCACGTCCGATGCGATCTTGTCGACATTCTCCTGCGCCTCGTCCAGCTTTGCGACGCCAGTCTTGAGTCGGCTGACGCCGTCCGCCACCTGCTTGCTTTTGGTGTTGAAGAGGTGCGCGTAGGTGAGGCACAGCGTCTTGAAATGCTGCGGCGAGAACTGATCCCCGAAGCTCTTGTGCAGATGCACCAGCTCGGTCGTGAGACTGAATTCCTTCTTGTCGCCGCTGCGCTCGTCCAGGGCGTTGTAGACGTCGCTGATGAGCATGCGTGGGATGACCTTGAGGCTACCGCTATCCCACGTCCCCATCCAGTAGACGTTGCACCGGGTGAAGAGCGCCGGGTTGGCGCGGCACTGCAGCTCGTAGTTGGGGTTCGTCGGGTCCACCACGATGACGACGTGTAGAAAGCGCGCGATGCGGTCGATGAAATAGTTGTACGTCGTCATGCCTTCCCCGAGGGCGTCCTCGCGCAGCGGCGTGATCAGTGCGTCGAGCTCCTCCTGCGCAAATAGTCCCGGGATCTCGCCAGAGGACAGCAGTGAGTTGATCATCTCCAGGAAGCTGGGGTTGAAAAAGTTGAAGTCCTCCAGCAGCAGCACCATATTCTGGCCTTCGACGCCTGCCTTGGTCATGACACCCTTGACGTCCGCGTTAAACTGCTTCAGGCCATAGTCGCGGGTGATACCGAGTGTCACGACCTCGATGCGGCTGTTGTAGGCGACGAGCCGCACAATTTCGGTCGCACAGACGCCGGCGCGGCCGACCAGCAGGAGGTTGCCACGCTCCTGCGACAGCACGCGGTCGACACGCGCCATCCACGCGCACACCTCCGGGATCAGCTGCACGTTCAGGTCCGAGAACTCGCGGGAGTAGCTGAGCAGAAAGTTCGCGGCGGAGGCCTTGAGGTCGTCGATGGTGGTGGAAGACAGCTTCTGCTTCCCGCCGCCGGAGGTGGCACCGCCCTCTAGCCACGAGACGTAGTACACCGACTCCTTGTCCGACGGTGCGTCCTTGTGTCCGACGAGGAAGACCAGGTTGTCCTTGATGACCTTGGAAAACTTGAGGCGCTCCTCCATTGTCACCAGACGATCCACGAAGATTCGCCGGCCCTCGTAGCCAATCGCATCGCCAATCTCGTTGGACGAGTAGTTGAGCAGATTGAGCGCCCACTTTGTCACATCGCGAGGGTTAAATATGTAGTGCGACGCTGCGTCGACAGTGTAGCGCGTGGCGACGAGTTCGTAGACCGTCGTCATCACGCGCGCGATGTCGGCCGCTCCTTTTCCGGGAATGTTGAGCACCAGCCGCCCGCTCTGCAACATGATGTTGAAGAACTCGGTGAAGATGAGCTGCATCGACTCCTTCGTCGGGTACGACACCGACAGCACCGACGTGATGGCGAGGAAGCGCGGCGCGACGGGGTAGCGACCCATACTGCCCGGCGGGTTCATGCTGCCGACGATCTGGAGGCGCTCCACGGTCACCCACTCGAGGTCCGAGTCGTAGAAGCCGTTGTAGAGGACGAGCTGCTGCAGGAAGGAGTGCAGCTGCACGGTGCCGTAGCGGTCCGGTTTTGGGAGGTTGAGGTCCTTGAGAAGCAGCACCAGCCGCTCCGCTTCCTTGGGCCGCAGCACCTTACCCTGGTTCGAGTTCAGCATCTGGCACGTTTGCTTCAACTTCTGGATGACATGGATCGCCTCGGTCTGCGCGGAGCAGTTGACCGTCGCGACCTTGGTGTTGACGTTCTGCGCGAAGAGATTCGTCAGCAGCATCGTCTTGCCGCAGCCCTCGGGGCCAACCAGGATAAAAGGGCGGTACACACCGGGCTTGATGGGCTTCGACCACGCCTTCATCACCTCGATGGCACGTTGGCACTCAACGGTGGCGACCATCGGATGACGGTAGAGCTCATCCACCGTAAGGTCGATGGAGGGTTCGAACTGAAAGCTAACGTAGCCGCCGCGATCGGTGTCGTAGCGGAAGTCCAGCGGATTCTTGCCGTCCGGGGCCTTTTCACCCACCATGTACAGAATTTCCTTGGCGTACTCCTTGCGGTCCTCCTCAGGCAGATAAGAGCCGAGACCGTAGATGAGCGCAAGCGCGAACTGCGCCTTGGTCTCGCAGTCGCGCAGCTGACTGAGGCCCGACATGACGAGACCGGTCCGCGTCGTCTGGACGGCGAGCTTGTCGGTCATGATGAGCGACTCGATGGCCTTGTAGAAGTACTGGTCAATCCACGTCCGCAGCTGCTCGCGGTTCTCCGCGGGGCGTTCTTCAAGCCACGACGCCACCGCCGTCTTGGGGTCAACGTCCTCCTCGGAGAGGTAGATGATGCCCATGCGGGAGACGGTGGCCGGCGAGGCGTACTCGAGGCTGTGCGTCTCAAAGAGGAAGTTGACGTTGTCGCCGAATTGAATACGCACACCGTTGGGCATCGTCAGCAGCTTGTTGTCGTCGAGCACGGAGTTGAGGGACTCGATCCACTCGGGGTCAATGTCGCCGTCGCAGTACACCCACGACTGCACCTCTACCGGCTCCTTCACCACATTCCGCGCCGCCTCCGTGATGACACCGTCGAACCACTCGCGTGTGTCGGGGTCCATGTGGCCGAGCAGCTGCTCGCGTGGCAGTGCCTTGGGGTTCACCACGTACATGGGCACCGTCTTCCCCAGCCGCTGCATCGCCTTACGCAGCACCTTGAGCAGCGTGCTCTTGCCGCTGCCACTGGGGCCCACGAGGACGACACCCATGCGCTGCCGCAGCGCCTCGTACAGCTGCAGGATCTTCTGCACTTGCGACTCCACGAGCTGCAGCTTCAGCTCCTTCACGGACTCCTCAATGGCAGGGCGGAGCTCCTTGTAATCAATCTCGAGGATCGGGATGCCGGGGAATATGTCGTTGATAAGGTTGTTGAACAGAATGGCGTCATCAAAGGTGAGCTTCGACAGCGTGTTCACCCGCAGAGACTTGATGATGATTTCGCTCTCCTTGCGCAGCACTTCCTCGTCAGTGAAGCTCACCTTACCGGCGATGCGCTCCATGAGGAAGCTGTGAATCAGCGAGCCGCCGAGGCGCAACACCGCCTTCATCGCGCGCAGGCCCCAATCGTAGTGCTGCTGGTACGAGAGCAGCTGTTTGGAGAGGTTGAAGATCTCGACGGTGCGCTTCGCCAGCTCCTTGGCGTGCTCGAAGCCTTCACTGAAGAGGATCGTCTCCATGATCAGCTCGTTGTCCGGCGCGCTCATCGCGATGGAGCGGAAGAGCTGCTTGAGGTTGTCCGGGAGTTTGCTGCGGCCACCGTAGCCTTTGCCAGCAGGATTGAGTGTAACGAAAATGCCGGCGTTGGGGTTCACGTCAATGTCGCGCTCCAGCAGGGAGCACCGCGCGTCGCCGTTCTTGAGAGCCTCCTGAATGATCTGAATCATCTGCGACACGGCAGAGAGCTGGTCCACCTTGAGACGATTGAACTCATCGAAGCAACCCCACGCGCCACACTTGACCAAGCCGGTGAAGATGCGGCCCATGGACTTGAAGTCGATACCTTCGTCACAGTTGAACACCAGCACCTGGCGGCCCATGGCGTTGCCGAGCGCCTTGACGGACTCGGTCTTGCCGGTACCGGCGGGCCCATAGGGGTTGCCGCCATATCCCAGCTGCATACCCTGCGTAAGCGTGAGATAGCACCGGTCGGTCAAAGGTGTATGCACCAGCTTTGGGGCATTGCCCTGGTACTCGTAGCTGTACTTGAACTCGGCGTCAACCATGCGGAGAACGCAGGCGTTGCTCGCGTCGAGGTAGAAGCGGAGCTGCTTTTTCCACAGCCAGTGGGTCTCCTTGTCGACATCGGCGTTGATGAGAAGGTCGACCACCTCGATGTTGTGAATCAGATCCATAATGAGCGCCTTGAGCTTGATGCCGATGAGCGGGTCACTATTGCTACCCGCATACACCGTAAGCTCGCGCAGCTGCGCCTGGAGATTCGCCTTGTGCTTGCGCAGACCATTCGCCTTGCTATCGCGGATCGCCTCCTCGGTCTTGCGGGTGAAGTTGACCATCTCGGCGGTGCACAAGATCTGCGAGGCGTACGCGCCAATATCAGTCTTGCGCACACACTGCGCCAGGTGCGTCTTGAGCGTCGACTTCATCTCGGCGTCAAGCGCGGACAGCCACGTCTCAACTTCGTCGGTGATGCGCACGGGCTTGGCGAGAGGCACCACCTCGCCCTCGAGCGAATGAATGCGCAGGATGTTTTCCTTTTGATTGTCGAACTGGACGCTGTGGATGCCCATGAACAGCTTCTTGAGGTGCGTTTGGATGACGGTCGGGTTCTTGCTCTGTGCGAGAATTTCCAGAAGGTCGTCGTCGCTGATAAAGTAGAAGCGCGGGAAGCTGTCGCGCTTCTCCTCAAGGAACTGGTTGAGAGACTTTTGGCACCGCTCCAACTGCTCCAGCACGTTGCGGAGGACGTCTTTGAACTCCTTGTGTTCGGCAAGAGACAGGAGTCGCGGGTCCTGCTCCACCGACTTCATAATCGTGAGGTACTCCCGGTCGATGCGCTGGAAACGCTGCTGTTCGTTGGGCAGCGCGCCACGGCGGAAAATGGGCTCCAGGTAGACCCACTTGCGCTGAATGAGGTTCATGTGACGGAGGTACTCATCCAACGTCACCAGCCGGTCCTCCCACTTGCTCGCGTCGTTGGCGAAGATGGCAAAGTACGGAGACTCCTTCATGCTCATGAGCAGTGCCTGATTGTCGCTCAGCGCGGACAGTGTGTCCTTCCAATCGGTGATGAGCACAACACCGGGGCGGTCGGGGTGCGGGGTCAGTGTGAAGCGCGCGTCGGAGCCCCACGCACGAACGTCGTCGAGTGCCTCGCGAATCTGGGCCTCGCCCTGCGCGCGGTTGTGCAGCTTCTTCAGCTCCACCTCCTCCTTGAGAATGTTCTGCGACTTGTCCAGGATTTGCCCAAACGTGACGGTGTCCTGCGTCACGTTGCGCAGCTTCAGGAGCGAGAAGAGCTCCGTCCAGTGAGAGGGGGTGAAGCCGTCGCCGCGCACGTATTTGAGCATGGGCACGCAGCGGCCCCACTCATCCAGCATCGTGCGAATGTGCACCGTGACCGGGTTCGCATTGATCTCGCGGAGACTCTCCTGCCAGTGCTTGACAAAGTCCTCGAAGCGGTAGATCTTGCTGCGGAACGTGATCCAGTTCTCCTTGCACAGCGTCTGGACCTCCTGCTGGAAGGTGCCCAGCATGCTCCACATACTGAAGTAGTCTTCGATGTCGGTCTCCACGTCGTGGATCGGTTGCATGTCAGGCTCGTCCAGCTGAAAGTACTGTGCCTGACGCACGCACTCGTCGCCGGTCTCCTTGAGCGCCTGCAGTTCCTCACGCTTCTTGGTGACAAACTCGAGCGGCGCCTTGGCGCTGATGTCCTTTGGTTTCGTCTCATTCCACTGGTTGGTGAACCGCTCGACGTCCTTGTCGAACTTTTTGAGCGTGTCGTTGACGGTCGACTTGAGCTGCGCGAGCTGGTCCTCCACCTCCTTCTCGTGCGAGTCGAGGCGTGTCATGTAGGCGTCCCAGCGCTCCTTGGACTTGGTAAAGTCCAGACCCACGTTACCCGTCATGCTCTGCAGCAGCACGTTCTTGTTGTAGAAGTGGTGGAACTCCACCTCCATCGCGGGGCGCTGCTCCATGAGCTCGCCGTAGAGGATGTTGGCCTGCCCAATCTCGTCCAGCTTCGTCAGCTTCGCATCGAGCACCTGCTCCACCTTAGCCAAGTAGTTGTCGATCCGCACGAGGTGCGTGCTGGCGCTGCGCTGAAGCGTGACCTTGAGGGCCTCCGTGAGCTTGAACAGGTGCTCCTCCACGGTGCCTTTGATCGCCGCCGTACACATCGTGATGCACCCACACTTGATGAAGAGGTCCTCCGAGTTGATTTCCTTGCCCTTTTGCTTAAGCAGTCGCACGCTCTGCTCCCAGTGCTGCACCTCCGACAGCGACTGCCCGACGATCTCCTCCAGAGACGGATTTCCCGCCACACCGCAGCGGCCGATCACCAGGAGGGGCGTGAAGCGCTGCAGAACGGCCTCCACCTGCTTGAACAGTTGCCCAGCGTGCTGCATCACCACGTACAGACCCTGCTCGTTGCGGGCCGGCATCTGCTTGAATTGGTCCATGTCGGTGCCGCACCCGACGAATCGGATCGGAAAGGTGATGAAGTCCTTGATGCCGTTGTAGTACTGCACGCGGATCGACTCGAGCGAGGGACGCAGCACCGCCTGGCCGCTCTCCGCGTCAAAGACGATGTCCGCCTTGATCTCGTCGATGACCTCGTGAAGGCTCTCGAGACCGCGCTGGTACTGACTCTCCATCGCCTTGTATATCTGCGCGTCCCAGTAGGACCGCCACGCCTCGGTGTTGTGGAAACCGGACGCCTCGATCTTTTCACGGATGTTGCGGACCTTGAGTGACCAACGGTCGCGGGAGCGCAACATGTCGATCTCGAAGAGCTCCATGACAATGCCGTGGATGTCGTCGTGCAGCTTGTGCAGCTTGCGGTTGTCGTCGGTGAGGGCCTGCGAGGCGCTACGCAGCTTTTTAATGAACTTGTCCGCCTCCTTCTCGCTCTTCCAAGTCAGTTTATCATTGCCGCTTGCGGTGATGACCTTTTCAAAGCCAACGGCAGGCTCCAGCAACATCGCGCGGGTGCTGGGAATGATGTTCTCCGCCATACCATTGTAGATGTTGGCGACTTGCTTAAGCACGACGCCTCGCTGGTAGAACTGTGTTCCTTGTTTGACAATGCGGTTGATGTCCTCTGGGATGCGGTAGCCGAAGGAGCTGAAGACACGCACCTCCTTGAGCAGCTGCACGAGGCGTTCCGAGTAGTTCACCTGCACCTGCCCACCCTGGTCGATCTCCATGAGCGGTGCGTCGGCGTCGAGCATCAGGGCGCTGCTGCTGTCCTCGACGTCCTGCACCCAGTTGCGAAACGTCTCCTGCTCGTAGTCGTCGATCTCGTCGACAAGCTGCTTGGCCTCCTTGACAAAGGTCGGGGCGGAGGCGAGATCGGAGAGGAGGGACTGGCACATTTGCGTCATCTCCTCGACGCGGCTGCGCAGCTGACGCAGCCACACGATGTTGTTGACGACGCCGGGGAGAAAGCGGCCTGTTTGGCACTTGGCGTCCTCCTCGGTAAGGATGACCTCGTCCTCGATGCTCTGCGAGCGGTGCTCAAACTCGAGACGGATGGAGTGCAGGCGCTCGTTGAGTTTCGCCAGAAACCCGTCCCGCTCGCTGATGAGCTCCTTGGAGACGATCGGACGGTGCACGAGCTGACGGTAGTCGGCAAACTCGTTGAGAACGGTGTGCCGCGACGCGCTCGAGCGGGTGGCGAAGAAGTCGCGCAGGGCAACGGCGCACCGGTGCTCCACCGGCTCGAGGCGTCGGTAGAAGGCGGAGAGGCCGATAGTCCACTGACGCTCCATCGCGGCGGAGGTGTCGAAGACGTCAACGTCGACGAGGGTGTCCCACAGCGCGTCGATCTTGAGACTTTTGAAGTCGTTGGGCTCCAGCAGCTGCTGCACCTCCTCGATGAGGTCGCGCAGTGAGATGATGGTGCGGAAGCGGTCGCGCACCTTCACAAGGCCGTTGTCCACAAACTTCTCGCCCCAGACGGCACCCCAGTCGATGGTGGTGAGCTTGAAGCAGATGGTGATCCACTCATCGCAGCAGCTCAGCGCCTGCTCCAGCGTCTTCTTTTCGCCGCGCAGAACGCCGCCAGTTTCCTGCGTCTTGACCTTGAAGTATTGACAAAGGTCGGAGCCGACCTTGGTGAGCAGAAACATCGTTTCGGAGCGCGAGTGGTCGTCCTGTGCGCTGTCGCTCCAATAGTCGGAGATGGCGAACTGGGCGTCGTCAAGCAGCCCCTCCACCTGCGTGGGGCTCAGCTCCGCGAGCTTGTACCACTTTTTAGGCAGCACGGTGGCGGAGAAGGAGGAGCTACACATGCCCTTCAGGACGCTGTCGACGCACCTGGTAAAGATGCGGACGGTGTTGCTGCCGTTGCTCTTGGTCGCCACGGAGAAGATAATGAAGCCGCCAACACTCACATCGGTGCGAGAGTTTCCACCATGCAGCAGGCAGCGCGGAAACGACGTCACGACGTAGCCAGTGAGCTCCGAGTTCTTCTGCATATAGCGAATGTACGTAGCCTCAGCAATGGTAGCGACGCCAGCGTTGTCCTCGGGTAAGTCGCTGAACGAGAAGGAAGGAATGCTCACCACCTCGTCAAACTTCTTGGTGGGGAGCACGCTTCCAGCGTCAACCTCGACATCGCCAAGCGGCACCTTAGTTGTCCCCTTCTCGGACCCGCAACAAGCCTTGACCATGGCTTTGAAGACGACAGCGGCGATCTCGGCCTCGGTTTTGCCCGTGCCGCTCAGCGCCAGCACGATGACATTGGCAGAGCTGGATTCGTCCTGCGCCGCTTCGGTGCCAATATGCTTTTTGATAGCCTTACGCGCCGCCTCGAGACAGTCCTCCACAGTGGAGGAGAGATTCTGAGCCGCAGCTGCGTCTTTTTTCTTGCCCATTTCTGCTGACGAATGTATAGGTGGGACGACACGGAGGACAAGTAGGACTGTTGATACGGCTGCTGATTGGTGTGTTGATATTCCTCTTGGTGAACTGCCCCAGACAGTTGACGAATGCTATTTCAATCTTTAACTTACAAATCGTCAATACAAAAGAAGAAATAGATACACCGTGCCCTTCTATTTTTTACTGGGATAGCTCGGCTTCAAATATATTTCTTGTCAAAAGCAGAGTGGGGAGGGGGGGGGGGGTTAAAAAAGGTTGCTCTAAAATGAATGAGAGGGGGAAAAAAAAAGGAGAAATGATTTTTTTCACTGTTGATGTAGAAGTGGAAGAAATATACTCCCCGAAAAGAAAAGAAGATGGAAGGACCACGAGGTTTTTTTCTTTTCGGTTATTTCTTCTCGTTCTTTAACAATTTTTTATTTCTGCCGTAAAGTCTATTTATTGTTTCTCTTTTTTCCCCCCGTGTTTTTAATAATCTTATAATTGATTATTTGTGTACGAGTGTATTGATATATGTTTTTTTTTTTTTGTTGTTGTTGTTGTTGTTTCGGTTGAACAGAGTAGTTATTTACTTATTCAAACTGTGTGTCGTCCACTGTTGCTGTTGTAAAACCTTCTCAGTTCTGGGGTACTGAAAGCGGTAAAATGAACAGTGACGAGACTATGTGCGGTATTATTTTCTTTTTCCCTCAGTCTCTCTACAAATGTGTAATAACGTATATACAAGTGATTATTGGAAAAAAAAAGGGAGAGATAGAAGAGTCGACTTGAATAATAATATTAATATCAAGAAGAAAAAAAAAACAGAGATAAAGGTTAGAAAAGGAGAAGGAAAGTGCTAAAAGAATGCTTGGCTACTAATATGTTTTTTTTTTCTATACCCGAAAGAGGGAATAAGTTTGGAGATATTCACGAGAGCGTAGATGGAAGTTGTAGGGACACGTGTGGGTGAAGGCGTCAGGGGTGCATAGCTGGATAACATAAGGTACATGTTGTAGTCAGAGCCACAAGGTCTATTCTTGTAATTCAAAGCAGTGCCGTAAAAGACGAGGAGAGTTCGGTATTCAATTATATGTATATATATGTATTGAAAACAACAGGAGCAGTCTGAAAAACGAGTCTCATATATAAGTGACACGAGGATGAGATAGCAGAATTAACAGTGAGTGAAGGAGGGAGGGAGGAAAGGAGGGAAGGAGGGTATGTATACATCGGCGTGTAAAACAGCTAGTCCCCCCACCCAACTCCACCCCACCACACAAAGAAAGAAAGTGTTAAAGTGACATCAGTTCGTTGATACTCGAAATGAGCACTTTTGCACAACCCGAGTAGTCGGCGTGACGGCAGTTTACGAGGAGTGGCAACTCTCCCTGGTGGGAAGAGGGGAGAATCCAGGCAATGACGGGAGTTCCATTCAAACGCTGACGCACGGCCCACTCATATTCGGCCCTACTGTCCCCCACTATGTTGTGCCGTGCGTCCTCCAGAAGGTGCTCGGCGGCCGTGAGTGTGCAAAGAGCCCACAGCATCTCGAGGCCGTCGCTGAGCGCCACCTCCACCGCCAGCTCCTCGCGGGGCGGGGCGACGGAACCACAATGGGAGCAGGGCTCTGCCGGTGACATGAACACACCACAGCCAGCACACACGCGACGGCGCAGCGGAAAGCGAACGTCTTGCACGCGCAGCAGAGCCGGCACCGTCGACGAAGCCTCACTCAAGTCCAACACAATATTGAACGCTGCTTCTGTCGCTGTTGAGCTAAGTGCTTGAGGCTCCCTATCCACTGCTTCATTCTCAACAGGCGAGACTGCGATTTGGGAACCTGCAGAGAGAGCTCCCTCAGCGATTGCGTGCGGCTGTGACTGGGTGGGCGTGAGGGAAGGTTCTGTGAAGGCGCTTGGTGGGCTCAGTTTGAGACAGACCGACGAAAAGCGCGCGGAGAGATTTCGACGTCCCATAAACTCCTTGACTACAAAATTCAAGAACACACAGTGATCACCAGGAAGCAGCGCACAATGCTCCGCGGCGGCATCCCACAGCGTGACGTCGATGGAGACGCGGGACGCAGAAACGGCATCGGTGTCGCAGACACTGACAGTGCGGCGCTGCACACGTCCGCGTTTGGTGTTCACCGGCATACTCGGTGAGACCGCCGCGACGCGACAAAGCAAACTAACAGCGTTCTCTTCCTTGTAGCTATGCAGAACGGATGCCACAGTCGTGATATCGCTAGCCAGCTTCCCGACTATTTTCGAGGGGTGAAGTGGAAAGGCATTCACGCCGTCAACGAGTGTGCAGACGGCGCGATTGCCGAACTGTAGCTCGGCAGGCTCACCATCCTCGGACCACGCCACGTTGCCCTCGCTGAGGTGCGCGACGTCGTTGACGCAGAAACGGAAAGCGCCGGCAGCCTCTTTCCCCCAGAAGCTGCAGCCGACGGCGCTGCCTTCCCTGTCCACCCCGATGCAGTGGAGCACCGTACGCCGTGCGCCAACGGAGCGCTCCACCCCTTTGTGCACAATGCGCAGTGTCACCGACCACGGCGCCATCGCCAGCTCCGGATGTGTGCGCAACTGCGATAGCACGAGTTCGCGCGGGGGATCGACCGCTGCGGCGACCCTCTCGCCTCTGTTTGCGTGCGTAGTCGAGGCAAGTGCCGTGATTTGCCGCGTAATTGCCCTCTCAGACAGCTCGAAAAGAGCGGTATCAAACTTTGGGGCACCAAGAAGGGAGAAGGAGTCTGGTGAACTTTCCAGGCTCAAGGGAATAAGAACGTTGAAAACCGTTCGCAGCCCGTGTGAGATGAAACGCCGAAATGGTGACGACACACCCCACATCGATTTGGAAAGAGCTGATGACCTCCTCCAGCTGCGAACGCGGCGGAACGACCATCCACATGAGCGACACGCCATCAGAGAGCGCTACGTAAAAGACGGACACGTCGTCCGGGCCGCGTGGCCGGCGTGGGAATCGTTGAATGTCGACGACCTGCAGCATCGGCGATCCGTGCCGACTGCGCCACTCGGACAGCTGAGCCGGCGTGAACAGCGCAGTAGCGGCCTCGTCACAGAAGCCGCTGGACAGCATTAGAATGTCATATGTATATGTGAAACAGCGAATTATTTCACCGGAAAAAAAACTCAGCGCTGATTTGCTGCGTCAAGCACAAGTTGATTTTTTTTTCTCTATAGTCTATTAATGTCCCTGGCACTGCTGTGCGATAATAGTCTTGTCTGAGGTGAAGGATGATTGGGAGCTTCAAAAAGGGGGGGGGGTGCGGATGGGGTTGGGGGGGGGGACTGTCAAAGTAACTACGTCTTGTGCGGAAAGATTATCATAAAACACTGCAAAGAGGAGAAGTGGACAGTGAGAGGGGGAACGATAATAGCACACACGTTTAGCCCGCTGCTACTTTCGCATTTGCTGCCTAAACGAAACAACAACAACAACAGAAAAAAAAAATGAAAGTTTATTAAAAGTGGGCGCTTTGCAGTACACACGCATGCCAATAGTGATGACATTTTGATTTTGGATAGAATAGATGTGATTGTGTCGCAGTGGGAGAGGGAGATATGCTTTTTTTTTTCAACTAGTACATGAAAATAAATCTAGAGAAAAATGTATTGTTACACTTGAAAACACTAGTGCTTACACTTGCAATGAGAGAAAACCGAAAAGGAATAGACGAGAGTGTACAACACCGCCAGTGGTAAAGAAGCAGCAAGACCGTTATCGCCGCTTCTAAAATCCCGAAAACAAATCGCTGCGGCGAACGGGGACCTCAGCGATCGGAGAGCGATGCTGCGAGAAGCGCGTTTCGTCTCCGACGGCAATCGCGCCGGCAGACGAGTTCGGCAACCAGCTGCGGTCGGCGGTCACAGTTCGCGCCGGTGACGTACGCGCCCACTGCTCGTCAGCGCGCCGTTGTCCGCGGGGGGGAAAGCCGTGCGAGGTAAAAGAGTTGTCGGTTGTAGTCGGGTAGTATCGACGCACTCTCACAGGAGAGCGATGAGCGCTACTTGCTGCCGTCCTGGGCCCAAGTGGGGAAACATCAGCTGTCCCATTTATTCCTGAACTGCTGATGGAGTGCGACGAGCCGTAGCGGAGTGAGGGTTGGAACTGAGAGCTGTCCCAGCGGAGGGGGGCTGCACCTTGCGGGGGAGCACTGGTGTTGACTGAGCTAGCCGCGCCGGAGACGATCGTTCGCTCGTGCGGGGCTGGCACGTGAGTACGCGCAGACAAGCCATCACCACCAGACGTTGGAGACGCAGCCCTCCAGTCCTGTGGGGACGCGACAGGGTACGTCTGCGGCGACTGCGTGCGCGATTTGACTTTAGGCGTGAAGAGTTGTGCGTGATGACGCGAGTACACCTCTGAAAGTGGTCCTGACGAGTGCGCAGCGGCGTTCCACGGGTCAGCGAACCAAGATGAAGGAGTAGCACCTTGCCGCCCCGTCGTCGCTAACGGACGATGCGAGTCATTGTGGTCTCTCGCGACTGTAACCGGCAGGTGCTAATCCATCCCTAGGGCTTGTTCTGAGAGGCCGACGTACTCGGTGGCGATCAAACGTGTCGCTAGGAGGCGCTGCGGGAGATTCTTTGGGTCTCACCCGCTCAGCACGTGCGCCTCTCGTGCTGTGATTGCGCATGGCGCTGCGTGCGGGAAAGTACTCCACATCTTTGGGATTAGGGCCGGTTGCAAGTCCGACGCGATCAGTGTCATTGAAGACAGGGCGATCAGTCGCATCTCGGCGTGTTGACGTGTGCCGCGGAGCTCGTTGTGCGGCGCCTGCGCGCACGTCATTTTCTAATTCACGCTTATACGTTGCGAGACTGTCGAGATTCTTATCATGCTGGTGATGCGTATTAGAGACAGCGACCGAGTGGCTTTCTACACTTTTGGAGCGTATGGGAGTGTCATGCGTGTCACGGCGGAGTTGCTCATCTTGTACACGCTGTTTCCGGCGCCGGGAGTCCTTATGCGCCGACCATTCCAGCCGCCTCCGCCTTTCAAGTGCAATTTTCTGTCGCCACTCCGCTAGTGCCTCTGCTATTGACGCAGGTTTTTCAACCTCCACGAGTTGTGCTTCCATGGAGGCCTACGAAACACTTTTCTGAGGCTGTATTTGTTTAATTGATGATTTCTTTTTTTCGTTCCGATAAAAAAAAAACTGATTTCACGAAACACGCCTAGTTTTGGAGTTTCCTCAGCAGTAGGAGGGATTATTGACAACAACAACAACAAAAGGAAACACAAAGAAAGAAAGAGACAAAGAGATAGGTGTGTGACGGCCAAGAAAAAACAAAACACTGAAAATTACTCCTGCATTCACAGCTGAAGATCCATAATGATCTACGTAAGAGAAGGAAGAGTGTGTGGTAATAGCGACCGGAGTGCTTGACATGAATCATACTCCTTGACCTCGTCCCTGTGCTCGCAACAGTGGTAGCAGCTGAGAGACACTCATGCGCACAAGAAAAAACAAAGAGAAAACAGAAACGACATCTAAGCAAAGTGCACTCATCACCGAAAGCTATGAACAATGGCAGCAGCCAATCTCAAGACACGAAAGTTCAGAACAAAAACAAGCAAAAATACACAGTAACATGTCATGAGAGCAGTCGACGCACCTCTTCACACAAAGTGACACTTGTTCTTTTTTTTTTTCTCTCTCTCTGCGTGTGTGTGTGTGTGTGTCGATTTTGTTGTTGTAACTTTCGTTTTTCATTATTGTTTTTGCGTATGTAACAACGAAAAAAAACAATTACGGAGACGTTATTGTTATTATGAGAGGATTTTTTAATAAAAACATATATGAATAAACGCAGGTAGGGCAATTAGAAGAAAGGAAAGGAAAGGGAAAGGTCAACATTGAAGTAAAACACTTGGAGAATCTCAGTATCAGTGCAGGCTATAGAAGAAAAAGAAAAGATAAACCTCACAGTGATCAGTTGTGGAGTAACCGCCAAAACTCTTGTTACTACGTATTTTAAAATACAACACAAACCATTCTTTGACCCATTCTAGGGCTTCGCTTCACTGCAAAACCCCATCGTGTGTTTCCTCTTCTTCGGTGCCAATATCATACAGGGCGCGATGCCTCACTTCCACATGGCGTTAACAGCCTTGCGCGCCACCAGCTGCTTGGCAATCAGCGATGTCACGAAGAAGCCGACGGCGAGCGAGATCAGCAGGGGCTTATTGAAATCGCTGTTTAGCAGATCGAACGGCTTGCCCGACGAGGAACGGACGTAGAAGACGTCAAGACCAACGACGGCGACGTGGCTGGAGCTCTCGAGGCGGGTGGGGCTGGTCAGCACTAGGCGCGGCGCCGCCACACGGTGCTTGTGCGTCGCAAGCATGAAGCTGGGAATGAGTACGTGAGTGATGCGTGTGTCGGACTTCTCTGTCATCGGCATCTGCTGGCCGGAGAGCAGCGCCCGCAGCTCAATCACAGCGACGCGGCCGGTCTCGAAGACGACCACCACGTTCTTCCGCGCGATGGAGTGGTGCGACGTGGTCAGGCCGAGCGCGGCGACGGGGCCTCCCTGAATACCGAGGGTGGCGGCGGCGACAACAGGCGAGCGCGTGGCGCGGGAGCTGAAGGTGCGCCCGCTGCTGACGAAAAAGGACGCGATCACCTGGGGCAGTGTCGCGCCGTTGCTTGTCGTGACGACGCCGCCGCTCTCTTGCTCGAAGATCTCCCACACCCCGAAGCAGTAGCGCATCTTGGCAGCGTCGAGGAAGTGGTAGATGACGGTGTGCTCGGCCACCAGCAGCCGCACCGGCCCCAGCACGTCGCGGTGCCGCGTCGTCGCCAGCACGCTCCCGGTGACCGAGTCGACCGCGACGATGACGAGTGCGGGCAGCTCGCCCTCGAGCTGCTCGTAGTAGGCGACGACCACGACGTTGCGGGTGGGGTAGCGATGCCGAACCTCCTCCACCTTCTCCGTCGTTTGGTTGGTGTACACAACTAGGTCGTTCGACACCGCAATCCGGGAAGGGTCGGAGCCGCCGAAGGCGTGTGCGACAACCTTGGACGGAAGCCCAAGGCGCCACGTCGGGTCCATCTTCTTGGTCGCGTTAGAGAGGCGGTATCCTTGCAGGGTGTTGGTCTCCTCGTCAAGGATGTACGTGAAGAGCTGCTGAGCAGGAAGCGCACCGGAGATGGTGTGGTCCTTGCGCAGCTGGAACTGGGCAGAGACGTACAGGGCGTCATCGAAAATCTGGCTGCTAGTGACGGCGCGTGTCGCCAAGTCGACGCGAAGAACGAGTGAGCGTGTCTTGTGCGTCGCCAGCACCAGGATCGTGCTGGGCGTCTCCTTCTCCACGGCGACGTAGTGGACGGCACAGGGACAGCTCACGCCAAAGGCCTTCTGCACATCCAGCGAAATATCGGCGACCTGCTCGTAGCGACCATGGTGGAGCAGCGATACCGAGTAGATGGAGCCAAAGCGGGAGACCACCAGCATGACCTTGTTGAAGTGGAAGTAGTCGAGAGGGCCGCTGGGGTCGACGATGTTCGCGACGGCGCCGAGGCCAAGTCCTTCCCGCCGCTCCCAGAGCACGCCACTGTCCTCGGACACCAGTGCAACGTCGCGGTTGCCCGATTTGACGAGCGCGTAGGAGACGTCCTCGACGGCGAAGGCGTGTAGGACCACCGGGGCGAAAGCGCTAGCCTGCTTGGGGATGGTCACCTTCTTACCAGACGCTTGAAACGTCGCCGTGACAGCCGAGTCGCTCGCGTCCACCGTGACAGCACCAAGCGCGGCGCCATTCTCCAAATCACGGACAATGTGGGCATCACACTTGACGCAAGACACATCCGTCGACCTCCCCTTAATGACTGTCTTGACGCTGCTCTCCGAAGAGCGCAACACACTGCCATCGCCGCCGGCTGTCACGTCGGCCGTCCAGCCCTCGTTTTGCGCACCGCTCTCGACATCACCGGCGAAGACGAGAGATTTGGAGCCTTTCAGATTCGCCACTATGGAGGTGGCACTCACGCGAACGCTCAAGACCTTCTGGGACACGTCGAGGGGGAAGCTCTTGGAGGCAGCGAGCTCCTCCGACTCGGTGCCGGCCTCAAGCACGAAAAGCTTGAGGGCGGTGCCGTCGTGGACGGCGATGCGGACGTCGCCGCCGGCGACCGCCACACACGAGGCTTGCTGCACGGTAGGGGTATCCTTCAGGACGTAGGTCGTGTCGATCAGCCCAGTGCTTGGATTGAGGCTCAGCACCGTGCCGTTGGCCCCGACCGTGATGACGCTAGAGCGGGTGGCGATGAGGCACTTGGGAGCTTCCGACAGGGTCTCGCGCCACGTCATGTTACCCTGCCCGAACACGCGGAAGGCGGCAACGGCATCACGCGAGGCAACAAAAATGTTGTCTGCCGACACGGGCGAGGTGGCTGCGTGCTCCACATCACCTACAAGACGAACGATCCAGTCACGCAGTCCTTGCTCGTCTTCGTGAATGGCTTCCGCACTAGGAACAGAGACAGCAAGTGCCACCACCACCAGCAGCAGTGCTGCCAGGATAGAAGTCTTGGCGAGGCCACAACGAAGGTAGTTCATGATCGTAAATGTCTCGTAATACCTTCGTGAAGGTGAATTTCTACGCTGCAATAGAGTAGGTGAGGGAGGGGGGGGGCGGAGGCGAAGAAGCGGCGATATATTCTTCTTTGAATTTCCTTAATATTTCCAGAACACCACAGATCTTATTGCCGAGCGTGCGTGTGTGTGTGTGTCTGGTAGTACTGCGAAGGAAAGAGCGAAAAATAAAAACAAAAAAACAATGAAGTGGGAGACAATACAACTGTATTCAACCTAAAGAGCACAGGAATGGAACACAGGGGATGAGAATGTGTGATAGTATGTCCGGAGAGCTAAGCGTGGTGGTGCATCATTTGATGAGTTAAAAAAAGAAATATGCGGTGTTGAGATCCGATGAGAGCAGCATGGTGATACACATTGTGACACCTTAGTAGGCGGTCCGAGAGAGAGAGGGCGAGAGAGATAAGCAGGTCTCAGTCCAACCCTGACGCATCTGCTCATTTGAAAGTGTTGTGCGCACCCTCAGACAAGATGGTGGTAAGGAGACAGAGAGATCCGATAAGGAAATCCGGAAGGTGCAGACGCGTCCAGGTCAGAAGGAGAGATACAGAGCGTCAGCAAGCACCAAGGTCAAAGGATACATATATATATATGTACGAATTAATTAGTGAAGAGGATGTGGATGTGAAGGAGAAATCGAGAAAATACGCAACTTGTTAAAGACTAGACTGGGATCAAAACTAGGGTTCCATAACTCACTCATTCTTCTTGGCAAGCAGGTTAAGTGAAAACAGAGTAAGCTTTGCGACAGGAAGGCCTTCAGTCGTGAAGGGTTGGCCTTCGAAATTACACGAAAACACCTTGGCGTTGGGAAAGTGCTTCACTAGGTGCTGCTTAGTCTCTTCAGACACGGGTTCTTTCGACTGCACATACACGGAAAGCGGTCCAGGATAGGTTGCTTCCCCATAGTTGGGAGTAAAGGGTGTGGTGCGCTCAAGGAGAGCGCGGTCGACGCAAGCAACGACCCTATCCTCCTTGGGCTCCAGCATTGCGAGAAGCAGCGCCGTGTCGCCGGCGCTGACGCCTTTGCTCTCCAGCTTCTCCCGCGCACTTTGTAGAGTGGTGATGCCAGTATCGCGTGTGAGTTCCAGAAGGTTCTCGCGGTGGGCAACATTGTGCTCCGTGGGTGTGTACGACAACAGGTCCTCCACGGAAGTGACAAACACACACACCTCGTCGAATGCCTTGGGATTTAGCAACGCGGCCTGGCACGCAATCTGCGCCCCGAGACCGAAGCCGACGATCTTAGCACCGTCGGTCATGAGGTTCGTCTTCTGTAGCTCCAGCGCGTCGACGGCGTTGGCAACGACAAAGTCGTCCGGAGGCAAAGTGGGAAACGCACGGCAGCGGTTGTGGCCGCGGAGTTCAGTGCAGTAAATTTCCAGCGGCTCCGACGCGACCAGTCCCTGCGCGGGGAAGTCTGCAATGGGTCGCAGCATCATCTGCCACGCCTCCGGGCCGTGCAGCAAGTCGGGAACAGCAACGATCTTCTTGAGTGGCCGGCTATCCAGGTGCCAGCGAAAGCTCGTCATGGTGTAGAACGTTGGAATTGGTCGAACACCTAGCTGAGAGAGGAGAGTTTCGCCACCCCCGCTCGACGCAGAGGCCCCCGCGTAGATCTTCTTCAGTACCCCTTTCATGAAATTGTATTCTTGTGCGCGTCTGTACGATTGTTTCTTTCTTTTTTTAAATTTTCTCTTTTAACTTTTCTGTCGCCTCTACAATTGTTCTGTGATGAGACGATCCACTGGTAAAACCACTATCCTTTCAAGTGAACCTGTTGCAAAGGGAGGGGGGAGAGAGAGAATAAATCCTAGGGCTTAGTATACAATGAAAGAATACATAAATAAACACACACACAGAGAGAGAGAGAGAGAGAGAGAGAGAAAGGTGAAAAGGAGAAGAACAAGAATTAGTGCAGCACGCAAAAGATAATGATGGACGCACATTTTTACCAGAGGACAAGGGAATGCCTACTGTTACCGATTGCTCAGCGGGAAATAGGAACCAATACTCAAGAAAGGATCAATACGATCCGGCGAAGCCTGTCGGTGATTACGTCACCGTCGAAACATAGCAACCACAAAACATATTGAGAAAAAGAGAGGTATGGCGAATGGGTCGGGAAATTCAGACTTCATACATTCAGAAGTGACATTTACTTTACATGCAGCTCACTTCAAGAGATGCAGAGCTCAAAATGGTATCTCGAAAGCAAAAAAAAAGGTGGTACTAAATGAAGTGGCGACTGCGATCACACTGTCACCGGTCAATATACATATTGGAGAAAAAAGAGAGAATGAAAAAGAGAGAGAGCAACAGTGGGCGTGTATATTTATCTTTTCCACTCCTGTCCCATTGACGGAAAGGACATCATAACGACGAGACAACGACCAAGAAGCGCTGTAGGTGTTCGTGGACCGTCTCCTCACTTCGCTACTTGTTCTTGGAGACGACAGTGAAGACGCCTGAGATCGTAATAACGACCTTCTTTGGCTCTTTCGATTTAGTGTTGCTGCCACCACTGGCATTCGCGGACGTCAGCTCAGCCATGCCCTTACCACTGCTAATCGCAGTCTGGAGTTTGCGGCACAGCCCGTCGTTTGCCACGGGAGTCGAGGCGAAGGTGTTGGTGACGACACAGCGCACCCCTCGCGCCAGCAGCAGACGGATAATCGCATCCTTCTCCGCACGCGACGTCGTCGCGCCGCGCTCGGCGGCCCCCGTCATGAGCAGTCGCTTCTGGTCACGCTTTAGTGACGCGTGATTGGTGCCATCGGTGACCAAAATGGCGGTATGAATACTGCCGAAATTCGTCGTCGCCACGAGGGAAGGGGACAGCAGATGGGCTACCGCACCACACATGCTGATGACGAGCGTATGATACTGCTTCGATTCCAGAGCCCATGAGAGGTAGTCCGCGGAGAAGCCAAGAAGCCCATTCTCGCTAGTCAAGACATTACCACCCTGTGGAGCCTTGTTCTTTCCTTCCCCACCAATGGCAGCCTCCACGGAGGAGGGGCTGTCACCAAACGGATCGACAACGTAGAGGGTGGCGGCCGCGCCGCTCTTGCTGGACTTTGACTGCGCCATCTTGTGCACTGCGGAGAGAACAGAAAGTTCCCGCTGCACTGCGTGGAAGCTACTGAATGAGGGAAGCTGCTCGAGGGGGAGGCCGTCGAAAGCGTCGTCGACACACAGGTAGAGGGCAGTCTTGGCGTTGCCAGGAGCAAGGCTTGTCAGTGGCTTGAGTATCGGAGCAAGGAGTTCTTCCAGCTCTGTCAGCAATGAGGCGGTGTCTGGAGAGAGCCACTTGGCGTTGTTGGCAGCATCTGAGGAGGAAACACTCCCAAGAGCACGCTGGAACTCTTCTTCAGTGGAAGCGACGCGCTCCTTGATGGTACTGAGCGTGCGTAGGTTTAGGCTGCAGCGCACCATGTCGAGTGAGCCGTCAGGGTAGCGAAAGACAGCAAAAAAGACGTCAGACGTGGGACTCGCTCGGGTAATGGAGAGAAACGCAGCGTCGCCTGATGCGGACAAAAAGGCAAGCTGCGACGACGGCAACTCAGGGTGGCACGGCCAATGTGGAGCCAGCTCTAAGGCTTCTAGCATGGGGGAGCGCCGCCGAAGCTCGGCTCTGCACTCATCAAAGGCACTGCTGGAGACACGTGGATTCGACCAGACAGAGGTGCCGGTCATCGCCGAGACATTTACCCACGCTCGTTTCTCCGCCGTGTTCTCCATCATCGGTAACACACTATCGCAAACGACAGCAGCACACCGCGCCGCGACGGCAAACTCAACCGCAAGCGCCGCCGAGCGCGGGCGTCGCCACAGTACATACAGGTCCGCCGCCAGACACAAGCAGCGGTGAACAGTGTGGTAGTCTAGCCGCCGTTCTGCCTCCGTAACCACACCGAGCAGCTGGTCTAGCACTGCTGCATCCTCTTCGTGCAGAAGCGCAGGAAGCAACTCCGTCTCCGACTCCTCCCCTTCTGTCGACGCGTTGACGTCTTTCTTGCTCGCGCCACGGCCCCGGTCCTGATTCGAACGGTTTCCCTGGCGATCCTTTCCAGAGGCGTGTACAGCAGGTATGGCGGGAGTGTTGCCGTTTGGCGCAAAACGTGCCCACAGATCCTGCAGCGTTGACCGGCGGCGCGCAGGGTTGCTACGACGGTCAGGTGCCGCCTCTCTAGGGTCATGACCGCTCGTGGCAGCACTTTCCGCGTTGGGCACAGCTGAAGAGTGCGTGTCCTCCTTGTCCGCCCCTCCGGCGCCATTCTCCGTCTTGCCCGTGCGCGTCAGGACGCCGCCGCCTGTATTGCAGTCCAGCAGGTAGTGGTAGTGAACATCGACGTATGAAAGGGCAGCGGAGTAGAACGCCGCGCAGGCGGAGGTGCGGGCGAGCTCGAGGGCAGCGTGGCTGTACGCGCGCAGAGCAAAACGGTTGACCTTGTCGACGTCCTCGAGTGAAATGCGGTAGTACGCGAGGGCATTTTTCACCTCCTCGGAGAGCGTGGCCGCAGCGAGGCTCCACTGCATCTGCAACGCTCTGGAGCACCCGTCACCGCCGAAGGCCGTAGCGGCGGTGGTGGGATCGCGCATGAAGTCCAACACGTGCTGCTCGTTGGCAGGCGCGCCGTTGGTCCTGGGAAGACCCAGTTCCTCCATGCCAAGCGACCTATACTTCTGCACCGCAAAATCCATTATCCTCACTCGCTCCTCCGTGTTGCGAACCCACATGGTGAGCAGCTCAGCCTCCACACTACTGAGGTAGGGCAGCATCCGGAATTCGACGGTAGAGGACAGAAAAGGAGTGCGCTCCATCACGGCACGAACGCTGGTGAGAGCCTCGTCAATCTGCGCGGCCGACGCGGCCAATTGGGCCGTCACACGGCTCAGCTCCTCGTCCTTCCAGCCACGCATGTAGGCCTCCTCGTCTCCACCGTCCACCTCGCGCGCCATTGTCAGTGACTGAGCGGTCGCAGCGTGGGAGGCGGTGGCGAGCACCGCGTAGTGTTTCCACGCCACCTGGCCCTGCGTGGACGCCGCGGTGGCAGCCGTGCGGAGCGCCGTGCAGCTCTGCTCTACCAATGAGTTGAGGACGTTTACCATCTCGGACGTCGTCGTCAGAGACGCCGGAAGCGCTCCATTGCGGAACACCGTGGAGACTGGCGCACTGACGGTAGCGGCGGCGGTCTCAAAGTTCTTTCGCTGCTGAAACAGAAGGAGCGCGAGGGAAACGTCGGCGGTGAACCGGTGAAAGTCCATGGTAAGATCGTGAAGTACCGTGCGCCGCAGCACCGAGTTGAACTCGCCGGTGGTCTTTAGGAAGGACGTACTGCGAAGCTGTCGCGACACATGTTGCAGCGATTGAATGACACGACCCACGAGTTGCTCCGTCGAGGGTGCCAGGCTCGCTGCCGCGTCCTCTGGCGAACATTTCCAGCACCGGATGTGGCAGAGCGTTGCTGATACTTTTGTTTTGAACCATCGCAGCCACAGAGCAGCGGAGACGCTGTTGAGGGCACCCTCCCTCTCGCGTGCTTCCAAGTACGCGAGACCGTCTTCCAGAAGGCCGTTGTGCGTCCAAGAGTGAAATTGTTGCAGATGGCAGCGCGCCACCGCATCGGCATCCCCAGCACGGACGGCGCACGGATACACGACCTCAACGATGCGTAGCGCCTCCGCGTGGCGACCGCACTCCGTCAGAGACTCTGCCAAGCAAATAAGCGTGTCCGGCAGACTGCCGACAAGGGGACTGAAGACTAGCGTCGCTGGTAGGGGCTTCACCACCTCGTGGATCTCCCGCAGAGTCTCTTCCACAGTGGCATACACGGGAGCGGTGAGCGGAGGGACCGCGTAGTAAGCCGCCAACGCGCAGCCACCCTGGCAACGGGCGATGATCTGCTGTGTCTTGAGTCGAATGACGCTTCGCGTTATCTCGGTGCGAAAGTCGCTCGCCCCGTAGCGCCAGCACGCCGCGAAGTCGACCCAGCTGAGCAGAATAAACGAGTACTGTTCATACCCCGAGTCGATAAGGAAATCGGCCACTTGCAGCAGCATTCCCTGCACGGTTTCGGAGTTGAAGCGAGCATCGGAGCGGTTGCGGCGGCGGATAACGTCTGCGGCCTCTGTGGGGAAGGTAAAACCGAACCACTCGTTGTAGTTTTGTGGTAGCTCAAGGCAGATCGCAGTATTGGGGCCCGTGTGCTGCGTTTGCTGTGCACCCATTTCAGAGCCTGCAGTGCCCTTGCTGTTAACGCTGCTGGGGGACTCCTCGCGATCGTTCTGCAGCTGGTGCCGCACCACGCGCCAGAGACAGTCGACGTACCACACCATGACGATCGCCGCCTCAAGCTTTGTCGACGACTCCGTCGTTGACGTCTTGTCGTCGGCCCCCAGGTCGTCCCTCGACGTCGGTACCACCTGCGATGCGTCACCGTCCTGGTCGGTGAGCGGGTGCTCGGGAGAGCAGCAGAAGAGCACGTAGAGCGCACGCACAAGGAGGAGGAGGTCGCGAATTTGCGCAACCGGGGCCGGCTTGCGGGATACCGCAGTGGCACCGCGCGAGCGCGCCGCAGCACTAGTACCCTCCAGCGCCGAAGGCGACGCAGCGCTGCCGTTGGTGATTACAAGCGTGCGGGCGGTCAGGGAGCCTCCGAGTGCGTTTGGCAGCGTTCGCTGCTGGCGCGATACGGTGCGAGCGGCACGTGCACCGATGGTTGCAGTAGAAACGGCCCCTGTGAGTCCGGCGGACGTGAGAGCCATGGTGGCGCCGTTGGGGCCAGCGCCAGTCGGGCCCTCTCGATCACTCACACTGGCGGAGAAGCCCTCCACCATGTCGACCACCGACATCAGCATCAGACGCAGCGTACCGTGACTGAAGGAGTCACTTTTTGTGGCGTAGGAGGTGACCATCTCTAGAAGACAGTTGGCTTTGGCGAAGGCATTGTTTTCCACCACCTCAAGAGCCGACTTCCACGCGCGCTGCGTCAGGCCGCGGTCCTTGCTGTGCTTCGCCACCGAGATCCACACAAGAGACTCCGTCTCTGGGCCATCCGCTTTGGCGCTCCGGACAAGTGAATCGATGGGGATGCCGAGCTCGCACCGAAACTCGGCCTCCAACACCTTGAGCCCCTTGTGCTCCCGTGCCGGGAGGATCTGCTGCAGGGACGCCAGCCCATTCATGCCCTCCTGGTACCGTCCCGCGGCGGCGCAGGCTTGAAGGAGGTAGTAGCCCATGCCCGTCAGACAGCCTATGAGGTCGGACTGGCGCTCTGTGTCGGCGCGCCGTGACTGGGCGCTGAGGTTCAGTTGCGCCAGCACGTGCGGAGAGAGCATCATCTGGAGGTACGGAATGAGCAGTGAGCGGTCGACGGTACCCTTCCACAGTTTGCCCACCATGGAAAAGAAGAGTGTAATGGTGCGCGTCACCTGTGGCGCGCGTGTTCGCTGCGGACCGTGCGAGGCGCTGATAGCAGCATTGCAACACAGTTGCAGTACCTTGAGTCCCAGCTTCGCGCGACTCTCAGCCTCCACCAGCAGGCAACGTCGGTAGTACACGTCGGCCTGCTGAAGCAGCAACTTGCCATACCAAAACCAGTCCTGCGCGTTGGGCTTAGGAAAGACTACCGCAGCAGCTGCCGTCCCGTCCGCGTTTAGCTGTTGTTGTTGTTGCTGCTGCTGCTGGGAAGCGCTCGCCGTCGCCGACGACGCACCGCCGCCGGCCGTTCGACGCCCCGATGACGTGGTGGAACGAGTGCCGTCGCCGCCACTACCGGCGCCGCCGGCAGACGCGCCTCCGGAGCTGGAATCGCGCCGCGTTAGGGTGCCCCACCCCAGCTTGCCTGCCGCGTATAGCTGGTCGGCGAGCTGGCACACACGGAGCACCGTCCGTTCCTCCCCCATCTCCACCGCGACGGCAGCGACGCGGCCACACAGTTCCACCGAAGGGTCCGCCTCCAGATACTCAAGCGCCTCTTTCCGCAGCAGTGCGCGGCGCTCCTCCTTGGGCATCGGGCCCCGCATCCGCCCCAGTAGCATCAGCAGCTGGTCTTGTGGGTGGCTCGCCACCTCCGGCTTACCACCACTGAGGCGACACACGGTGGGGTACAACTCGGTGACCGAAGCGCGGTGCGAGGGCAGATGAATGAGCCTCAAAGTCTCGCTTGCGATCTCGTGGGACTTTTTCAGATTCGCGTTGGTGCTCTCCCCCTTGGGGAACGCCGCGAGTCGTTTGATGAAGTCCTCAAAACCCGTCTTGGGCCCGGTAAGCTCACTTAAGCCCCAGCTCGCGGAAGAGGATGTTGACGCAACCGTCCCACCGAGTCCTCCGGCGCCTCCAACACTTACCACAGAAGTGTTGCGGTTCACTGATTTCGCGCCCGTAGTGGTGGTGGCGGTGGTGGCAGCAGTGATGGGACTGCTCACTAATCCTGCACCCCCCGTCGGGGCTAGCGGAAGTGTGTCGCCCTTTTCGATCATGAAGGACTGGCACAGCGCCAGGACTGTCACAAGTGCCATGTCGGAGCACATTCTCCACTCCTTGTTGCGGTCAAGATCGAGCGAGGAGAGTGCCGAGTAGAGGTCGCAGAGGTCCTTGGCGGCGGGGGCGAAGATGCCGCACGCAAACTTGGAGGAGTGCCAGTTCAGGAAGGCCTGACACGCGTTGACAGTGAGCCACGCCGTGCTGAAGCCCAGAGACTGCGCGCTGACACCAAGGTCAGCCGCTGCTTTCATGTGACCCGCGATGGCGACGTCGGCGGCGTTTGGGGCGGTGGTCGTACTTGCCGCCGGACCGCCCGCGGCGCCAGTCTTGTGCGACCCGGAGTCTGCCTTGGTTCCCGTGCGCGCCGATGTCTTGCCTGGCCCGGGCTCCTTGCGGTCAGATGTGGAAGCGGTGGCGGCCGCCGCCGTGTCAGCCGTGTCAGTGGGGTCTCCCACAGTTTTACCGGTGGACGACGGCAACGCGGTTTCCGCCTGTTCGTCGATTAACACGTTGGCCAGCATCAGATGTGCCTCGCCCTTGATGAGAAGGAACTCGTAGTTTGCTGGCACCTCCTCCAGCTCCATCAGTGTCAAGGAGGTGGCGACGGCTTTGAGCATCGGCGTAATCGTTGGCATCGGATCGCGCGCGCACTCGTTCATCAGGGCGTAGTAGAGCTCCACCGCGGACCGCTTCGGGGGCCGTTTTGTGACAAGCGGCAAGCCAGCCTTGCTGCGGCGACCGGAGCCTTTGGTGATCTGTGAGAGTCCGGAGGCACTCATCGCCCCTTGAGTCTTCTCGCCGCCAGCGGCTTGCGATTGCTGCTCGTCGGACGCAGATCCCACGACGGTCACCCCGCCCGTGCCGCCGCCGCCACCGTGGCGAGACAGCTGCGGCAGCTTACTAAAGGCCGCCTTGAGGAGCGCAAGGCGCTTCGACGAGGTCGAGACAAGCTTGGCCTGCTCCACGTTGTACAGTACACTTTCCTCGTTGGTCTTGAGCGCAGTTGCGTCGGGTTCCATGCGGATACGGCAGCGGCGCTGCAGCCAGAGGAGACGAAAGTCCATGGGATGCGCACGGGTGCCGTCCTCGCGAGGAATGCTGTAGCCCTTTGAGAGGGCTGTAGAAATAATGCGGCTCACCAGGGAGAGGTTGTCATCCTCGTACTCCGCCACGGCGGACTCGTAGAGCGCACGAACGTGGAAACCCACCAATGTTGACTCATTCTCACTCAGCTGTCGCGCGACACGGACGATGGTGTCGCGGATAAGAGGGTGGGTGCGTTCTTGCAGCAGTGGAAGGCAGAAGTTCCACAGAAGGGTACATCCAACCCCCAGCGCGTGAGAGCGGTCTGACACGTCTGTAATAAAGCGCGCGCTATCCATGGCCCTCTCCAACTCGCGGATGGAGGAGAACAGCATCTTTTCGATGGCAGGAGTCATGTACGAGGCATCAAGCGCGTCACGAAAATCAAAGGCATTCGACTCGTGCGCAGCCAGGACGGTTTGCGCGTAGAGAGCAAACGTCCTCGCCCGGATGTTCGCGGAGCGCAGCACAAGAGGAAGTACCGTGGCGCACTTGGCCTTCTCATTCATCGTGGCGAGGCACAAGAGTACCTCGCCCAGCACCTCCAGCACCACGTCTGGGTCTCCGGGCGTCGCCGGCTCGTTCTGATGTTGCTGCTGCTGTTGCTTGGCAGCTTTGCCTTTTGCCCCCTTGGTGCTGCCGCTGCCAGCGTTGCTGGTGACCGCATCCTTGTCGGCTGCGAACCCTGCTGCGGCTCCTACAATTCCAGGGTTGGCACCCACTTGGCTACCCGCAGTTCCGGCGCTCGCCGCAACCAGCTTGTCGCATATGGCGAGAAGGTCCGCGCGCACAGCAGCAGCGTCAAGGTAGCCGCATAGGTACAACTGAGACATCTGTGTGGCCTGTTGCAGCAACTGTTTAGCCGAGGCCGTATCTAGTTTAGCCGTCTTGCCGGTCCCACTGCCCGCCCCGTACTCCTTTTCGGCAACTGTAATCACGTACACGCGGTAAACTTGGATGCGGAGACGTTCACTCTCCATTCGGTTCGCGATGTCCATGAGCGTGTCGAGAACGTTGAGTGCCTCGCTGTAACGCCCAAGCGCGCGCAGACTTATGGCGTAGCGGTAGGACCACTGCAAAAGACAGTACGGGCCGCCAATGGCAAGCTTCTCGACGAGCGACACAACGAAAGCGAAGGCGTCCACGAGAACGTGGTGCTGACCGATGACGTAGAGAGGGCGAAGGACTGTCCAGAGGGTGTCGATGCCGCGAACAACCACCCAGCTGTCACACGGCCAGTTCTCGATGGCAGTGGCGATACCGCGCATCGCGATCGCGGCGCAGCACTGACGTTGCTCCAAAAACGTTTCAAGACGCAGGCCATCGGGCATTCGGCTGCACTCCACCTGTGCCTCGCAAAGCAACGCACGCGCATCTAGAATGGGGGAAGCGGTGGGTTTGCCTGTAAAGTGCAGGAGCATCTCAGCAGCGATATCCCACTGCTCCTGTGCGATAGCTTCCTCGCAGCAGAGAATGAAGAGCTCAGCGCCGAGGGCGGGAGTTGAGATGGGGTCGGTGTCCTCGCGTCCTTCTTGAATCTCTTTCAGAAGAGTGACAGCATCAGAAAGTGGCTTTAGCTGATTAGTCGCTCGTGCGAGATCCACAAGACGCTTTACCTCCGCAATGCCGACTGAGGCCATGTGTGGTCCACGCTTGGCACGGCAACAAATGAAGGTAGTAGTGATAGAGCACGTATCTACGGTTGAGTTTCTACTTATTCTAATTCTGTTTCGGTCTATTCCTGTACAGAAGAATATTTTCGGAACATGTGGAAAAGAGCGAATGGATAAAATTTTGAAAATGAGCATATAAAGATAGACAAAGCAGTGGCCAAGCTTCAAGATAGGTGCCACGTACACAAAAGAAAATGATGGTTTACCTACAGCACTGTGCACAAGAAGACGAAAACACACACAGAAAAAAAAAAACTCGCTTCCTGCTTTCACTCGCATAATAAATTCATGCATTGAGAAACACAGTAAATGCTATTTTGTGTTTTTTTTTTTTTTGGAAAAAAAAACTTCGTAGCTGGGAGTCATTATTCTTCAGTTTTTTTTTTCTTCTTCTCTCTCTACCTCTCTCTCTCTATGTGTGTGCGTTTTCATGCATGTGCTTCTTCGGATCGTTGCTGTTGATGCAGTGCTAAGTCCGATCATGATGCGTTTCAAGAGGGTGAGAAACTGTGTTGTAGTTGGATTAGGCCAGAGAGAGAGAGAAAAAAAAAGGGGGGATGAAAAGTCTACCTCAAACAACTTTCACAAAAATGCTCGTTGTGACCAAAAGTCGCTAAATTAGAAGAAGAAGAGCAAGGGCAGGTGCCTTGAGAGGATGGCAAGACTCTGTACACGATCTTAAAAGCGGGGCGAAGCAGAACACGTGCGATTACGCAATCGATAAATGTCGTCAATCCATGAAAAGTTTTTCGACACACATGAAGCGTGAGGCGTTGAGAGAAGCCTCGGCGTACGTAAGAAATGCCTGTGCCGTCACGTTGGGCATCGCGCAGCTATAAAAATGACGGTAGGAGGTGTCAAAGAAGTCCTTGGAGGCGTCGTTCTCCATGTAGACATGCCGCGACGCGTCGCGTGCCACTTGCAGCGCCTCGGAAAACTCATCCTTTTCGACATGACGCATAAAGGTGGCGGAGGTGCGGGACGCGCGAATCTGGTTGAGTTCAGCGGCTGTGGGGCTAAACGAGGAGCGGAACTTGAAGAAATCGAGCCAGCCACGCACAGGTTCTTGCACTGGCGCGCGCCCCGTCTCCTCGATCGCGCGGGCAAGATCAAAGGCGGCGGAGCGAACATGTACGCGCGTCGGCAGGCCCTCCTCAGCGTAGTGGCGCAGCGGGGCCGAGATGAGACTCATGTCGTCGCTGTCAGCATCGTCGAGTGCTGCTTGAAGCTCGCGTGCAAATGGTCTCCCAGAAAGAATACTATTACGTAGTGCCTCAAAGTTGAGTGACACTGAAATGAGCTTCTTGCTCATGTAGCCGTATCGGTGAAGTTCCTGCTCGTGAAGAGAGCCCACCATCGTACTCTGACCAGAGACGGAATTGCCCACCTCCTGGTAGTAGTGTTGAGCGAGAGCGATCTCGTTGAACTCGTCCAGCATCGGCTGCGCCTTCTTTGCGTACGCGGCCCTCTTCGCCTTCACGCCAGCGTTGAGCCGCGCCTCTTCCTTCTCAATCTCGCGGACCTGCTCGGCGTGCGTGATGCGCGCCTGCATCAGTTGAGCCCTTGCCTCCTCATTGCGCACTCGCTCACTGGACACAGCATCGTCTGTGTTTTGGAAGAAGAGCGCCGAGGACACCTTCTGTTTAAGGCTCATTACCAAGTTTGTCGGCTCCGACATGGCGCACACAATAAGGAGTAAGTTGTTGGTTCAAACAACACTACGATAGAAAACAAACAAACAAACAAAAAGATTGGCTCTATATGACCTGACTTCTCGCAACAACCTGGAAGAAAAGTAAAGTCGATATGGGAGGGAGGGAGGGAAGGTAAACAAAGGTAAAATGTGAAGCGCATATTGAGTGGACGTGATGAGCTCAAGCAGTGAAATGTCGTTAAAAATTACAGAAAACATTAAAGAGCACGATTGCCTTATGCACTTTTCACAGAGAGCGCAGGCAGATTCGATGAGAGGTGGATAGAAAGTGCCGTACACACTATGAGTACCCGGCAGGGAACTCGTCGTTTTAAGGCATCAAGTACAGAAAGTGTAGTGGGGCATCCCAATTCCAGCACTGGATTCGGAAGACGTGACAGGACCGTCAAACAGCATGAACCAGGACGAGATCGACGGCGATAAGGCATAAGACTGTAGGCGAAAGTGGGGCGGGGAGGGGGGAGGGAAGAGAAAATGAATAAACGGATTATAAGAACACTTAAACGTATGAAAAGAGTCTTAGGTAGCAGGAACGGAAGAGAACAAAGAAAGAATGACATACTTGATAATAAATAAAGAACAGATGTTTTAAGAGCGTAACATGAATACAACGGTGTTAACGTAGAAACCATGTATTAGCACGCACAAGTTTGAATCCCCAGGGGCGGGGGAGGGGGGGGGGGTAGGAGAAGGAGGAGCAAAGAGAACCAGTATTCCACACAAAGTAGAGGAAAAAACAAACCTGACGTCCGAAAGAGTCAGGCTTGCGGTACCTACGGTGGTCGATCAAGAGCGGACCCACGACGGGTTCGCGTGATAAACACTGGCGACCTCGGCGTCCGAAAACTCGAGCAGTGTGGCAAAAACAGGAAGCAAATTGGGAACGACTCGGTCATCTCGCAGGGAACGAAGAGCAGTCAGCAGGACAGACTTTAGGTATCTCGTCTGTTCCGCATCCAGCGTACCGGCGGCGACGACGTTCGACTTCTCCAGTTGCTCCTTCTGGTCACGCCTGAGCTGCATAATCTCTGCCTTGAGAGCGACTGTCTGCTCGGTGAGGGTCTGGACTCGAGCCATAGCGGTCTGCAGCGCCGCGTTAGACTCCTCTAGAGTGCTTGGGACCGCCGTAGTGGAGGCTAATCCCACTTTCTTGCTGGCAACGGACGCACCTGAAGAGTACCCGGGACTGACGCTGGACTTGCGCAGTTTGTCACGTAACTCCTCCGCCTCTTTCAGGACGGTCATGTATTTCTTTTCCAGCTGTGCATAGTCCTGCGAGAGTTTTCGGTACACTGCATCGTCAGTGGAGTCTTGAAGCATTCCTTCCCTCCTCCTCCTGGTAGCGGAGCTACTCCCGTCAACCACCTCCCGCGCGTTACCATGGCGCTGGTTGTTCTCCGTGCACTGCCGCACCGCCTCTTCCACACGCGCGTCCAGACTCTGGACAAGCGCTTGAAGTTCCTGGTCGTGGGCTGCTTTGAGTCTACTCAGCTCATCAGCGTGTTGTGCAAAGATGGTGTTCTCACGAGATTCAAATTCTTCGCGAATTTCTTGGAAAGCGCGCTCGCGCTCTTCCGTGGCCTCATTCACTTGCTGCATGTTGCGGCCGTTGTCATGGGCAGAATAGCCACTTTCACGAACCAGACGATCACACCGTTGCTCGGATTCCTCCAAGCGTTTTTCAAGTGTGCTTATAATATCGTCACGGCTGCGTAGTTGTGCGACACTTTCTGAAAGTGAATTACGAGACGAGTTGAGGCGTGCCTGCATCTCTTGAAGCTCTCGCTGAAGGGCCTCACAGTTCTTCGTTTGCAGCCGTAATGCGAGCGCGCCCTGCCGTCTGCTGTTCTCCGCCATCTCTGCAATGTGTCGCAACGGCGAGAGGTCAGCTAGCGCCAGAGTCAGAAGATCGCACTTTTCTGCCACGCACGCCACGTACAAGTCCGCTTGCGCATCTGAGACAGCGCTCACTGACGGCTGAACGTCTGCGGCAGTCGTTGCAGCTGCTACGGACGCTGGGGGCGTGCAAGGCCGTTCGCCGTTTTCACGTTGCGAACGCACAGCGTCCAGCTCCTTTTGTAGATTCACAATCTTTGCATTTGCAACGTCTAGCTCGCTACTCAAATCTAGCACCTGCTGACGCATCTTGTCCACTCCCTCTTTCGCCTTCGCTTTCCAGCGTTGCAGCTTCTCCTCCGTCTGCGCGCACTGCTCACGCAGCTGCACATTCTCGGCAGCAAGTGCGTCCATGTGTTCCCTTCATTGGCATTGGTGTCAGTTGATGTATATATATTATATATATATATATATATATTTGTATGTGTAAGTAAGGAATAATATTATTATTATTTAAGCAGGTGACGGAAAAAGAGTGTATGAAATCAAAAAGACGAATAGGAGGCATAATGCAGAGGCTGGAACCAAAGGCAACGCCGGCGTCCAGTGCGAAGAGTACAGTCATTCATTGAAAACAGAAGAAGCACAAGAAAAAGGAGGCAAAAGTGTATCGGGGAAAGCCGACAAGGAAGTACGTGCTTAGTTTGCCATCACAGTAACTGCAAATAAGAAAAAAATATGTCTTACGTGGGTGGGGACTCCTTTTACAAAGCTCAATTTGCATATTTGCCGTTGTTATTCTGCCGTGTTTACAGCAGTTTCTTTCTTGTTCCAAATTGGCAATCTTTCGTTGCGTTACACTAAGCATGCAGGGTGAAGAAGAAGCATAGTACCACAACAACAACAACAAAAGGAAGAATGTAACAAAGTCACTCGAATGAACGAAAAAATAGCAACAGTATTAATAGATGGCCGCGTATGCGCATCCGCACCAGCAGTACTCGCAGGTAGAGAGATGCCACACCGCAGAAGCGTTCAAAGCATAACGCGTGCTTGAAAAAGCAAATCGCGAGATTCCCTTTCCACCACTCCCATTCCCCACCAAGTACACTTAGGCGGGGGCAGGGTTTCTAGAGGAGGAGGAAGTCGCTGTGCCGTCGCCGCCGGCGTTGTCTGTGTCATCGCCGTACCGCTGTTGCACAGTGTGACGCGCCAGTGGACCGCCGCTGTTCCACGGGGTGTACACGCGCGGCGTTTGCTTCTGGCGCTCCTCCACTACCTCCCGGCGTATGCTACCCTGTATGAGGGCAACTCTATCCATCTGCTCCGCCGTATCGGCGTCTGCCCGCCACGGGTGCCATTTGATCGACTTGTCGTATTTTGTCTCGTCCATGTCGTCCTTGGAGTAGCTCCATCGACTGCGAACAACGTGCATCTGGGTTTTCCATGCGTTGTAGCAATAGTATGTGAAGCACCCGCCAATGAAAAGAAAGAAGAAGGCAAAGTCAGCGAGGCCGAACGATCTGTACTCGGGACGGTCAGAGGTCTGGCGATGAATGGTGTTGGTCATCTGGTCATAGTTCACACGGTGAAAATGAATGCCTCCGGCTTCTCCGTCTTCGCCTTCCCTGCCGGCTCGCGCACGGGCGCCTTTGTCGTGTCTGTGAGTCGTCACAATTTTGTGGGCCTCCTTGAGAAGCTGAAACTGCTCTTTTGTTCCGCCATTGTCCGGGTGATACTTGAGAGCAAGCTTTCGAAAGGTCTTCTTGACATCCTGCTCCGACCACTCCTGATTCATCTCGAAACCGAAAATGGTGCACGCCTGTTGTAGCGTCATGTGGCCCTTGTCACCCGAAACCCCGCCGTACAACAAGAAAGCAGACCGCCTTAGCATTTTTTTTAATCGCCTCTCTTCTTTTGTTGTGGTGTCGATGAGAAAATAGAAATCACAGGCAAGTCGAGTGAAGCGTCTGGAGTGAGTTACAAAATGTACCGCTTGCTAAGTACGAAGAAACCATTCGGCCAGTGGAGCGAGAGAGAAAGAGAGAGAGGGAGAGAGAAGGTGCAGGCTAACTCGAATCGTGACCTGTCTTGATCAATGGGTAGAACATACATATAAAGTTGAGGCGTTATCAACGGTGCATATTTTGAGTGAAGACATTTGATACAAACAGGAGGTAAGTGAGTTAGTGGCACCAAACGCAGTGACATATTTTACCTATACCTCGTTTGGAAACGCACCTCATGGCATGACCTAGCTGCGTTGCCTTTAGATCTCAACAGCAGAATACCGCGGGCTTGAACAACAGCAACAAAAACCAGCAACAGAAACCAGAACAGGAACAACGATCACAACGAGATAGATATACGACAATTGTTTGTGTTGTTGTTGTTTTTGTCGCTGTCTTTTTTTCTTTGTGGGGGTGTGTTTGTTGCTTGCCTGACTGAAGCGAGAGCGCATCAATGGCATATCCTCGTACACGGTTAGGGAATGGATTAGTCGAGGGAGCATGTCGCGAAACAAAGATGAAGCTGGTGGAGCAGTCAAATTAAAAAAAAAAAAAATGGGACGAGACTCACGTGGCAACCAAGCCCCCTATGTTTAGCTGAATGTACATTACTGGAAAAACACGTGGGCCAGTAATACTGGCATGAATATATTTACTTTACATCCGTCGGGCCAAAAAGGACAAGACGACCCTCAACCCCAGGACAGAGGCCTGACGAGGCAGAGGAGCTCGTACACGGCGCGGCGGAGGAGGTAGTTGGTTCCCATCATCTGTGCCTTCAGGTCCTCCTCTCCGCGGAGCGGCTGGAGCAGTGCGTAGAGATTGAAGTGCGTCTCGTGGCCATCCGCAACGTTGAGGTTGGGAGTCTCTTCCTCCTCCGTGAAGCGCGCCACGGCGACGTTCTGCGTACGGTACCGCAAGCTATACCACGCATCCTCCTCCAGCGGAATATCCAGTGACTCGTCCTCTTCGTCGAGGCCGCGGCAGTCGCGCGTGATACGGAAGAGCGCCATATCGGGGTCCTCGCCGAACTTGTTGTGGCGGCTGTTGGCGAAGGTAAAGAACTGCACAAAGTGCGCCATGTCGGCGTACGCCTTCGCCTCCAGCTCGCGGCTCTTGGGCACGAGGTCCTCGATAAACTTGGCGTCGGCGTCCTCGAGCACAAAATGCAGACCTGCCTCCGAGAGGCGGCGCAGCATCGTCGCCGGCGACATCCAGTTTTCGCGCAACGGCGCGAGCTCCGCGTCGTCGGGACCAAACAATTTGCACTGTGAGTCCTGCAGCAGCAGCCGCACCTCCCGGTCGCCGGCATCTCCGCGCTTCTTTGTCTCGAGGGTGAAGAGCACCTGCTCGAAGGAAAGCGGTTTCATGCTCCAGCTCTCGAACGGCGCGTCGAATGTGCGCTCCTGCAGGACGGCGAAGTGGCTGAGCTCCCCGATCGTGAAGGTGGCGCGCCGCGGGTTGCTGTCGGTGCGGTTGCTGAAAGTCGCGCCGAAGCTCGTGTGGGCGCAGGGCTCCCACTCACGGGTGTTAGGCAGCCACTTTCCTACCAGAAGCGCCGGTTGACGCAGCACAATTCCCTCCGGCACGTGGAAAGACACGCGGAAGGCGGGGTCCTCCTGGCGGGCATCGGAGTTGCGCGGGGGGTACTCCTCCGGATGCAGGACGTGGGAGTCGCTCGTTTCGGAGCGCATGCCCCAGTCACCCACCATGTGCGGGCGGTTGCCGAAGCTGAGCAGATCTATCTTGAGGCTGCAGTTCAGCGCGTAGTACTCCTTACCGACGCTACTGTAGCTCGAAAAGGGGTCGTAGGCGAGTTGCAGTACGCGGACAGCGACGTTCTCCTTACTGAGCCCCAGTGCTTTCGGCAGCTTCGGTGCACCGCCCGTCTTGGGGTCGAGCCGGACATCGATGTCAGGGAACAACAGGGTAACGAAGCTGCGGGTCATCTCCTTAACCTTCACCCACAGACCGAACTTTAGGTCGGCGTTGGCGTCCTTGTCTGGTTTGCTGCGCATCAGCGACTCTCCATCGGCGCCGTCCAGCACAGCGTCGTAGTAGAGTAGCGACAGCACCGTGATGTGGTCCAGCGACTCCAGCACGCGTGCGTAGACACGGCCCAGACACGCGTCACAGTACTCCACCTTACGCTTGTCCTTCGCGGTCACTGCGGCGTCTCGCGCGAGCTTGATGCTTTCCGCCAACTGCGAGGCTTGCATGCAGGAGTTAAGGGCGTCATTAACAACGGCGAGTCGCTGCTTACTCGGGACGCCCTGCTCGCTGCGCATAAAGTGCAGTCGAAAATGCTCGTTGTTGGTATCCGGGACGGGTGAGGCGATCACCGTCGTCTGGTCACACACGCTCTTGGCGTTCTCCTCATCCGCATCGCGCCAGACTCCCAGAAACGAATTGATCTCATTCTCCTTTTCCACATGCGGGAGCCGCGACGCAACAGGTGTCTCCTTCCACTGATAATGCTTTTCGTACTCCTTGAAAGCTAGGGCCTCATCCGCCGCAAAATTCTCCTGCAGTTCACGGAAGTGGATCCGCTCGGCTCTAAGACGTTCAAATTCCACCTCCGCGTCGAGATAGCGGCGGTCGCGCGTCGCTTTATCAACGGCCTCGTCACGCACCCGGTACTCCTCGTGCTCCGTGTACAGCTTCGTCGCGTCCGCCGTCGCCTGCTCCATCGCAAGCTGCTGCGCCGTCACCTTCTTTGGTTTCGCATCCTTCGCAGAGCCCTTCGCAGTGGAAGAGGCACTGCGTTTTTTGGGGGCCATTTTCTCCAGTCAGTAGGTGTTGTAGCCGAATCTTAGCCGTCTTTGCTATAAATCTAGAGTGTGCTGCTGTTTTACCGCGTGTCTGCTGATGATGGCTGTCGGGGAAGCGTCGTGACAGCCAGCAACGGAAGGATTCCAAACAACAACAATAACAATGATGAATAACAATAAAAAACTGTCAAAAATTTTTTCGATACCTGTAAATAAAATAGTGATGGACGGTGTTGGAGAAGAAGTGTAGTAAAAGACATTACTGAACAGTTGAGAAGCGATGTCAACATTCATCAAAACACACATAACGCTAGTACGACATGTCATATGTATATTCATACCGTACAGCGCTGCACAGCGTTTTACAACCCATCACGACACGTCTACTGAGTTGCGAGAGAGAGAGGTGCAATACAGTTCAAGATGGCAACGAAAAAAGCAACCATCAACTGCACAGCCTTCTTTTTTTGTAGTGAACATATGTAATAAGTGAAAGCAAGATTTGAATGAAACAGCAACAAGTGGCTGAGCCAGAATCCAAAAAGTGACACGTATACTGCCGTAGAGAGTGCAACTCTGGAAGGGTTCGGACAACCGCATGAGAGAAAAATGGAGAGAACAGTCAAGTGACAATAGTAATATTTAAATATGTAAGAAAATTTACAGGATACGAATAATTGAAGTACGCAGACGCACAAGCACACACACTTACATGAATAAAAGAGATGTGATACGAAAGTGCATACTGTCATGTGCATTTTTATTGGAAGAGGGACACCGTTATGATCGTGGTGTCCGTCCAGTAGTGCTAATAGTCGAAAACAGAAGGACGGGATAGAAGAAATTGGAGTGTTGATGTATGTGGAAACTTCATGAATTGGAAAAGTGGAGAAAAGTACCGAAGAGCACAGAAAAAGGAAAAACAAGGAGCGCACTTTATAAAGACTCAATGCGAGTAGTTTAAAAAGAAGAAAAAACACAAAATGATAGAAGTGAAGCAGTGTAGCGGTGTGGAAAAATGACAGAAGAACAAGAAGAGAACAGATGACAGGTGTGAATAACGCGCCAGTGAGCAATGAACAGTAGATAAAAAGTAGCCAAATATCAACAGGGGAAGAAATAGAGAAGAAGAGATGTGATAGAGAAGAGTTGCGTCTCGACACAGTACGATAAAAAGCAAGTTCCTTTTAAACTTTATGCATCAGCAATCTGACAACACCCTTCGTCTCTGACTGTTGCGTACCACATGGGGGAATGGAGGAGGGAGGGGAGAGAGAGCGGAAAAAAGGGAAAGGTAGGAGCGAACTGACAGAGAAGTAAAACGTAAACGTCAGAGAAAGATGAAAAACAACAACAACAACAACAACAAAAGCTATCCTCACATATTGGACAGCGACGTTGAAGACGCAGACTGCTTGATGACAATGGCCGAGTCGAGTTTACGCTCATTCTCATCCATGTCGAGGCAGAAGTTCTTCGGGCGGTCGATGATGATCTTGAATTCTTGATCATTTATCCCCTTGACCAACTTGCCGATGGTGTCCCCCCTGCTCGTCGCAGTACAAAAGTTGTGGTTCGCCTCGCCACGCAGGGCCAGGGTCCATTTGCCGACGACGTCTTGCGAGGCGGGCACCTTGAGCTTCTTGGCGATGCGCTGAATCACCGTCTCGGCGGTGTCGTCGAGTGAGTGGTGGAGTAGCACGTTTGTGGGAAAGCCGAAGTAAAGCTCCCCCACGCGGCGATTGCAAAAGAAGACGTCCACCACACGATAGTCGGTAGACGGGGGATGAATGACGGGGTCCAAAACGTACGTCGCGTTTTTCAGTTCGATGCGATCGTCAGGGGACTGGTGGACAACAGAGATTTGCGAGTTCTTGACTTCCAACAGTCGCACAGGGGGTTCCACCTGGGTGGCGTTGAGAAAGGTTACCATCCGTTCGATTGCCTCGACGGGTCTCCCGGCACCGGGTAACGCTACGATCTGGTTCACGGCCAGTCGCATCAAGTCTCGCAGTGTCAAGTTGTCCTCATCGAGGAGCTCACGCGGAAGACAGATTTGCGGCTGCACCTCCCAACCGACATTGAGATAGAACACCGGGTAGAAGCTGAGCTCGGAGACAGGGTACGGGACCGCAGTACAGTACAGCGTAAGAGGCTTTGTCTGGGACAGCAGGCGACATACGTGCACCTCTTGCGAGTGATAGTGCAGCGGGCAAAGCGCTTGAGGAAATCCGTCTCGGCACGAATAAAACGCAATGTGCTTCGCCGTCATAGAAGAAGGCATAGTTCTCTTGATAGAGGCCGGTAGTGCCTTAAACACAGTCTCCTGCCACGCCCGGTATGGTGAGTCCTGGTTGATGCGGAAACGACCAAGAGACGTGCGCTGGGTGCGACGAACAGGGTCGACATAGCACACTTCAGTAGTCATCCGTCGTTGGTTCAGAAGAAACCGCAACACGTCATCCTTTGAGAACTCGGGTGGGCATAGCAGAATGTTGATGCCGTCAAACAGTTCCTCCGTGTGGTACAGCGGTTGCGCGTCTGCGCGTCGCGGGTCGACGGCAAAGATGGTTTTGCCAGGGCACAGTTGCAGCAGTAAGGCTTGGTCGGCCACGCACTGAAGCTGTCCTTTCTGTTCGCCGTCCGCACCGACCTCACGCACGAACGCAATGAACGGAGGTGGGTCGCGGCGGGTACGGGGCTTGTCGAAACGCTGCACCAGCATAATCCCCTCGCTGCTAGCGTACCCCTGCGCGGTGAATCGCTTCATAAAGTCGGGCGCGTTGCTTTGTTGCACGACGCGCAGTCCACCAGGGGCGACCTTGAGTTCCTCGCACAACTTCGCCTCGATGTCCTCGACGGGGGCGGTGTTGGGGAGCTGCACTGTCCGCACAGCCTCCCGCGCGTCGGGGACATTGTCAAGGAAGTGCGACACGGTGTGGTCGCACATGAAGAAGCTGAAGGAGACAAGCTCGGCGCGGCGCGCCTCCTCCTCGGACGCCTCCTTGGCCTTGGCGATGATCGCGGCGGGGCCAGGGACCTCGTGCAGCATGCTCTCCGCGCAGTCCTCGTTGACGTACACCAGCAGAGAGGCCCGTGTGTTGCTCAGCGGTTGGTACCGATTATAGGTTCCACCAAACGCCGCCTCGGCGACGTCTTCGTTGGTGACAATGTCGACAACCTCATCGTTGAAGCGGTACCACGTGTCGTCGTAGGAGACGAAGGAGTAGTAGTGGCCTACCTGCGCATTACCAGCGTGCACCAGCACGGAGCGGAGCTTATATCGTGTAGACTTGATGACACGATCAGGTTGCACCATTTTGGCGTACTTTTCAGCGCTCTCCTTGTCCATGACGAGTTTGTCGGGGTCCGTCACGAATTCGGACATGTCGAGCACCGTGTCGAAGCTCCACTCGGTGTTGATGGTGACAAGCTGGCATGTCGCCATGTCAAATGAGACGCGGTTGGGATGAATTAAGAGGACCGGGGGAAGTGCGACAAACCGCTGACTACGCTCAACGGTGTGCACGGACGGGGGCTTTCCGGGGCCATTGACCTCGAGGGAAACACCCTCAATGGTTTCTGGCGCCGACAGCTGCCGCAGCGAATCGATGATTGTCGGCATCTTTGACACCACCAGCTCCACGTCGTAAAAGCCCTCCACGCGGTCCGAGACGTACTTGACATCCTTCGCCGATGTGTGATAGCAGAGGATGCCGCAAAAGATTTCCTTGATGAAGTTCTGCTGTTTGGTGCCTTTGACCGACTTCTCGAGAGCGTCGAAGAGTTGCTGGGTTAACTCGTGAACATCCTGCTGCACCATCAAGTCGGAGCTACGCCATCCAAATGCCTCGGTCAGCTTCGTGGTGTTAATGTCGCTACAGTTGGCCTCCAGCTGCCCAAACACAATCTGCATCGCCGCGGCAACACTGTCCGGCTCGGCAGAGACATCGATGTTGTAAATGAACGTGCGGAAGCGCGGGATATGGTAGAGTGCCTGAATCACCGAATTAAGGTAGCACGTACTACCCTGATTAAGAATGCCCACAAACGGAATGTCCGTCATTGTCGCAGTGCACAATATTTTGCTCTCTGCAGCCCAGAGGTTGATGTCACACAGATGAATACTGCTGAAAGTAGGGAAAGCCTTGGAGGAAAGTAAATCGTTAATGCTTGAACGGAGTCCCAGAATGGACGCAAAGAAAGAAGAAAAAGAAAATGAGGAAAGGAATGCAGAGCGGCAGGCTAGTCGTTACAGGTTTATCTGCGTGGAGAGAAATGTTTAAAGAGGCACCGTTGTGTCGGAAGATCTGATATGAAATCGTAAAAAGCACAACAACACTTTTTAGCTAAATGAAGACACTATATCTCTTTCTCTTTATTCCGTTAACGGGAGACAGAAGTAAAAGACTGGAAAGCTCGTATAGATGTGCGCAGAGAAGGCAAGAAGCTATAAGCTATATACTCCTTACAGGTGAGAGAGCACTTGAAATGAAAAAAAAAAAGCAGTGCACTAGTCGTAAAAAAACAGCAACACAGTACACACTTCGAAATACAAAAGAAAGGCACAGATAAATCAGTTTAAGCTTTCTCCACGTAAAACGCAATGAAGAGGTCGGGAAGTAAAGAATGAAGGGGCGGGGTGATGAAAATGGGGGGTAATACACAGTTTTATTCCAAAATATGTAATAAGACGGGAAGCGACGCAAACTCAATACAAAAATGCCGTCACAGCGGGAATAATGTGTAAGATTCTCAAGGACGTTCAACAATCCGGGTGCAATGAGGTCTCTTGACAAAGAGTGGTTGTCCATTTTGCTTTCTATCCGAACTGCACATGTCAGCATCGCATAACCTACATACATTCTTTTTTTTTTTGTTTTGATAATCTTTTTATGTTTCTTTTCACCTCAAGAGGTAGCAGGGAGAGAGAGAGAGAGAGAGAGAGGGAGAGGGAGAGGAATGTACAAGCGTAGTGAAGTTACGGATCGGGGAGCTGGTGGAGGAAGAACAGGAAGGCACGTTCAACGCAGGAAGAATAAGATGGAAGGAACAGTGAGCGGTTCTATCCAGTGTGCTCAAAAGACGCTCGAAAGCATGTGTTTTCACGCTTCTGATAAGCGAAGCTGCACCACCCACTTCAATGATCCCGGTTGTTGACAGTAGAGCTATATAACATGGAAAAAAAGATTAGGCCTATTTCACATCTAGAAAGTACAAGTAGCAGATGAGTGTTTCCTTTTATTAGCAGCAATGAAAAGAGCAAATGAGACAAATAGAGGAAAAAGGATAGAGAGAGAGAGAGAGAGAGAGAGAGGGGGGGGCGGTGGAAAGGACCAAGGTCTACCTGCATAAAACGCCACACGTCACTTGCGCTTCAATGCAAAAGGGCGTTTGTTGGCAAAGTCCGAAGGGTGCGTTGACATTTTACTCGATGAGTTCCCAGGTGCCACTGTCGGTAGCGGGGTTGTCCGAGTCACTCGTTGCCTGCCGACACTGCTGGAGAAGCCGCTGAGCGCGGCGCCGCCCGTGGGGCGAGGGTTAGACTCACGCGAAGGAATTCTAGGCGCGGAGTCCGAAGGTGCGTAGGAGTCTGGTGCGGCGCGGCGCATCATTTCGTCGAGAAAGTGCACCTGCGCTCGTTTGCGCTCAGGGTCTGTGGTGTAGTGGGAAATATCTTCCGGTCCGTCGTGGTGCATTTTCGATGCAACGGGGGCATTAAGCAACGCGTTGGTGCGCTGCAACTGCACTGCCTCGCTCTGCGTGAGAAAGGGACTAGAGTCGGTGGCAACATCGACATTTTCCGCAGATGGTGCGTTCGCCTCGGCTCTATCGTACGAGGTGCTATTCTCAAGTGAGCCGCGGACTTGGGGGTCTTCGCTATCGGCGCCGGCGTCAGTGTGCCGCGGCCCCAGCAACGAGGGCACTGCTCCGCCGTAGGCAATTTCGATGAGAGTCTCCCCAACGTACTCGCGCAGAGCGTCGCTACTCTCGCTGCGGCCGAGCAGCTCGATGGTCTGCAGATAGTGCGCTGTCTCCGGCGTCAGCTGCAGCGAGCGCGTCGCGGCGACGCCGTCGAGGACGTTGCGCAGCAACAGCTTCTTGCTGGCGAGCTCCTCGCTCATCTCGCGCAACCGCTTGTGCATCACCACGTTGGCTGCCATTCCTTCGTCCCACAGCCCGTTGATGGCCGTGAGGTTGTGCTCTACAGCAGCCAGACTGCTCTCAGTGCCGGCGAGGGTGCCGAGTTTACGCGTGCGGTCGCGCTCCGTCTGGGTGAGGTAGATCTTGTTGATGGGAGCGCGGAAGATCTGCAGCGGCTGCATCTTCGTGATGGCGCGGTTGCCCACGGTGGCCGCGTCCTCAACATCCTCGATAATGCGAGGCGGCAGGTGCGTGTCGAGCTGGTGGGGGTCCTCCATAGGGTACACGCACCGAAAGAACGTGTCGCCGACGCGCGTCGTGAAGAGTTCCTTTGGGTACCGCGTCATGGTGCATCCCAGCACGCGCGCGCACATGCACGCCAGCTGTTCATCGTCCGACGTGAAGCGAGCGGTGCCGTTGACGGACGGCTTGACCTTGTTGACCGCGTGAATCATGCCAAGACTCTTGTTGACGCCAAGGTGGGAGATGATGGGAAAGGCGAGGCAGCTGCGCATACCACCCAGGCCGGCGGACGCGAGCTCCGACTTGATGCTGTCCACATCGCGAGTGCTGAGAAGATGGTTGCTGACCTCGCTTCCGTTGACAGCGATGCCGTTGTTGCAGATGGATCGATGCACATCCTTGGCGATCATGATCTCACGATGAGTGGCGTGCATGGGATCTCCTTGGTGGGCGTGAAAGGGGTAGGTGGCGCAGCAGTGGAGGCTCTTGTTCTCATCGTACAGATAAATACGCACAACTTCGCATACTAGTAGTGTCGCCATGGACTCGGCAAACAGGTTTAGCGTCTCGGAGAGACTCTCCTTGATGGTGAACGTCCGCTTCGGGGAGGCGCCGCCAGTCATGCGATTCTTTTTCTTGAGAATCATCTCCTGCGCCACCTCCAGCTTTGTCTGCTTGGACCACTCCGGAGGGCACGACTCTTCGATCTTCATCACCTCCGGTGTTTCTCCCTGAAGTCCAGGAGGTGGGACGCGGCCTACATCCCGTGAGGTACTGCCGCCCACTCCGAGAAAGCCAGGTGACCCCGTCAATGACGCAGCAACGCCGCCGCCGCCTCCACCGAATGCGCTGTCGCGCTGTAGAGCCTCAAAGGCCGAGGTGTATCCCTTCTCGTAGTAGGACATGGCCTCGCGCAGTTCGCTGTTGACCGCTTTGCGAATGCTCTGAACCAGCGCCACGCCGTTCGCAAGTCCATTCATGCGGCAAAGGGACTCCAACCTATTGAACTTATCCGCCGTATCGTCGGCAATCAATTCCAGCGAAGTGGGGAGCTCGCCATATCGGTCTGTCGCTGCTTGATGGCGCGCCTCCGCGGAGTTCTTTATGCTGCTAATCTGTTGATTTTTCTGTTTCATATAAGCCTGCTGCAAGCGGCTCAGCACCGCATCGTCAACAGTAGAGGACATCCTGATACTTTTTTTTTTTCGCCCTCGAATGCTGCTTCGTATGTGTGTGTCTGTGTGTGTGCTCAGTTGCTCTTCCGCTAAGGTGTTCTAGATGAAGGTCTGCAGGATCAGGACGGTGATCTTTTTCTCGTTTGAGATATATGCCTTCTTCTCTTTCTCCTTTTTTTTTCTTCCGTTTCCTGGAGTGATTGCGATGTGAATAAGAAGATATGTGAACAGTACGGTTACATTCATAACGAAAAACGTAGGAAGATGTCGGGCAATTTACATAGCATAGGCAAAATCGCAAGAGCCGACGCAATAACTATGAACGGAGTGGTATAATCAAAAAAATTGTTGTTCAAATTACATGCTGAAGAGGGGATACTAGAGCTATTGTCAAGTCGCAGTGCAAATTGACAAGGCAGCAATTTGGAGAAAGGACAGTAGTGAATGAATTTGTATCCGACAACACAAGGTTTAAACGAGAACTTGGAAGATGTGTGTCGTGGATGCCCGCAGACTTCACAGTCGAGTAGTGGTATCGCCATCGGAGGCGGCTGGGGTCAATTTCGAAAAGACTAGTGCATGTCGAATCCTGTGTGTGTTGAAACAGCGGAGAACGTATCGGGCATCGCGTAAGGAAAACGTTCCCAGGAGTTGCTCAGCCCGCTCGGCTATCAGCGGCAGCATCGAGCGGATCTCACGTCCGCACGTGTTGATGACCGTATTCGTCTCCCGTGTATGGTTCAGGAGGCCTACATATTTGCACACAGTTCCGAGAGTGTGACTATTCATCTGAGGCGCCAAGTCGCCACAGCGCTGCAAAGTTGCTGCGGAAAAGGACGGGTGGCAATCGTCGAGGTAAGCCACCGCCGCGAGGGCAAAGGTGACGTCCACAAGGGTGTAGTCCGACGCGTGTGATGCGGCCCGACGGGAAACGACCGCCGTTACTTCGTGTCCCTGAACACCACGCAGTCTGACCAGCGCAGAAAGCACCTGTAGGCTTTGTCGGCTATTTAATTGGAAGGCGAGTAGTGCACTGAAGAGGGCGTCCATATTACGGGGACAGGCGACTTTGCAACGTTTAGTAGCAAGCGAAACGAGGCGGAGCGTCTGCACAAGTCTGCTAACGTTGCGGTGCGAGTTGCAAGCTGTCCGTGAGGTGAGTTTTTGGCAAAGAAATTGCACCGTCTTCTCCTCAGGAAGCTCCAAGGTGACTGCCGCCTCCAATAGCGCGAGGCGTCCATTGTATCCTGTGATCCCTGCGTTTGCCTCTCGAAGGCAGATACAGAGCAGGTCGTTGAGTTCCTCGTCAAAATATGGCGACGCGGCGGTCCACGAGTCTTCGCCGTCTCCGACAGACACCTGCAAATGGGAGGCGGAGGAAGACGAACGCTGTTGCAATGCTGCTTTCCGCGTCGGGGGCATGCTAACTTTGGACGATGCATTCACCACAACCGCGAGCGTCTGCAGCAGCAGCAGAAAGGAGTTGGTTTCACCCTGCTGAAGTCGTCTGTTGTGGTCCTTTTCCGCGAGCAGCCATACGGGAGCGCTGTCCTGCAGTCGACTCAATATGGTGGTAATTTTTTCAGCAGCGTCAAACGACGTCGAAAGTTGTTCAGCGGCCGAAAGCAGCTCATCACAAAAGACGTGAAGGCTCACCTTCATGGATGTCGAGATACTGCTATGTGAAGTCGAAATCGAGCACGGCATGGGCGTTGACGACTGCTCGTGCGTGAAACGGTGCCGTCGACAACAATGCAAAGCAGAGAGCGACATCACACTTTCGCTGTCAGGAAGCGACAACGCTGTCGTTGGAGAAGGGGTGTCACGACACCTGCGAAACAAGGGAGGGCGGTGGGACAGACACCCCGGTGCCCTCCACAATAGTCTATGAAGGGGTGTCGGCCGCATTTGGCTAATGCGCTCCTTTCTTTTTTAGCGTCTCAAACTGTGCTACACAAGGCAGCATTCAGAAAGTGGAACTTGGAAGGGGGGGGGTGGAACAGCAGGTGATAAAAAAAAAAAAAGAGAAGCACAGAGGGTGTGTAAGCAGATGGTGGCACATAATTAATAGCGCCACGTACATTGTGTTTGTGGGCACGTGCACAACATGTGTTCTCGACGCGCCATTTACTCTGTCGCTTGCACACCCAACGCTTACTAAATGGCTAAGTGATACACACACACACACAAAAGGAAAAATCGGGGAGGTGGGAGATGAAGAGACTGAACACGCAGAGAGTGCAGCAGCAACCACTGAAACCACTTAGGATATTTTTCTCTTTCTTTTGCTCACTATTCACGCTGTGGTGCAGGAACGAGAGCAGCAGTCGATAGAGGCGAACAAAAATGGAGCAGGTGTCACCGGTGAGATATGGAGCACGAAAAGTAGTAATAACAACAGAAAAAAAATAATGTCATTCACTCAGCGCTGAGGAAGGCTAGGCCGCATAAGTATTCATCCGGCGAGGAAAAAAATAACAGCAACAGCAGGTCAACGCCGCCGTCAGCGACGGCCAACGTGCAGGCCATGCTTTTCGGTGACTCCGACCCGCTCCAGCACTTCGTAAGGCAGCGCATAGCAGGGATTCACTTGCTTCAGGGGAAAGCCTGGGTAATCGAGGAGACTAAGGCCGCAGAGTCCGTAAAAGGTGTGGTAAACGTCGGGTGCATTCCCTGGTTTATCAGCAATGCCGCCATCCTCGTCGTCCTGGCACGAGAGAATGTAGCGAAACAGCGCGTTTCGGTCAATCCATGAAAGGCGCCCCAACATGGAGAGCGAAGAGATGACCCACCAGCTGTAGCACACGTCAGCCTTCTTCTCCGGACGACCGTTGAGACCACCCGAAGGTAACTGCCGCATGGCGAGCCACGCCGCCAGTCGGTCGACGTCGATGCGGTCCAGGGCGTCAGCAATTCGCAGAGCCCCAACGCAGCAAAAGACCTGGCCGGCGTGACTCTCCGCGCCAGGGGCGACGCCGAAGCCGCCGTCCCAGTTCTGGCACGACAGCACCCACTCCACCGCCTTGGGGACGTCGACGGCGTCGAGGGCGCCGAGGAGGCTGAGGGCGTTGAGGGCGATGTAGACGAAGCGCGTGTCGACCTCTCCCCACACATCACCTTGGAAAGAGCCGTCTGGGAGTTGCATCGAGGCGAACCACGCCACCGTCTTTCCCACATCCAGCACATCCATCCTATCATAGTAACAGAGAATCTCAATGGCTGAGAGCGTATACAGCATGTGCGAGCTCTGCGAGACGCTGCCACCGAATCCACCGTCCTCGTTGTAGCACGAGCGCACAAACGCGATAGCGTCGTCGACGTTGAAGTAGTCCTTGCCTAGGAGGTGCAACACGCCCAGACCCCAAAAGACGCCATTCATTTTGAGGTGTTGGAACTTCCACATGACGATCTTGTCCAGCTGGCTGACGAACTTTGCGTGCAAGTCTGTCAGCAGCATTCCCTCACTCAGAGCAGCCATGACTAGAGTGGCGGGCAGTGTGGGAATGAGAGGAGGTGGGAGGGGAGGACGGGGGGTGGGGGGGAACGTCCCGATGCTTCTCTCTACACAGTTGGTGCGGTACTTTTTTTTTTTTCTGTCTTCTCTTTCTTCTCTTTCTTCTCTTTTTTTTTTCTTGGTGAGCAACTCTCCAACGTCGTGTCGCTTGGTGATAAGTGAACTTTCTTTGTGTGTGTGTGACTTTAGCACACATGAGAAGATTCCAAATTGTGCGTGCGAGGATGCATTAACAGGACAGAGATATGGGAAGTGGAATGAAATCAACAACAAGCAAAGAGTTCAAGGAGTACGGAAAGAAACTCATGATTTAATAGGAAATCAATAAAACAACACAATGTCGACACTGGGCGAAGTTGATGTGAACCGCTTAAAAAGAGTTCCAGTACCAGGTGCCCAAACCCTGAAAGAGAAGGCTAGAGGAGAAAGAATGAGAGAGACAGTCAAATACAGAAAGAGAGAGATAGAGAGAAAGGGGGGGGGGATGTGTAGGAAAAGTATCAAGACAAGCAATAATGATGCAAAACGTCTACAGCGTTTCAGAGGAGTACGTAGATGTTGACCGGATCGCTGTAAGACACTCTGATATATGAGTGACTACATGCTAGTGCCAGGGATTCACAAACTCTAACAACGATGCACGAACCGTCCGCGCCACCTCATAATGAAGAACAGGAGATCGTAGCGACTCCTTGGAGGAGTCTAGCAGAAACTGGGAAAGCGCTTGCTGAATCTCCTTGTCATCCAGCAGCAGCAGAACCTGCTCTTTGACGATAGATTGTATCTGGTCCTGAATCCACGGATCGAGCACGATGGTGATGACGAACTTCTTCGTGATTTCCTGAGTGTAGTGATCTTCAAAGAGCGCTGCCAAGAGCGACGAGATGGCAACACGGGTGTCGTCTTGCGCCAGCAGTTTCTGCACCAGTGCGACAACGAGCTCAAGGGACTTGGGATCCTTGAGGACGTCGTTCACCACGTCCTTGGAGAGCTGCACCGCTTGAGCCTTGAGACGCACGTCCGCGAGAGCCTCAGAGGCGACGACCGCGGTGTGGTGTACCGTGTCCTCTTTGACCGGCGCGTAGAGAACGTAGATGAGAAAGCCGATTCCCATCACCCCACCAATGCTTGCCACCACACCCTGCTGCCAAGAGGCGAAGAGACTACGAAGAAAGCCAGAGGGCGGCGGCGGCGGAGGCGGAGGTGGTAGGGGATCCTGTGATGGGTTACGCGCTTCACTTTCAGGGTTTTCCTCCGTCGACGGGGAGGAGGAGGAGCTGGAGGAGGATTCTGCAGGTGTTGTCTCTTTAGACTGTGCAGTCGAAGCGTCTGCGCCGTGCTCGTGTTGAGCATCTGTGTGAAGCGCGGAAGTCTCTGAAGAAACGTGCGTCGTGAGAGGTGTCGCTGCCGGGGTTGCTGTGACGCTAGACGCGACAGCTTCGCCACCTGTACTCTTAGTGTCTTGCTTTTTTATGCGAGAAGACCGTTTGGTAAAGCGGGACTTATGACGCTGTGAGCAGCATAGCGGAGTGCGTGTAACTTGTTGGTGCAGGGAAGGAGACACCGCCGCTGCCGCACAAAGCGATATGGCGCAGCCGAGACTTTGCGACGTGCATACACGTGTGAGACTGCGAAGCATCAGTTCTACGATTGCGTATGTAATTTAGTGGTAGAAATATGTGGAAATAAATGACACTCCTTGCCTAAACCACCACTTGGATTACCGTAGATCAGATTACCACGAAATCACTGTTGTTGAAAGAAATAGCTAGTTTGGGTAAAGTTACGACAGGGAGAGGGCGGGGAAGGGAGGGGGGGGGGGGTTGAGGGCGACTAATTGTAGCATGAGGTAAGGTAAAGTGCAATGTCAGAGTGCGCGCAAGGTGTAGCAGGTGAAGCACTAGTGGCGTAGGAGCCACTAGATGCTTAAAGAAAAAAAATCCCCAAAGACGCCATTCCTGATGGGGAAAAAAAAAGCACACCATCAGCTTTATACGAAACAGTCTCACGTTTACTGATACTACGGGGATTCCTTTACAGTGCATTACTGGCACTGAAACAGTGAGCTGCGGGGTGAAGAGAACGTGTGCTTAGGCACTCGAAGAAGCACAAAAAGCTTCTACTCACAATTCCTTTTTTTTTTTCATCTTAATTACGCATGTACTTCTCAGGATGCACGATAGAATTATATCTGCTCGAATCAGGCAACTACTAAATCATTGGTGAATGAGGGAATAATTTATTAACCCAGTTACTATATGAAGAAATTGGAAAAAAAAATAAAGAAAAATATAAACCTACAGAAAAAGAGAGAGAGGAACTTCTGTTACATGAAAGCATAAAATGAAGAAGTTGAACACGAGAACAAAAAATACACACACGTGCATATCGAATATTCTACACAACTACTATTCAAGTATGGGCTATGAGTTGAATGAAACTTTGAAAATCACTGTGAAAGCCAGCTGCGGAAGAGGAAAGTAAAAAAAAAACAATTCTTCAATACCACACTGACGCACTCTTTCTTTGAGCCTCCATTGTGGGATTGCCCGTTCCTTTTGATCTTCAATTATTATGTGTACGTGTGTGTGTGTGTGTGTATGTCTGTGTCTGTGAGTGTGTACTTCTCCAAAGGATCTTTCTTTTTCGTTTTCATTGTTATGCTTTCTGTGAAGAAATTAACCCCTCCTCCTGTTCTATTCACGGTCAGCTGCCAAGCATTGCGGGCTACTGCTTAGATGCTCTTGGGGAAGACAAGCTCGTACAGCTGGTAGATGAAGGCGCACTCGACGCCCCAGAGGAAGAGGCTCCAGCTGCTGAGCTCGATGACAGCGGGGCTGTTCTTGTAGGGGTCCTCAGGGTCGTAGTCGCGGAACTCCTCCGGCCACTGGCTCTGGTCAATGACCACCTTGGAGCGCTCCTCCGGCGTCATCTGAGGGCGGCGGTCGGCGTTCTTGAACACAAACGTGTTGTACGCGCGGGCGCCGGCGACGAGGGGGAGGGCCGAGACGGCCTTGGCGGAGACGCGGCGGAACATGATGTAATTGTAAAGTCGATGAGACTACCTATGAGAAGATTTCTTTTTTCGAGGTGCAGCGCTTAGATTTGGTCACAAAAGGGGAAAAAAAAAATGTACGATAATAACTACTAGTAATATACTCTATAATGAAAGCAAAAGAAAAAATGAAAATTGATAGTGAATGAATACGTAAGCAGAAAGTAGTAGTGAGAATCGAGTCGAAAATGAATGCAAGCAACCAAAAAACAAGTGATACAGAACACAAGCAACAACACCGTAGATTGTTTTCCGTACAAAAAAAAAGTCTGTTTAGGAGCACGTAAGTGATGAGCAGCAGAACAAACACACCCGCTCATCGAGACACACTCACAGACGTACGCTTACAGACACACAACCAAATATATATAGTGGACGTGGGGCATTCGGCAAGCCACAGGAATCCGAAGGGGTTACAATTCTCGACTGCACCAAAAACAGTGACTGGAGAGCAGTTGTGATAGCAAGAAAGATTAGAGCAGAGCAAAACAAATAAAGCAGAACTGTTTGACTGCGAGGATAGTGAAGAAGGAGAGGAATGAAGCCTACTCCGCCGTGGTCGGTACAGCCGAGAAGAACTGGATGGCCCCACATTTTCGAGAGTCCGTTCCATCCACAGGAGGAAAAACAGTGATGGGGAAGATCACCTCGACAGGGGTCGACTCCACCTTTAGCATCGCGCTTGCGGCCTCGACCACAGACAAACGCGTCCAATAGACGCGCAGACGCAATTGCCACAGTGTGCTGACAATGTCAGTCAGCATCGTTTCTGCGTAGCGTCGAGCGTCGATCGGTATCACAAATGGTATTTCACTGATGCTGAGAAAAGGCAACTCCTCCACAGCAACCGTGGTGGTGCGGGTGACGCACACGTCGGCGTACTCCCGCAGTGTTGGAAGTGTCGCAGCCAGCGCAGCAGGCAAATTGCGTCTGTCGCAACACTCGATTGTCTCTAGGGAAAGCTCTCCTTTGACCGCCACGGGCAGGTCACGTGTATGACTGCTGCGAGCAATGCACCGCACCTCGCCGCAAACCGCGCCAAAACCTCTGCCGCCTAGGATCACAGCCCTATCCGCCGTCACCAGCAGAGTCGGGATTCCGGCGATGGGAACGGTGAAGCTAGCGCGGTGAGTGGCCTCGTCGCGACACGCGCCGAGTGCGCTAGCCAGAAACGCTGTGCCGCACAGTCCCGCGCCGTTGTCGGCGGCACTGGAACACGGCCGGGAGTGGTCTCGTGCTCCGTTGGCAGACGTGTACACAGAGCTCTCTGCTGGAGGAGCGATAGCCCACTGAGGTGTGTGAGGGAGCGCCCCAGACGAAGTGAAGGCAGACGCGGGCACCGCCACGGGAAAAGTGCGCGTCACACATAGCCGTGTTGTGACTGTTGTACAGCCGACTATTCGTATGGGAAGAGTCAGAGCGGAAGCCGCGCGGACCCCGCTGCACTCCGCAACGAAAGAAAAATTGTAGAAGAAGTTACAAAAACGTCCCCGGTAGCTCGGCGGAAGCTGAACAGGAAGAGCAAAAGTAAAGGAGACCAGTCGAGACTCGGAAGGGAACAGCGTAACTCGCTCCGTGAGTAGCTGGAACGGTTCTGTCTGAAAAAGAGTCAGCAAGTCGTCTGTGCCTCCGCGGCGGGTGTCACATTCCAGAACGTCGCTGCTGGCGCTTTTCAGCTTCATGACACATTCACCCGTGGCGGTAACACAAAGGCTCTCAACACACAGCGCATCGCCCGAGATCCCGGTGGCTGCCACCTCCCGAAAGGGATCGGCGTGCCCTAGGCCTCCTCTATCCGATATATTACGGTTTTCCAGCGAAACCGTACATCGCACAACATCTCCGGGTGAGTAGAAGACGTGATGCGTGCTTGCGCCAATCTGAAGAAAAGCCATCGGAGCAAAGACGCTGTACGTCGAGAGAGGAGACACAAGATAGAGGGTCTGGGTGGAGACACGCAAAATGATGATGTCGCCTAGAAGCAAAATCGGCTATCTTGTCTTGCACACTCTAAGAAGAAGATATGAAAAAAGTGGGCGGAGTTCTGCTTGGTATCTTTCATGGTCGATCGTTCGTTTGGCTAGTGATGAATATCGGAAGGAAAGTACAAGTGTAAAACGGGGAAAAAAAAAAGAGAGAAGCAGAATAAGAAGGGAATATCTATAGCCATTTGTGTTTTCGCACACACAGAGAGCTCGGCAAAACTTTTATTTGTGGAGAAGAGGTGTGCGAAGAGAGAGAGAGACAAATCTTACGCACGCACGGGACAAGCAATGAAAAAAGCGAGGTGCAGGGGTAACCAGAGCTGCCAATTCTCTGACTCCCACACAGTGACGCTGCCGCGCTAGGCGCTGAGTACCCTTTTTGTTTTCCCCACAGCGGTTCTTCACGTCGGAAATGGGTGCTGCTCACGTCCTTCTCAATGCATTCAAGGGAACACACGCAGACTACAGAGAGAGGGATATTAAGCCAAGGACTGACATCAAAACACTAGTAGTATGTATGGCCGGTGAGAAACCAGTTTAATTGAGCAAGTAAAGAGAATAATGATTAAAACAAAAGACTTTTTAAATCGGGAGAAGTTTAAATATGATCAAAATGTTGTTTTTTTCTTTTCGAACTGAAATAAGCTAACAGAAATTGCCTTGAGATTATACAGAAGAGGAAAAGAGAAAAATAGAAAAACAGAGAGACAGAGGGTGTGTGTGTGTGTGTGTGTTAACACTATCATTTGCGTGATCAGAGCGCAGCTCAAACAACCTCGTGAAAAGATCGGGACATGGGCATATCTGTATGTATTTACTCCTCGTTGAGGTCCTCGATGGCGAGCTTGATCTTATCGTAGCTGCTCTGGATCTCCTCGCTGGGCTTCAGCAACACCACGGCCGTCGCGCGCTTGCACTGCGTGGCGGTGCCGAGGTCTTGGCGGGACGGCACCCAGACGTAGGGGATCTTGGCCTCCTCCGCCATGATGGGGAAGTGCGAGACCACGTCGTACGGCGAGGCGTCGGCGCCGAGGATGAGGATGCCCTTCTGGCCTTTGCGGATGGCCTTGGTGACGTCCTTGATGCCCTTGGTGACGCCACGCTTCTTGTCGGCCGTCACAGCCTTTTTTATAAGCGAGTACACCTTCTTGGTCATCTTGGGTTTGTCAGAAGTGATGGGGAGCGAGATGGGGCAGCGGTACAGCACGCGGTCGTAGTCGTACTCCTCCGTCGTGTTCTGCTCCTCAGTGGACATGATGCTTAAACAAGGCTGATGAAGGAGAATTAATAGGAAGGTGATAAGCTGGATTCTGGTTTTCCTGTTATGTTTACTTTGCTTGAAAACAGTTGTTCTTTTCTCGTTGCGGAAGATGTGGCGTAGTGTGCATAATAGAGAACATCGTGAATGTGTGCAAACTGGTGAGCAAAAGGGGTGCAGCAGTTAGCGACGTCTGCGTCGTACCGCGTCGCCTCAATGTATTCGCTGATACCGAACGAAAAACGAGTCCAACCCGCAGACGAACACACTCACAATGTCGCTTAAGAGCATTTTAATCGTAGTGCTAAACCAATGTATGCCGTCCACCTTGAGAGGAAACCTTTTTCAAGGGCATCCAATTCTACGGGCGACAGCAACCACATTCATGTACAGAGCGTGCGCTGAATAGGTTGTAAAGTAACACGAGGAGAGGGAAAAAAAAAATCGGAATTTTCAGAATAACAGTAAGCAAGCAAACAGGAGGAATTAGGGTAACCGCAAAACGTAAATGTATATGAACATCAACAATCGCAGAAAAACAGGATACCAACAAAGAAGTGGGGGAGGAGGAAGACTCGTTTCGTGCTTGATTCACATACACGAAAATGGTAGGGATTCAAATGTACAGTGATAAATAACGTGGTCGTAGAGTGTGTAAGAAGGTTGCAGAGTGGGTCTGTAGGCCAAAAAGCAAAAAAAAAAAGGGGGAAAGGAAACAAAAGAGCCCACAAAAGCGTAAATCGATAGAAACGCACACTTACAAACATAAATATTAGAAGGTATCCTATACCGTAGTCGAAACACGAAAGGTCTCTTCGCGTGGGGTTTGGTCAACTACGTAGCTAATTTTTATAAGTAGCATCAGACGGTCCGGTGTATCATAGTGCGTGTTGTCGACATACAGCGTTTGCGTCAGCTGACTACCTGGCGCGATGCTAGTGTCGGGCAGTGGAGACGGGACGAGTGTGCAAGTCTTCGGCACAGCGGCCTGGAATACGAGCGACTGGATGGGCGTGCTACACTTTGACACAATCATGACGCGGGCGTTTATCGAAGTACCGTCGCGCGTCGCGGAAAGCCAGGCGGAGAAATCCGCGGTCTCGTGCACGCACGTCCCGCCAGCGACGCTGTGGGGTGCGGAAGGACCAAAGAGATCGTCCTTGCCTGACGAGGGAGCTGCGCTGCTCGCAACAGCCCCTCCACCACCGCCAAACAAGTCGTCCATCGACGACGCGGTGGCGACTGCGGGCTGTGTTGGTGCCGTGGCTGCCGTTGCTGCTGGACTTCTAGCACCCTCAGGCGCGCCGGCAGCGGTGGGGCCGGAGCCAAAGTCGAACAAGTCATCCAACACGTTTGTAGTCTCTGTGTTTGACGGCTCCTCGGCGTTTGTGACGATCTGTAGCGGGTGCACGTCGTCAACGGGGACGGAGGCCGTGCCCACCTGCATGGGAGGCATCCGCGCAAATGTCGCTTCGACCAGTTCGGGGAACTGGTTCAGCAACACCGTGTACTCGCCGGCACGCTGCTGAAGCTCACAGTCGAGGCTCTTCGTGAAGGGCCGGAAGGTGTCAATGATGTTGGACCGCAGATGAGGGTACCGAGCGGCCAGCTTCATGAGGGCGGTGAGTCCGTACTGCTTGACGATGCCGTAGTTGGTGTTGACCGTCATCTCGGTGACGCTCTCCAGTATAACCTCTGGCGTTGCAGCGGTATTCACCTTGTAAAGGTAGTCGGGAAATTCGCCTAGGCACCACAGCGCAGCGATAAGGAAGGATCGGCGCAGCTGATGGAGGGCGTCGAATATGTAGGCGCACTCGTTCCAGATGGTCTTCACCGCGCGCGTCTGCACATCCTCCGGCTGATTTGAGACGACAGCAATCAGCTTGATGGCGAACGCCTCAGGGGCATACTGATTTCCGTTTCGCAGCAGCTTGAGCGCCATGTCCACCATCCACTCCTCGGTGGGGGCGCGCTTCTCGACAACGTCGCAAAGCTGCTCTGTTACTTCGGCCTTGAGCTCTTCTTGGCACAGGCCAAGGTACGTGATCAGGTCGGGCACCAACAGACGGATGTTCTCCTCCGTGATTAACTGCACCGTCAGCGCAAAAGCGCGTCGCCGGATGGAGACGTCGGGGTCCTTTAGACAGTCGAGCACGACCGCCTGGTGCTGCTGTACTGCCGCAAAGTCGAAGCGTACAAAGTCCAGCAGCGTCTGCAAAGCGACAAAACGCAGGTTGTTATCGCGCACAGCGGCGAGGAAGCGGCCCATGGTGTTGACCGCGAGCATGCGCAGACCGTCGTCGCTCTCGATGCCGCTGATTGTGCGCACGCACTCGTAGAGCACCGCGCAGCCGGCGGTGCTGCGGAAGTCGGTGTTGGTGATGACCTGCGCGAGTACATCGTTGAGTGCCTCCGACGTGACGGAGCTTCCCTTGCCGATGATGCGCATGAAGGTCAAGAGACGGCACTGAAGGTACGGGTTGCACACCGTCCCCACATCGTACTGAGAGCTATGCGAGCTTAGCACCAGCTCCTTGAGGAGACGAACCGCCTTGGTGGCCAGCTTGCGGTAGCTCATGATGAACTGCGCTGCCTCCTCCGTCTGCAAACACTGGTTGAGGAGGGCGATGCCGGTCTGCAGCGGGCTTGCACTATTCTCATCGAACACGGTGGTGAGATTTCCCAGAAAGAACTCAGCGTGCTCGGGGCACTTCTTCACCATCCGCATCGCCGTCAGGTGCACCTTGTTCTTGATGTACCACACGGTGTCGGGGTGGAACATGCGGACAATGTCGTCGAAGATGTCGCGAGACATGTCCTCGCTGGCGACGTTGGCGGCCGCGTTGAGTGCGACGGCCTGCGTCAGGATAGCCTGGCAGTTGAGATCCGTCTTGAGGCGGTTCTCCGCGAGGGTCAACACCTCATCTCGCTCATCAAGGAGCAGTTGTAGCGCTAGATAGCCGATGCGTTTGCCACAAAAGTCCTCTTGCGAGAGCAGGTTGATGACCTCTAGCTGGCCAAACTCGGTGGGGTATCCCAGCATCCGGATGTAGAGCAGTTTGAGCATGTTGCGTGTGCGCAGATACGGAGTGTTTTCCTTGAAGCCCTCGCGTATTTTCGCACTCTCCTTGTTGATAAGCTCACGCTCTTCGCTGGCCGTCTTGCAACCGCGCACGGCTCGAATGAGCTCGCGTAAGCGCACCGAGTCCATCGACGACATGGCGAAAACGGAGAAGGAATAGAAAGGGAAAGTTAGGATTGGATGGGGGGAGGGGGAGGGGGAGCAGAGAATCGGGAGGAGTGCAGGAAGTCTTATCCTCAACGACGGCGCTCACCTTGAAAGAAGCGAGATACCTACTTGTACTTTGGGGGGCTAAAGCAGGAGGAAATATAGAAGAGGGAGAGGAGGGTGGTTTGGGAAAGAAAAGAACAGACGCAACATGATCGAGGGAAAGGTGTTGAGGAAAATAAAAGCGAAAGACACGATATAGTTGCTCGCGTGAGTGTATCTCTTTCCCAATCCCTCACAAAAGAAAAAAAACAAAGAGAGAGAGAGAGAGAGAGAGAGAGAGAAACAAAGTCGCGATGTGTCATAGAGCATCAGAGAAGGAGGGCTGAATCTGCGTGGTAACAACCAATCAGATGAGTAGGGAAACAACAAGTCTTCATGTTCTTTCTGCAACTACACGTGAAACGCGAGACTGGTGACAGCAGCCACCCACTTTGAATTCACGTATGTTATTGACTACATTTTTTTCGAATGTTTTCTTCTTTTTTTAAGAAACAAGTAACTGATATGGTGTTTGAGACTTACTGCAGCTCTACGTACGTTCACTGCATATCTCACCCGGCGCTGAGCCGTCAACATCGTGCTGACACTGAGGGGAACTGAAGTAAGTAAACAAAACACGACTACAGATACACAGGCGATGTTAAAAAAGAGCGGGAGAAAATTATATTATGTCGATTAAAAAGAGTTAGGTCTCGAAGTAAAAAAAAAATGGAAGAACAAAAAGGAAAAAAAAAAAGAGAAAGAGAGAGAGAGAGACAGGAGGGGGGTGGTGCACACACACACGCAGCGAACTGGCTTCAACTAGGACAGGCTGAAACTCTTGCGACCGTCTCGGAACGCTGTCAGGAGTCGCGCGCGCATCGTTTCCTTGTTTTTATACGGCGGGAGCTTAAAGTAGAGGAAGCACGTACTACAGGAAGGCAACATCTGGTCTCCGTGGCTCTCAAAGTCCTTCTTGGCGAGCACGATCTTGCGACCGAGTCCGGCAAGACCACCCAGAGGCAGCTGTGTGCTGCCTGTGAGAAACTCGACAAAGAGTTGCTGCTCATCGCGCGAGAACTCATCGCCTACCAGTGTGATGAACATTTCAGAGGTGTCGCAGCCTGCCGTATAACCGTGCGCCTCCTCGATGCATTGGCGCAGCTCGTCGGCGGTGAAGAGCGGCGCGTTGGGGTCGCCGTTCGCCGATCCGTTATGGCACACCACTGTGCAAATGTCTTCGGGGGACATGACGAAGAACGCACGGCAGTCGACCGCCGTGGCGATGCCACGGAGAAAGGCATGAAGATTCTCGATGGCGATCTCAAAGTGGCGCTCGAGCTTCGCCTGTGTGAAGGCATGAATGGTGTCGCGGGTCAGCGGCTCCCCACTTTCTTCGTCTTCGAGCTCCAGCGCAGCCAGTTCGTCGGCAGAGTAGGACTCGAGCGCGCGCAGCGACTTGGCGAGGGCAGGTTCCAGTTGCTCCGCCGTCTCCCAGAGCGGTGGCCGCGGCAGAGCTCGAGCACAGACCCACACCAGAGGATCCAAAGGGGCGCGAAACACAAAGTGATCCGCAAAGGCGCGGCCGCAAAGGGCACCGAGAACAAAAAAATGTGAGATAAACAGGAGCTTGGCAGACGGAAAGCCAACCGTGACGCCGTCATCTTTGGTAAACCACATGTCCCGAGTGTCCGCGAAAAAGGATGACATGACGCTGTACAGCTCCTGTGTCGGACCCGTCCCGAAGCCCTCCTCTCCGGCAAAGTAGAACTCCACGCGGGCGCGCTGCGAAAGGTGTCGTCCAAACAGCTCCTCCAGCACCGGTACGTTGGACGCAGGGTCGTCGCGCGCCACGGTGACCTTGACAGGGAGACCGTTGCTGTGGACGTCGCCCACGACGTTTCCGCGCAGCGCGATATTGCGGTCTTGCAGATAGTAGAGGCCAAAGCGGCGAGTTCCCACCGTGAGGAAGTACGCCAGTCGCTTCTTAAAATCGAGCTCCAGGTGTGGCTGCAGGCCCTGCAGCGCTGCGAGTAGAATGTCACGCATGGTGAGGGGACCGCTCACAAAGGCGTTCGCCGCCGAGGACCGCACCGCCTCCTCCAACGCCGGCTGCACCAGGTGGTCGCACCCGCAGGCGCGCAGTAGGTGAAACAAGAGCGTCTGGCGCGCGCTTGTGAGGCGCGCATCGTCGACAGGGGGGCTGTCGGGACACGCCAGACCGCAGGCGCACCGTCCATGGGCGGTGGCGGCGTGCACCGGGTTCCGCACGTACGCAAAGGCAGGGGCGGTCGGTGGAATTGTGTGGGAAGCTTCAGCCTGAAATAGCACCATGTGCGAGGCTCCTCTGCCGGCGGCGACAGTACCCTTGCTCTCCTTCTCGCGGCGTCGCTCCACCTCACGGCACACATCAGACACCTGCGCGGTCCAGTGAACGAGCACGCGGCGACCATCCGCGCACGCCTTGCAAAGGTCGTAGTCGCACTCGTGGCAGCGTAGCGCGTTGTACGCGGACGACTTTCGGCACTCGTTGCACGTCCAGTTCGTCGCGGCAGACACCACCAGAGGGTGGCCGGAGCGACACAGCAGCGCCGACGACTCGGCCGTCGAGGCACCGCCATCGGCGCTGCAGAGCTGCAGCCGCACCGGCGCGTCGGATGCCGGTCCCGCAGCCAAATCGGGCGATCCTTCCACGGTTACCACCGTGCGGCACGTGAGAAGCACAAAGAAGGTCAGCGCCGTCCGGACGCGACGCTGCAACGACGCATCGAGCTGCGCAGCCAGCGTGGTGGGGTCATCCTGTGGCCAGAGCACCGCGAATGGGGTGATGGCGTGCTCGGCAAAGTACGTTTGCATCTCACTCTCACTAAGCTGGCCGAGAAAGGCCGCCAAGCCGCCATTGTCAGCGGCATGCCGGTCACCACCTGGAGCGCCACCAGCGGACTCCAGCCGACGTCCCCGCCGCGCGACGAGCTCCGGTGACGGTGGTGGTGAGGAGCGGGTGTGCTTGTGAATCCGTCTCGCAAGGCGCTGCGCCTCCTCCACAAGGGCCGCCTCCGGCGCAGGCAGTGCCGCCGCCGATATCTGCTTCGAAGAGGTGGCACCGCATCCGGTCGGAGGCGGGCGGTCCACTACCTTAGCGCGGGCGGCGGCGACAAGCGCCTCGGGAACGCCGGCTTCGCCGAGAATGGTGCACCACGCCCTTGTGGATGCTGCTGCGCCGTCATTGGACGGTGTCCCCTGCAGCGCCGTGCGGGTGAGGTGTACCAGCACCAGCAGCTCCGGATGTTGCATCACCAGGCGGCTTACGGCGGCGACGGCGACCGACGGAATGCGCGGGCCCACGAGCCGCACGCAGTTCAGCAGTAGCACCGCCGCGAGTGGGCCCACAGCGGAGGGCGTGTAGCTGTGTCGAAGGACCTCCTCCAGAAGTGTGGTGAGCGCCTCGTCGCTTAAGCGAGTGCAGCGGGTAGGACGGAAGTTGCAAGAGAAAGCGCGCCGAGTCCACCAGGCTGCAACGGTGTGGAACCGCTTGAAAGTGCACAGCCTGCTCCAGGGGTGTACCGTCCTGCTCAAAAGTCATGCGGCGCAGGTTGACGTGCTGTCCAAAGTCCATGCGTACCCTGTCACCGCCACTGAAGAACGCCTCGGTCAGTCTGAGCCGCTCAGCACGGCGGATCCAGTAGTGACTGCCGTCATCGGCCGTCGCGCCCCACACGTACTCTGCGCTCAGCTGAGGGACGACACCAAGCACGTACGACAACATCAGCATAGCGGACCACTCCAGAGAAGGCACGATCCAATCCAGACTGTGCAACGGTTTCAGCAGCTCACCGGAGAGCTCCTCTGCCTCTTCCGCATCGTCGGCGGCCGAGTCGACGTCGTCGCCAAAGTCCTCCCCGCGCTCAGTCTGAGCGGTCCCGCCCTGTGCTGCGGCAGCTACTCGCGCAGCGTGTGACGCAGCCGGCCGCGGCCGCCCGCCAGATGACTCCCCCAGACGAGCCGTAAAAGGATCGTCGAAGGTGCACGTCTTCTCTGTTTTGGCGCGGAGCACCGCAGCAACGGCCTCGAAAAGAGCCGTGCGAGTCTCATCATCCAGTGGAATCAGCTGCGGAGGAGTTTCTACGCTAGAGCTAGCAGGTGTAACGCTGCCGCTGCTGCTTCTAAAGTAGACCTCCATCACGCTAGTACAGCACGCGAGAGCGACGGCGAGAATGCGTTGCGGAGGTCGCTCGCGGAGTGCACGGAGAGTGAACATCGCGTAGTCCTGCACAAATGGGCGAAGGGTCTCCGTGCCCAGCAGCGGGCTGGCAGGCATCGATGATGTAGGCGACGCCTGTGAATGGGCATCATCACCAAGCCTTCTGTTTCGCTTATTCCGTACAGTCTGTGTGACAGAGGAGGAGTTGGCTGAGGTGTTTTTGGACACGCCACCGTCCGATGGCGCGGGGGTGATCGCGCACCGCGTACTTAGGGTGAGAAGACACTCAGTCAAGCCGCAGAGCAAATCACACCAGCGCCTGTCAAGCGGGGTAACTTTCAACTTTTCGTCGACAATATGAAGTGCCTCAACGATGCCGGGAATATACTCGTGCTTTTCGTGATGAGAAAGTCGAGGAGAGGCACGCAGAAGGCCCACAACGAAGGAAATCACTTCCTTGTCGCTGCCGCCTTCACTGATGTACGGGAGGCAAAACTGCAGTTGGAGCCCCATCGGCGGAAGGTCTATCCCCTCAACGCTCCGCGCCACCGAGAGGCACTTGAGCACTTCTTCCACTAGGTCATAGAATGTACAGCGAGTGAAGCTCTCACGTTTGACCGTGTTAGGGCTTGAGAGACAAGTGTGAAAGAGAAAGGCAAAGTAGCGGCCCACTTCGGAGTTGTCGAGGGACATTTTCTTTCTGCTTGGCGATCCTGAAATGCCGGCAGCGAACAGTATGCAAGGACGGACGTGCTCGACGAAGAGATGAAGCGCACGGGCGGTCATCGTCAACACGTCTCCCGTCAGCAATGAACTGGCAGCAGACAGAGTGCGGGCCATCAGTGTTGTAAACATCTGCTGGCACTCAATCAAGCCGGTCGGGTTCATAAAGGCAATCTGCACACGATCCCCTGAGGACGCCGAAACGGCAATCGTCGTGCAAAGCATTTCCAAGTCGTCATACAGACTTTGTGATGAGTCGGCCGCGGGGGCGCCAGAGTCGCCTCCGTTCTTCTGCGCCGTCTTCGACATTGTTCTCTGATGGAGATATAACAGTATTAGATGTAGCAATACAAAAACAAAAAGAAATGATATATTGGCAAATGACGGTGACCTAAAATACGACGCGACTCGGAAAGAGAGGAGACAAGAAGTAATATAGTTTGCTAACAGAGCCGAATGCCGACACTGGAAACCCTTTATATTATTATAATTATTTGTTGTTGTTGTTATTCAGTTCAGGAAAGAAAAAAGACGTGGATGAGGTGGTGAGAAGTTATTTGACAATTATACGCAAGAAAACGAATAGTGCCTGAGCAGGGCAGCGCAACAAAGAAAATGTGGTGGGAATGATGGTACGCATTCGCGCACGAGATGCATAAAATGGAGGGGGGGGATGTGGCGACCCTGGATAATACATACTGGCTAAACAAGAGCATCCTAAGAATATAACAAGAGCGTAACGCAAACTGAAATAGGAGTAAGAGATAGAGAGAGAGGGAGGGATAAAATGAACGAGCAGAAGACTTTAAATAACTAGAAGAAAAAAAAAATCAAGGAGCTGTGCAGCGCGGGTGAGTTGTATAAGGCTAGACTGATTACGTGTAGCACACGATTTGTCTGCGGTCCGGCCGCGGCTATCATTAATTATGAATGAAGAACTTCCAGCCTATCCACGTCGTAAAGATACCAATGCAGACGCCCTGCCATACCAGAGGTCCTACCACCGCACGATAGTACTGCGGCTCAATCGACGTTGTCGACTCGCTGGGAGAGATACCTACTTGGAAACAGCGCACAGACTCGTACACATAAAAGGCCATGAACGCCGTGATCAAGATGAACGCAGGCCATGCAAAAAAGAAGCAGCGGATTGGATGTTGGCGATAATCATCGTTCGTCCTATCAAACGTTGTTGCCTCTCTGAGCATAATGAGTACAAAAACGCCAAGAGCTCAATTGCAAAGCTGCCGCAACTGATATGCCGATGTTGGGTAAGGACGGGCGGGGGAGAGGGGGGGGAGAGTGAGGGCGCCTGTCGTTTAGCACGTAAAGAACTGAAGATCTGGTTTTGCTCGAGCTATTTGTCTGGACCTTGTGGTGAGGTGCAAAGATTGGTCGACAAGTGTAGGGGGGGGGGGAGGGAAATAAAGGATGCAAGACGTTTGTTGGTCTAGAAGAGTAGAATAAGAACGGTGTTAGGACGTGTATAGCAAAAAATACTGTTCAACACACCTCCACAAGTCTTCTACATAAGCAGATGAACCCTATCCGCTGACGTCACGAAATAAAAAAAAAGTGTGCGCTGAGTTTATTACTCTTGTTATAAATATTCGCTCTCCGTTTCACATGATGTCAACGAACGCACAGCACTCTGTTTACCGAGGAAAAACTTCAACAAAGCATCGCTGCGTAACCGAAACGTAATAAGCAAAAGAGAGAAAGAGGGAGGGAGGAAGAAGGGGACACTTTGGTCTCATGATGTTTAAATAAATAATTGGTACATGGATAGAAGAAGAAGAAGAAAGAAGTGGTACAAGATATGGAGCGGAGGAGAATCTTAGTGAATGCAAAAACGTGCTTTTGGTACAGGATCTAACACGAAAAAATATCTACGTGAAGGATTTTCTTTTGTTTTTCATCGAAACGCCAGTGGGGAAGGTTTGGACGCTTTGCTATACAGTGGTGTGTATGCCCCAGGGCCAGGAGTGTCGTTAGAGTGTGTCTGGCAACCACCAACGTAATAGTACTTGCCACGCTTGCCAGCCAGTGGCCGGAAACGCGCTTCAGTGCCAAAGATAGGTCCTCGAGGGGGGTTCGTCAGAAAAAATCCCATTTGGCACATGCTGTCCTCTTCTGGTATCCACGCACGATGCGCGTAGCGGTTAGAGTGGCTTACACGGGAGGTTTCGCCATCTCTACTACTTCCCGTCCGCTCGTACCCTGGCGGTGGCACTGGCGCCGTCTGCTCCCCCGCTCGTTGCGGCTCGAATGAGGCGAGCAGGGCCTGCCGCTGCCGCTCCAGCTGCTCACGCTGCTCGCGAAGGCGCTTCAGGTCGTCGTGGATGATGGCGATTCTCTGCGCGTCCCGTACAGACGCATCAGTGCGAGAGGTTGACGACGAGCTCGCCCCGTCACTGCCGAGACCAGCGGCTGGGCGGCTCGTACGGCTCGTTGAACTCGACGAACTCGAACGCTGAATCACCGGAGGATGATCGATGCCGGACACCTCCATGACAGTAGTCGATTATTTTTACTATTATTATTCTTTCTCGAATTACTCAAGAACTTCCAAGTAGTGTAGGTGGTTTACGTCTTGCTGTTGTTGTTAATCCTTTTTGCTGGCAGGCGTCAGCAGCGTTACCATAGAAGGAGGGAGAAAACAAAACTCTCTCTACTAGTGTAAATATATGTGTACGCGAGAATCAACTCGTTTAATACTGTGCACAGGAAGAAAAAAAAAACAACAGTGTCATCATTCGCAGATTATTTATGGGGGGGAGGGAGATGGGCGAAAAGACATGTGATAAACAAAGGGGTGATGAAGTTAAAGAGAGTGCAAGGTGAAAGAAAAACATGATTGTGTACGTAATGGAGTATTCGCGATCTTTCAAGTAAGCCAGTGTTCGAAAAAATCGTACATGGCACACATCCCATAACATTTCGGTAATCTGGGCTTGATTGGTGAGGCATGAAAACATTGAAAAGGCCACCGGTCCATTCATTCATTTAGCCCCCTTTTTTTTCCCCGAGCTGAAATCAGACACAAGTCGAAGCTCGTCCGATACACCAAACAGAACTTATTGTTCCACCTCATTGATAGTCAAAGAGGTTTTAAAAAACAATTATATTGTTTGTTTCTCTCTGCGTTTTGTATACAAGGTGATTACATTCGTGACAGAAACGTGAATGTGTGAAGGAGAGGAATAGAGGAATGTACAAGGAGTGGGATGAAACAAGAAAGACGTGATGTATTTTATGTATATAAATTGGTTGTATTTTTTGCGTCTGTGCGTATGTGTGTGTGCGTGTGTGTGTTCGCTTTTATTGGTTACTTTTATTATTATTATTCAGCAAACGATGCAAACAGAAGGAATAGGGGTGTGAGGAGGGGGGTAAGTCGTGAACCAAGGAAGCTTTCATAGGATCTGCGTGCTCATCTCTCAGCACATGGTATCATGGCGGATATTGCTTTCCTTTGGGGCCACCGTCGCTTACCAAAACGGAGCCCAGCCGGTGAGATACGCGTCGGCAAGATTGTCAAGGCTTGTGGCCTCCTGAATAAGACGGTCGACCTGCTTGGGGACGTCGAGGCTGTCGATTCCGCCGTTGAGGGCATGCAGCGAGAGGTACGTGGTCAGCATCGGTACACCCTCGCGCGAGGGAAAGTTGGCGTCAAAGTCGATACCGCCAACGGAGCTAAAGGAGGAGTTGCGGCTCGGGTCGTCGAGGTTGCGGCGGTTGCTGTTGGCGCGGTGGTGGGAAGCGGAGAAGGAGCTGTTCACCACCCCAAAGTCCTGGCCAGTCAGCTTCGCCTGCACGCGGGCGAGAGCCAAGTCGGCCTGGGCGTTGCGGGTTTCCTCGCCGTCGTTGTCGCCTCCAGCACCACTCGGATTCTGGCTGCCGCCGCCACGAAGGTAGTGCTTTGCAAAGGAGCGCGACAGTTGCATTTCCATCTCGTCCTGAGGCACATCTAGGAACGGTGACTGATTGTTTTTGGTGCTGTGGGAAGCTGCCGCGCTGTCCTGCATCGACCGGTCGTTCTCGTTGGCTGTCAGGCGCCAGTTGATCAGTGGGTCATAGATAAAAGCCTCCAAGATGGACAGCAGGTTCTCACTGTGCTTTCGCAAGTTCTTCATGGCGAGCTCCGACGTCAGGCGGAAGACGCCATCCACGCCCGTGATACCCAGACCGCAGACGAGCAGCCGCGTGAGGCGGAACGGCACCGCCTCGGCGTACAGGGGCCGATGCATGGCGACCTCGAAGCAGTCGCCAAAGTCGATGTGTACAATGGTGCCCTTGTCCTCCATCATCAGGTTGTTCAGGTGCCGGTCGCCCAGACCGAGGACGTAGCCCACCATCGACATGGCCGCAAGCGAGAGCCCGTAGGTGTGGCGGTAGTTGAGCCACTGCTCGCACGTGTCGTTGCGCTCCCAGATGATGCGCCGCAGCTCGTCGGAGGGCGTGTGGGTCATCGAGTACTGCAGCAGGTCCTTGCGTTGCGGTTTGGGAAGCTGGTGGAACTCCTCAATGTTCTTGAGCCCCCCGCGCTTGACAATCAGGTTGACCTCCTCGTAGATGGAGCCGCCGTTTTCGATGCGGTGTGTCTCGAGCATCTTGTAGATGGTCTCCGTGTTCTCGACCCACCCGATGATGCCAACGTTGTCCGAGAGCGGGATCACCGAGTAGCGCGGAATAGTCAGCCCGATCGAGGCGGTGTTGTTGTCGGTCAGGAAAATGGAGTCGACCAGGCCGATGAACTGCATCACGCGCTCGTCCTGGCGCATGTCCTCGTGCCCTTTCAGGAGGAAGCGGTACTTGTGACCGTTGGAGGCGTCGAGCCCGAAGCGCCGCGGCTTCTGCTTGGACGGCATCACGTAGACACGCGAGTGGAACTTGCGGATCGCGATGTGCTCCTTGCCGTGCTCGAAGGTGCCAGGTACTGCGACGATGCTGTTGCGCACATTGTCGAGAGTCGGCGAGACGTCGCTCATGTACAGGCGCCGCTCCCCCACCATCTTGGTAAGCTGCGCGTACACCTGCTTGAGGAAAACCCACGCCTTGTCGGCCGCACCTTCGTTGAGGGCGGCACGCGCGCGGCGGAGGGCCTGGCCAAAGTTCTTGTCGAATGTGCGTTCGTTCGGTGTCGTCGCGTGGTCAAGGTCCTCGTAGAGCGCCTTGAAGTTGGACATGATGAACTCGACGTTGTCCGGCTTATAGGCGGCCTGCTGAATCGCCGCATGCCACTTCTCGGACCACAGGATGGCAATGCGAACCATCTCGTTACTAATGAGCGACGCCTCGGTCACCAGCTGCGCGTTCTGCTTCCGAATGCCCCGCAGCACCAGCTCCGCCATGCGCTGTCGCACCTGATCGGGTGACTTCTCAGCAACAGTGAGGGGGTAAATGAGCGACTCCGGGTACCGGCTGCCGACCTCCACCAGCAGGTCCGTCAGGATGGCGCGCGCGAGGCGGGCGGTGATGCCGATGCGCGCGATCAGCTGGGGGATGACGTTCAGCCAGACGTGGCACGAAAGCAGCGAGACGCCCTCGTGAACGACCTTGTTGAGCTCTTCGACGTTGCTGTGAGCGAACCAAATCGAAAGAATGCGCAGCACATCCTGCATCACGTTGTTTGAATGGTCGCTGGAAAGCTGCACCGCCTTGAAGAGAGCGAGAACCGACGAGATGTGGTGTTCGATCTTCACCTCCTGAGGGGTGTTGGGACCCCGTGACAGGTCATAATGCAAGATACCGAGGGCGTGAAAGGCGGCGTAGTTGTCGGGGTACAGTGCGGTCGCGTGCATGAGCTGGTCAATCGCCTCGTCGCCGCGGTCCGGAAACAGGCCAATGGTCCACTCGCCGAGAAGCAGCCAGCACCAGCTCCACGCCTCGGTGTCAGCACTGTCAGCGCCCACCTCGACAGTCTGCAGAATCTCGTACAGGTGCTGGTACGCCTCGCGGCGGCTGCTTGTCGCGTAGACATATCGAATGTAGGCCTGAATTAAATCTGGTGGCTGCTCGCACAGCTTCTGCATCGTTGGAGAGGTTCCAAGGATGTGCGACAGCATGTGCGCCGACACCGTCAGCCAGTGCGACTTGGTGAGGTTGCGTATCACCAGCACCTGCGAGTCGAGGTTCTCGACAGGGTCAATCACAAGGGACGTGATCGAGATGGAGGCGTAGAGGGAGGAGGGCTTCGGGCTCATCATGGAAAGGCGCTTGAACCACAACTTTTGCAGCATTTCGCGACGGTCCGGCGCCGCGGTCTCAGCGTACGAGACCAGTTCCTCAAAGTGGCGCAGGTGCTCCAGCTCGATGAGGTTTTCGTGAGCGCGGCTGTAGTTCTCCGTGAAGGCCTCGGCGAAACTGTCAAGAGATCGAAAGCGTACCGAGTGCGTGTACTCCTGCAGCTGCTGGTAGTCCCCTAAGCGGAAGAGTGCGGCGCAGTACTCGACCGGGTCAAAGTGCTCCCGCAGCGACGCGTCGAGCGTCATCGCGTCGAACTTGTCCCAGTGCCCCATCTGAAAGGCGGCGCGCGCTCGGTACGGCACGACGACCTTCCTCTGCTGCGGCGCCAGCTGCCGCCACCGGTTATCGATAAGCTCGCCGACCTTGTCAATGTGGCCCAGTGACTCGTAGCACCGGAGCGCGCCGACAAACGAGTCCACGTCGACCGTGCCGTCCTGGTTGACCATGCGCTGGGTGTACCGCCGCAGTGCCTCCTCCCAGTGATGCAGCTGTTCAAACGTTACGATGGCGTCGAAGCCCGCCTCCTCTGGGCTGCCCGTCGTGTCGTTGGCGAACTCGCGCGTGTATACGCGGACGAGGCCATTGGCGACCATGTTCAGATTCAAGTGTCCGTACAGCTCGATCAGACGCTCCGTCACCAGCACTGCTTCGTGGGTGTCCGACCCGTCGTGCGTCTTGAGAAGCTCGTCAAAGAGCACCTCGTTGAAGTAGACACCCTTGGCGGGGAGAAGGCAGTCGCACGCCACCTTGGCGGTGACCCGAATGTCAATCAAGTCCTTCGGCTCAGGCTTCTGTTGGGTCTCCACAACAAACGCGATGCACAGCTCGAGGCGGTTGAGGCCGTCAATCATGCCCCGAATCTCACCAACGGAGCGAACGGTGTTGCCATTAATCGATAGGAGTTGCCCGCCGACCGGGACGTTCGCCTGCGCGCCGAGACCGCCAGGGGCCAGCTTGGTCACCACCACGCCGCGTGTGGGGTCCTGATCATAGTTGATGCCGAACTTCTGGTCCGCCGAGGTGCGTACCACGGTGAACACCTCCGTCTTGAGAGACTGAATCGTCTTCGTTTTCTGCTCGCCACGATCCGCCTCCATGAACTCCGCTAGTGTAAACAGGATGTGCTTTGTCTCCAACGGCGCCTGTGCGATGGCGCGGCTGAACAGCGACATGAGTCGCTTGCGGTCGTCCAGGCTAAGGTGATTAATGATGGCGACCGCGGCAAAAGGAAGGACGTCCCAAGAAAACTCACCGCCGCGCTCGGCAACAGGGTAGCTGCTGCGAAGCGCGGCATACGGGGAGTGCTTAAGAAACGTGATGGACATGTTGTACAGCCACGACATCCACGACTGTTCCCGTCGATTTTCGTCTGACGGAATCGACTGTATCACCTCGTCAATGACGCTGCGACTCACCGGCATCGGCGTCTGGACACTTTGCTCCACCTTGAGGATACCCAGATTGCGCCGCAGCGACGAAGTCGGGTCCTGCGCTTTGCGAATGAAGAGGTTGAAGCATGCCTTTTTATTAGTGCCCTGGTTAAAGCGGAAGTTGATGACGGTTTGCCCCGCAGGGTGCGCGGTGTCGATCACCTCAAAATCGCTCTCCTCGAAGCGCAGAGTCTGCCGCACTTCCGACTCGAACTCGCGCCGCGACAGCCGCGGGAGGTGCGACACAATGCAAAGCGGCAGGTCCTCACTGAGGTTTTCCGTGTTGCGCAGCGGCGCGCGTGCCTTGGTTCCCGTCGCGGCCGACTTCACCAGCTCAATGAAGTAGCCGTGCTGGTAGCCGTTCTTCTCAGCGACGCGCTCGATCTGCATGATGAAGCGCTTTGCCGGGTGTTTGACCACGTCGATGAGAGTAGCGAGGGTGTTGAGGCCAATGTCCATCTCCTCACGGCTGTCGGAGAGGTCGATGTACCACAGGATGGTGTGCACAATTTGGGCACAACAGTGGTGCACGAGCACCACCTGCTTCAGCATAATGTCATTGAGGAAGTCGAAACAGGCGTTGTTGATGTCCTTCATCTTGGGACGCTGCAGCTCAGGGGCGGTCTGCGCAGGCTCAATGCACTGCAGCACGTGGGGCAGTATCACCTGGAGGTCTTTCTCGTGCATCACACCAGAGAAGGACTCGAGCGACTTCACCACGCGGTGCACCAGGTCGGCGTCGCCCTTGTTCTGCGAGAGACGCTGGTGGATGAACTCCACCGCCCATCGGTGCTCCCGCATCTCCTGGTCCGGCATGCCCTTGGCGAGGTCGTCGAGGAGCTGCACCACATACGCGTTGAGCGGCTTCTGCGACGCCTGCGGTAGCGTGCAGAAGTGTCGTGCCACGTTCAGCAGCTCGTAGCCCGTCGAGGACGGGATGACGTTCTTGAGCTGGCGCAGCATGCTGGCGAGGTCGATCATGAGCTGCAGCACCGTCTCGCACAGGTGGGACTTCTCTCGGTCGCGCAGCCAAACCTGCAGTTGCGGCAGCAATTGCGTGAGCAGAACGGCCTTTTGGTTGCCCGGGATCCCCTGAAGCATGTTGCGCACAGAGGAGAGAATGTCAACCTGCACCCGCGGGTCCATGGTGCACTGCAGGGCCTTGGCCGAGTAGTAGAGAACCGCCGAGGGGTACCGCTCCTCCATTTTGGGGTGTATTCTCATGCGGGGCTTCAGGTGCGCGAGGGCCGGCGACACCACCTCCTCCTCGTCCTCGATCTCGTCTTCGCCGAGGATCTTGAGGATGTCGGAGAGGCGCATCGGGTTGATGGCGCCAAGCGTGCTGATGACCTTCACCGCGGCCACCACCACGGTCTCCTCCTCCTCGGTGTGCAGGCGCAGCAGTCGCGCGACGCTCCGGTACACCTCCACGAGCGCCCGCGTCTCGGCCAGCGTCAATGTCGTCAGAATCGAGACCAGAGCCTCCAGCGCAGCGGTGCGCCGGCGCGACGAGTCGGTGTTGTTGACACTAAAAAGCACCGCCTCGACCAGGACGTCCGCCGCGCAGTGGTTGTTGGGACCGCTGTGGTCGAGGATCGACTTGAGCAGATGCAGCAGGGAGATGGCGAGGGACTTGCACATGTACGGCTCCTGCGACAGGCGGGACAAAATGACGTTCTCCACGTGGTGTGGCTCAAGCAGCAGCGAATTATGGTCTGTGCACATTTGCAGGGTGTTGGTGTTGTAGATAGTCATCGAGATGGAAGACTCTTGGGAGCCAATGTCCCGCAACATGTACTCCTGTGCCTTCAGCAGCTGGGGGTGGACGATGGCAGGGTGGAAGGGGTGCAGCCGGCACAGGAGAATGAGCGCCTCCGCGCGGGTTTGCCGTGTGATGTCGTTGCGCGTGAGAAATATGGCGTCGAGGTTGTCGGGGAGGCACAGGTACGTGTTGAAGAGCGGAGACAACTGCTGCAGTGCGGCCAACCGGAGCTCAGCCTCGCGGTCAGCGACAGCGACGTCCAGAATACGCTCGACCGCGCTGCTCACCTGGTGGTCAAGACTCTGCCTTCCCTCCGCCTCGTCGGCGTCACGAATGATAATCTCACACAGCCGGATGACGGTCGTCAGTGCGGCGCGCCGGACGTCGACGCTGTCGTGAAACATGAGGTCGACGGCGTCGCCCAGCTGGTTCGTGCGTTTCAAGATATAGAGAAGCGGCAACGAACGGATAATGAGATGCTCCTGCCGTCCAATCACAACGTTGACTCGCAGCCGCGCAAACTCCGGCCGCTCCAGTGGTGCCATCTCGCCCATGAAAAGGAGCAGATTGTTCAGTTTCCCAAATTGACCTTTTCCTGATCCATCGCCATGTACTCATCCAGGAGGGAGAAGATGGGTTGCATGTCCTTGTTGCCGTACCGGTCGCGAATCTCCGTGAGTGTGTCGAACAGCGACGGTAGCACGTCCGGCATACGAATGATGCCCTCGCGTATCGCCCGCACCGTGTCGGCCACGTAGTAGAGCCCGCGCTCCGACGCGACGAGCTGGCGGATGTGCGCAACCGCGGCCTCCGTGACGGGGCGCGCGTCCATGAAGATGAACTGGTGGAAACGCTTCACCACCCGTTGGTAGTGCTTGTCACCTGGGTCGAAGAGGGTCGTCGCGATGTTGCCCATGTGCCGCGCCACCACCGCGCGCCCGTCGACGCTGAGCCTGGAAAAGTCGGTAGTGGCGAGAAAGGAGCAGATGAGGTCAAGATTCCAGGGGCACTTCTTCTGGAAGATGCTCGACTGCGATAGCCCAGACAGAACATACACAAGCCCAACAATCTGGCCCTCGTCCGAGGCGGTGGTGAGGTACCCGTTGATGAGCTCCGCGATCTCGTCGCGCAGGCTGGGAGACACTTCAAAACAGTTGTGCTTGATCATCTTCAGCAGTAGGCCGGTGATGGCGTTGCGGTACCACTTGTCCTCAATCTCGACCGATAGTTTCACAAGCAGCAGAGGTGGGCAAGCGTGCGACACGAGGTCCATCAGGGACGGGTTCCGTTTGAGCAGCGTCGCCGAGCTCTCCACAATCATCGCGAGTGTCTCGCTGCTAGCGGCGAGCAGGACGGCGTCGTCCGACGCGCGCAGATTGTCTGTCAGACTCTTGAGGAGGTCACTGAGCATTTCCGATGTGTTGCGGAAGTTCTCTCGCAGGACGTCGCTCACGCACTCCAGTACCTTATCGCAGTCGTCCTTGGCGGTCTGCAGCAGCGCATGGCGTACAATCAGATTCAGGAAACGTCGGCGTTTCTCGTGCAGGTCGCGCCAACCAAAGTCGAAGACCACGTGGAACACACGGCAGCCCTTCATCACCGAGGCACTGAAGACTTCGCTGAGCTGATGCAGAAGAAGCTCTTGCAGCTGCTCCGACACGCACACCTCTGCGGCGTGCACGTCTAGGGTGTCTCGCAGCGAGTCGAGGCACTCGTCGATGCGCAGCAGACGGCTCTCGGGGGTGTCGACAAGGTTGGTGAAGATGGCGGTGATCTGCTGCGAGAGAGCGTCGATATTGGCTGTGTCATTCCCTTTGGGGAATGGTGTTGACGCGCCAGACAGGTCTTTGGGATCGTCGTGCATCATCTTGCCAGAGAAAAAAAAATAAAAACAACAACAGCAGCAAAAGACTCAAAACAATCTATATTTAAAAGTTTTAATTAATACTATTATATCCAGAGGGGGAAAATGACGTATATTCAGAAGTGTAGAAGGAAAAGAAAAAAAAAGAAGAAGAAACCCCACCTCTTGTAATGACTCTAGGTGCAAATTTGAAGTCGGTTATAGTGATTGGGCCTTCGACCTTTTTGAGTTAGGTTCAGTGCTGATAATGTATTACGGTTATACGGTGTCAGTGGTTGTGTTTCCACAGTTCCACTATTACTGCACGTGGGTTGTCGTGCTTTCCTCGGTCACTGCTCGAATTAGTAGGGGCAACCTTCCGGTTGCGCGCGCAGTGCTGATGGATGTGAGAGTTACCACTGAGAGACTGCAGCAATATTGCAACAGGACGGTGGAGTGATCTTTTTAATCTCCTGAAAAACGGAGCAGTACAAACGTACCAAAGACCAGAAGAAGATACAATTTCACAAACGAAGCCAGGAATTAACAGCGATACGAGGAAGGGATGGAGACCGAGGAGGAAAGAAAGGGTGAGGGGAAAAGAGTAGGACAAACAAGGGGAGCGTATTGGGCCTGAGAGCGTGCTAAATGTAGGGGATCAAAGGGAGTAAATTTGGGATTCAAATAAAACAACAGCAGTGTCCTCTAGAAGCACTCACCAGCAATGTGCAAGAAGGAGAAAAAAAAACTGAGGACGTAACCAGTGCCCCAGTGCCCCCGTCAGTGGAGAAAAGAAGAGTCAGAGGAAAAGGTGGAGAGCGCTTCTTGAGAGAAGCTATCTCTCTCACGAAAAACGAAATGAAGAATGGCGCTGAGTACAAGAGGGATAAGAGGGCTACTAGAAAAGAAAGATGGAAAGAAAGAAAGAGAGTGTTGAAGTACTACCGCTCTGCTATCGATCACGAAAAGGTGGAGGATATAGTGTGGTGATCCACTTCGTGTACCTAGAACATGATAATGGGATGAGGTGGCGTGAGGGGAGGGGGGGGGGGGGCAGAAGATATGTGAGAAGCAGAAGGTTCACTGCGGTATAACACGGAACGTGACACAGTATCGAAAAGGAATCACTACCGACATCACACCACAGTCGAAACACTTGACGGGCTACCATTCACTCTTCAATTTTGATCAAATAAACATGCGAAATGTGCTTGGGGAAACGCCAGTGAATGCATGAGAAAATCTGTTAGTGAGCAGAAGCATCAACAATAAAAAATGAATGCAGAGCAGGAGATGTTGGGAGGTGAGAGGGGAGTTCAAAAGCAGTTCTTGGGAGCAGAGTATCTGCGGTGCATGTGAACGCTTCGTGTGTGTAAACTTTTGCTTCCGTAAACATCTGGTTTTCGTTCAAGAAAGTTCCAATGCGGTTGCCTATCAAAATGTTATTGTCTCATCTTAACAGACGAATGTAGTGTCGAGAACTACCCTTCACACGGGATTCTGGCAGCCGTAGCTACGCCGCTGGAACGTCCTTGCCAGAGGGGGAGTACCAAAGAGCCCACATTGTCACAGTTTCATCTTCCCCTGTGCCGATGTCGCGGCTCTCCTTTTCGCTGACTCTGGCATTGTCGTCCTCTCGATAGTAGAAGCGGGTGATTGGGGAGTCGATCTCTCCGTCTTGGCTCTCTTCACTGGTGTTTCGCACTCGTCAGCGTCGCCTTCATTGTCATCCCGTAGTGGGTGTTCCGCGAGACGACAATCGGCAAACGAAACGGCGATGAGTGCGCGTTCGCCGCGGAGGGCGTTGGTGCACGACCGGCGACGCCCCCCGCAGTAGTCGGCGAGGCTGACGGCGGTGGGTGGGTACCACTGCGGGGGCGCGAGGGGCGGCACGGTGGCGCGAACCACCCGCGCAACGCACCGTCGCAGCACCGCGGCCACCACCAGCAGCGTCTGGTCAGCCTCATTGGGCTGCACGTAGTCCTCGACCAGTATGGTGTTGTGCGGCTGCCACACAGCCGACAGAGGGTTGTTCTCCACCATGACCACACGGCTCAACGGGCGTCCCAGCATCCGCAGGTCTTTGACGACGTCGGCGTTCTCGGAGAACCATTTCTTGTGGCGGCAGATGATGTGGTGAAACCAGTCGGCGCGTCCGCAAGCGCGCCCGAGCGCGTTCAGGATCGGGTTCACATACTCCGGCTGACTGGCAGTCCATATGACAAGCTCGCATCGCAAGTCATGGCACGTCCGCAGCAGCTCTGCCACAAAGGGGCGCATGTACACAGGTCCCTGACGAGCAAACACCAACGTCTCGTCAATATCCAAGACGACGGTCAGGGTGAAACTATCAAGATTCTCCGCTGGGGGAAGCAGTGCGGAGGGTGCCGCTTTCCGAAGGCTGCGGAGCGTCGGCACGTGGTGGGACTCGCTGGCATTGGTGTCCTCTGCCGACGGCACCGACACTCGCTGACGCTTCCTTCTTGTATTTTTCACCTCTTCCTTGCTGCCAGTCGCAAGATTAATCAAGTGCGGTGGAAACCCAGCAGGCGCGGCCAGTGCGACAGGAAAAAGAAACGGTCGTGTGTCTGCCCTCGTCGATCCGTCGACAAGACCAACATCGTCGCCGTCTAGCTCTTCGTCGTCGCTGGAGCTGGAGTCAAACAGAAAGTTCTGGATGTCGTCGTTAATGTAGAGTATGTCCTCCACCGACCCACAGTCGCTACCGCCATCGCTGTGGTCCCCTCGATCCCCACGGTCGTTCTCGAAACGGGCACCTGATAGGGGAAATGGTAAGGCTTCTGTTGAAGATAGTAAGTTGTGGCTCCGCGATGCCGCACACTCATTCTTCTTTGACTGTGCAGTGGTGGCTCGCGCCGCTCCCGAGGCCTGACCAGTGCCTCCGCCGCGGCGGAACACGTTGCCACCTCCGCGGTGTCTCTGATGTCTGCGTTGCGTCATTCCAGCGATGTTGTACGTGTTTATTCAGTGTCAAAATAGGAAAAAAAAAGACTGAGAGGGACGGACGGGATTTGCAGTTTCTGTCAATGTGCAGTTTACATCTCAAGAAGTGTAACAGCGATTCTGACCTTATGTCTTTTTTAGAGGAGGAAATGACGTAAAACGGAGGAGGGAGAAGCAATGTTCAGAGGTGGGAGAAATTAAGTGAAACACAGAGTGCATGCACAATTATGAAATGGAGAGAAGAGAGAGAGGCACTGAGCAGTGCTGTCATGCTGTCGGTGATCATTCACGGGGAGATCCAACTAAAAATAGAAAACACACAGAGGATGGAGAAAAACAACAGCGGGAGAAAAATATCGCTGTGATCGACGAGCACGCGGTGCAGAAGGCAGCATCCGTAAACAGTTGGACATGGTGATGTGAAAAGGTCGGTCACATGATGTGGATCCAGAGCATCAATAGCAAGTACGTGATGGGCCTCATTCATCTTCATCCCCAGAGGGACAGAGAGAGAGAGAGAGAGAAAGAAAGAGAAAGTGTGAAAGAGTGAAGGAGTGAGAGAGCGAGTGAGAATAGTTCACTTGGTGAATATACCCTCATCTTCAAGTTCACGTTTCTTGATCCGCTCATTTCGAGCTTCAATTTTCTTCTGATCTTCTGTTGCAATGTCGTACGGGTTGCCGCGCAGACGGTACCGTGGGTTCAGCGCGTTCATCTTGCACAGCGTCCAATTTCGGCGCTCTAGAAAACAGTCGTTGACAGCGATGCATTCCTCAATGTCCTTCTTCTCTTCAAAGCACTTGGTGTTCACCACGCACTCAATTAGCGCGTTCTTCGGACGCCAGCAAATTCCCTTGTTCTCCTTTTCCATGGTGAGCCAAGCAGGAGGGGTGGGGGGGGGGAAGGATAATTTTAAAACAGCTTAACAATGTGAGGAGGCAGTGAGATTGATTAGAACCACTCTCTACTCTAGAGTCGCTACAGAATGCGAGGTGATGGGTGGGTGGGGGTGGAGAGGATAAACACGTGTGTCAACGGAATGACAAGAGCAAAATTCGCAAGTACATCATAACTGTTTTACACAGTCACAAATACAAAAGGATCAAAAAAAAAAAAAAAAATCACCGTCACGCCGTAAAGTGCATGGGAGAGTGTAAACGGCGACGTGGAAAACAAGTCGTGGTGCATGAAAAGAAGGAAAGATGTTAAACGTGAAACCAAAAAGGAACGCAAACGAGACTGTGGTAGAGCGCAAAGTTGAAAAAGAATCAAAGGGGGGATAAAAGAAAGTCATTACAACAGTGGGGCTGAACGACAGCGTGTTTGCTGTCATGTGAGAGATTACTATCAGCAGATGAGAGAAAAAAAAAGGAGGGGAAGGGTTAGCAGATCAACACTCCTGCGCGAGGCCCGACAAACAGCCCGCATGCGACGACGACGACGGGAAAGAGGGCGGGGGAGCAGGAAAGAGAAATGAAACAGCATTGTTGACAGGTGAGTTGGAGCGCCGCAACACTACCTCAACTAATGATCGGGTCGTCGAGAAATGGAATGGTGTCGGTTGGCGGAACCACCTCGGTCGGTTTCTTGGGATACTGGATGCGAATGGTGGTGCCGCGGGTCGCGCTGGTGTACAGATCCAGCGCGCCGCCCCACAGATCCATGTAAACCTTCGAGGTGGGAAGACCCACACCAAAACCGGCGAGGGCGCTTTGGTCGGCAGGGTTGGAAGTCCACCCAAACTGCCACACCTTGTCATGGTAGGCGGGCGGGATCCCGCCGGCGCTGTCGGAGACCTCGATCACCACCCACTGCGCGTCGATGGCGAAGCGCACGACGACGCGGATGTCGTCGCTGACGGCGCAGCTCGCGACGCACGCGTTCTTGAGGGCCTCGCGCACCACGTACAGCAGATGGCCCTCCACAGTGTGCACCGTGTCCGACGTGGGCGGGTCGGGCGCCGTCACCGCCGGCTGCGTGCCGTTGGGAACGTGGCGCATGGTGGACGACAGCGGCGGCGGCCCAGCGAGGGCTGCATCGTCCTCGACGATATCGATGGTGAGGTCCGCGCTGCGGTTCTCTGTGCTGTAAAACGCATCCATGACCTCCGACGCGGCGCGCTCAAGAATGTCCAGCACGGAGGTGTCCACGTTGATGACGCGCGGGAAGACGTGCGGGTTTGTCAGATGCAGCAAGTGCTCGTGGATTGTGCGCCACGCGACGCGGCGCCGGCAGAAGAGAGCGAACCAGTTGTTGAGCGCGGGGGAGCGAATGGGACTCTCGTTCACCATCGTGTCCAACACCGCGTGATCGGGTCTGAGCACCTCGAGGGCGATGTCGTACGGGATGTCGCTGAGAAGGATTTGGCCACTGTTGAGCGCGCGCTCCACCTCCTCGCGCGTCAGAGAGGCCATGTCAAGTTTGCCCGAGACGCGTCCGGACTCACCCCCAGAGGCCGCGTCGTGGTCGACGTCTTCGTCCAGCACGACGTCGTCGATGTAGCTCAGATCATCGGAGTTGCGGAGGTGCAACACGCTGCTGGCACCGCCGTGCTGTCCGACGGCGGCCAGAGGGCCGTTGAGCTTAAAGCCATCAGCCACGTAGCGCTTGGCGCTGTCCTCTAGCACGCAGCAGAATTTGAACTCGCGCTCGCTCACCTTGTGTCCCCATCGAAGCCTCTCCGACTTGGGCTGCTCGAGCGTGTGACGGATGGCGGGGTCTGCAAAAGATCCCAACGCCCTCGCGGTTCGTCTTGTCATATCTGCGGCGTAATGGTAGAGAATAACCTTACGCCGAGGATTGCAAGAGAAATTGAGATCGTTCATCTGCGAAATCACGATCGGTCGATACGGTAGTCTGACATGTTTGTTGAAGCTAGTCGCGAGCTTGTCTATGCTTTTCACAATAGGGTCATAGTTCTGGAGGCCCATGGCAGGCGGTGCACAAGAGGAGGAGGAGGAGGGAGAGGAGCGGGGGGGGGGGGGGGGGGAAGAGAGAGAGGGACGAAGAGGGAGAAAGAACAGGGAAAAGGGAAAAGTGAGGGATACGAGAGAAACACAGCTGAGAGATTGAAGAAATCGTCAAAAATAAAATTGTGGGGTGGCTGGAAATAAACCTTTATGAGTTCGTTTACGTTGGTGTTGTTGATGTTGTTGGTGTTGTTATTGTTGTATTCTCCTCCCCCTAATCTTTTTTTTCTACAATCACTACGCTGTCCTTCTGTTGTCCTTCAGGAGTGGGAGGGGAGTGGTACCTGGATGAGGAGTTGAAAAGCAAACGGAATGGCAGGAGAAGAGCTCAATAAAAAGTTTTAAGGGAGAAGAGGTCACAACAGGTAATTAAAAAAAAAAAAAAGTACAAATAGCCATCTAGAGTTCGCACCAACTATTTGGCTTAGGTCGAGAACGTACTATGTAGCACAGCAGATCATAGGCACGTGGAGCAGCTTTTTCTAGAGACGCAGCCGAGGAGAAATACCATTAGTTCCGGTCATTTCAATGTGAATGTCTACAATTCCGTTACAATTATGCCAACAGTAGGCGACCTTCGTATAACTGTGTGTGCGGACATTTCGTTTTGTCTTGTTGATTTCTCTCTTCTTTTTTTTTCATTTTTCCTGTTACCAAGTACGATCAGGGATGCCATAGTAATACGGGGAGCGTTATGTTTTTCTACTGATTCTTTATTTCTTTTTGAAGGGATACTTTATAGAAGGTGTGATTCTGATCGTCGTACTTGGCTGCACCGGGTCCTTAGCGGATGTAGTCGCTGAGCTTGGTGCTGGACGGCGCGAGGAGATTACGGTTGGAAAAGACGCCGTGAATGGTGTGGTACAGCGAAACGACGTCACCCTCAGCGTTGGCGTTGAGGGTGCTGAGCACGACGCGCCAGAGTGCCGGCTTCCCACGGTGATCCCACCGCTGCACGGCGAGCGTGACGTCCATGGGGTGCCCATCAAAGTACAGCTGCACGAAGCGCACGACGGTCGTGTCATACAGGACGTTCTCCACGACTGCGCCGCGTGCGGTCACCCGCTGAAAGCCAGGAAAGACAGAGCGGAGTTGGGTGAAGGACCCGAAGCGATTGCGGTCGCGCGTCGTGAGCGAGGTCGCGAAGCTGTACAGCGGGCGGGTACCGTTGGCGACGCTGAGCGCCTTGATGTGATACGTGAGCTTCTCGTAGTCGACGTTGGCGAGTGCCTCCATGGACAAGGAGGGGTAGTTGTCGCAGAGAGCAGGGAGCACAGAGACGAGTTCGTAGCGGAACTCCTCGCCGTGCGTCAGTTTGAGCAGCCGGAAGCCGTTCTTGCTCACCACGCCGTCCTCCGTGTCCAGCTCGGAGGTACGCCACGTCTTGGGCAGCCGCGGAACGTCGTCGGCGAGACACTGGCGGCTGCGCAGAGCCTCCTCGACGGCGCTGAGCACCTCCTGCTGAGGCGTCTCGGCGGCGACGGCGACGTCGAACAGCAGCTCGTGCGCGCGGTCCTGGCAGCTCGCGTCGCGCTGCTGCACAGCGGAGAAGGTCACGACGGCCGCCATCAGCACGACGGAAAAGGTCAGCAGGAACGTGACGATGCGCCGCTGCGCCGAGATCGCCTCGCGGTGCTGCGCGGACTGGGTTGGAGCTTGCTTCTTCCCCATTGTTGTTTTTTTTTTTCTGAGTGTATGTTTTACTTACAGGAGAAGTACACGTAAGTCTTTGGCAGGGCGAAGTGGGCGACAAAAGTAGAGGAGAAATATGGAAAGGAAAAGACACAGAAAGTGCGAGCAACAAGTTATATATAGAAAAAAAAATAAAAGAGAAAAAGAAAGTACTTGGTGCGAAAGCAGCTTCCCTAGAACGAAAGATGTAAAGATAAACGCGAGGAAGCTGATGAATTGGTACGTGGATGATAAAAGTGGTAAAGGGCACCGAAGGGGGGGGGGGGGACGGAGAGAAAGCAACGCGGTGTGAAATCACGGCAACAGGTGTCGTATTTCTCGCTATTTTTTGAGCTATTTTACTCTTTGAGGAGAAATACCCAGAATAAGCGGAGAAACAGAATGACAAATGTGAAGCCCAACGCGCTGGTTTTGATTATTACTGTTGTTGTGGTTGTGGTCTTAACGATAGTGTCCTACAATAACTACTTGGCTTTGGATGGCTAAATGTATTAATTTCTTTCGGTACAGTGGTTTCTTTGAATGATGTTTGGAAAAAAAAATGTGGATTTGGAAAAAAAAAAGAATTGTTTTAAAAAAAAAAAGGGGTGTATATAACAGTACTACGAGTGGAGTTGCAGAGCAAAGCGAACAGTAGTCGTTTTTCTGATGATGTTAGGAAAGAATTTGGCAAGGGTGAAAGTAGTTGAAAAGATGAGAGAAATACAGTAACGCACTAATGACTGCACGGCCGTGATATACATATATTTTTGCGTGTGTGCATACGGTTAGTACGATGCCCCCCCACATACACACGCTACTATCACGCCACTGTGATTGTTGCAATATTCGGGATTGATGAGCCTTTCCAGAAGATAGCAGCTGTGTTACAATTCATGAATATGGACATTCTCCGAGTTTGTTCTGTACAGACACCGTGCCCAGTTAATACGGCACTGTTGTACGTATTAATCTTTTCCCAAGTATCACATTCTTTAAAAATTAGTTTTCATGAAGAAAATTTAGATTCATAAATTACATCAATAATAGAAGTCAGCGACGCAGTAATAGTAGCAATACGAGTGGAGGAGGGGGGGGGATAGAAAGTCTATGAATGTGTGTAAAATTTTGAGTTACATTAGGCGCAATTTGCGAATAGGTGACGCGAAAGAAAAATCGAATGAAACGAGTATTCAATACATTTAGAGTGAGAATATACGTATATACTCTGGAAAAAAACTGCCGTTATTTACTGCTTTCCCACTAGAAACAATATGTCTATGGTTGCTAGGGAAGGTTCAGAAAAGCGCAGGCGTCGCGTAGGTGTTGCGTCGCTGTGTCCTTCCGTTCCCAATTAAGTTCCCGAAAAATAAAAAGGATCGAAAAGAAACAAACAGACGCGCAGAAACACGCACGTCCGCACATACCGAGATCCGAATACAAACCTTGTGAGTTGTGTGACTTGAATCGTATACATACGTCTCCTCATGTAACTTGGTATCGAGTTTTCATAGAAGAAATATATATATAGTAGTTATAATCGTCGACATACAACAAGAAAAAAAAAAAGAGCGTGAAAGAAAAGAAAAACTCACAAACGCAAGCAAATCAGTCGTCGGAGTCCAGGACGAGGGCAACGGATTCGAGCGTCCAGATGGAGGGGTGCGCGGCGGACGTGAGATCGGCCATGAAAACGAGTCCCACGCCGGCGGCGTTGCGGCGGTCCGACGTGACGTACACGGGTGTCTTGAACGTCCCGACGTTCTTGACGCGGGAGGCCTCGGTGGGCACCACCTGCATCACCGGCATCTCCGTGATGAGCTCCTTCTTGCGCTGCGGCGCGAGCTGGTGGGCGGCGGCGTCCCAGCGTGCACCCTCGAGGTAGAGGCCCGAGATGTAGGCGCCGTCGGTGGGGTAATTCTCGATCTCGTCGGGTGATGCGAACTTGGTGACGGTCGTGACCATGGCGGAGCGGTCGAGCGGCCACTTGTACTTGCGGCACGTCACCTGCACGAGCGCCGACAGGTACGAGTCGGGGACCATCAGCCCGGACAGCCACACGCAGCGCGGCTCGCCGTTGGCACTCCAGTTGGTGTACTGCTGGTAGCGCCGCTGGAAGTGGGCCAGCCACCGCCCGAGGTTCTTGCGCGTCGCGGGGGCGAAGCGGCGCCAGCTGGCCGGGAGCTGACCATTGTCCAGCGCCGATGCCAGCTCGTCCAGCTCGTTGCTCATACCAATCACACCAGCCAGCGCCTTCTGCAGCTCCTTGAGCGAGCTCGTGATGACGTTCACCAGCTTGTTCCACCGCTCAATCTCCTGCAGCAGCACCACCTGCGTCGGCTGGATGCTCTCGTGCCCGTTCTGCTGCGCGCGGTCCCGCTCCTTGCGCCGCGCCTGCTTCTGGTCGAACGGCTTCGGGATCTGCACCAGGATCTCGTTGGTGAACGTGTTGAGCTTGTCCTCGCGCGAGGCGCCCTTGGCCGCAGCCCCGCCTGTGCGCGGCATCAGCTCAATCAGGCTCGCCCACATGCGCTCGGCCGAGTTGCGCAGATACCCGGTCTCGGCGTTGGGGTGCAGCCCAAAGACATCTGGGGTGTTGGCGTTCGGGAAGCTGTCCACCTGCGCATTCATCTGCGCGAGGGTGACCTTCTTGGTGGGGTCGGCGCTGTCGGCGGGGAGGCAGTAATCCACGACGCCGTCGGTGAAGAAGTGGAAGGGCTGGAAGGTGTCGAAGAGGAAGTCGCCAAAGTACTCCTCCAGGTACGTCTTGACCACGCGACGGTCCATCCCGTCGGTGACGCGCCCGCCATACATGGCCTCCCCGACAAGGTACCGCAGCGTCTCCCACGGAAAGGCGTCGCCGTTGGCGTAGGCCTTGGTGAGGTACGTGTCCAGCAGCCGCATCGAGACGGTGAAGTCGGTCTCGTTGAAGTCGTAGACGACGTTCCACCCAATCTTGCCGTACTTGCGTCGCTCTTGCACCACTGCGTGGAAGAAGGCCAGCGTGAAGACGAGCGGGCGGAAGGCCCAGTGAGGGCACGTGTCCAGCTGGTCCTCGGTGACCTTGGAGAGGGTGTTCTTCATATTCATCTTGAGGCCGTTGGGGGGTCGTTCACAACCTTTAGGGAGCGCTGCAGAATGCCCATCGGGAACTCCGCGCTCGGCTCCGTCGTCAGCCACAGGCGATACTGGTCGTGCGGCTGCTGCTGCTCGATCCGCTCGATGGTCTTCTCGAGGTCCTTCATCCAGCTGGCGAGGAGGTGGCAGTTCTGCAGCAGCACCCAGTGGCCGCGCACGGCGCCCACCTCGACCATCTTCATCGCCTCCTCGCCCTGGCCTTGGCCGAGGGAGATGGAGCGGAGCTTGTCCAGCCCGACCTCCTTCGCGGCGAGCTTCACGATCTCGTCGGTCGGATTAGCGCCAGGGGACACGATGCACACCACCGGCGACGTGCACGAGCTCTTGTCCAGGACGTCCTTGTAGCGCAGAATCGGCGGCATGACAAACTTCTCGCCCATCAGATCGCAGTTGGAGATGAAGTTCGTGACGGCGTTGTAGACGCGGTCGGGACGGAAGCTGCGCAGCACGCACAGCAGCTGGAAGTCGGTGAGCTCGCCGTTGGGGTCGCACGGCAGGCGGTGCTCGGGCTCCTCCGGGCGGTCCAGCGCGAACCACTCGCGCCACTCCTCCGGCTTGTCGGCGACGTTCTGCGGGAGGTCACGGAGCTTCGGCACGGTCTCGCTCAGCTTGCACACGTCGTTCCACTGCCTGGCCGTCAGCCAGTCCGTGGGGTTCGGCGGAAAGTCCTTGGAGGCTAGCACACAGCCGCGCAGAAAGAATTCGAGCTCGCTCTGTTCGAGGCGGTTAGCCTGTCCAAGAAGCCGGATCGTCATTTGGAAGGAGAGCATCAGCTTGTCCTGCTCAAAGATGCCCATGCACACGTAGCCGTACAGGTTGTAGGTGAGCGCATCGATGATGTTCTTGAGGCGGTCCTCGATGTCGAAGGAGGCGTCGCTCTTGGTGATCGAGTACCCAAAGACGTCGTGCAGGAAGGCCGAGAGGGAGTACTCGTACATGGAGTTGATCGTCGACAGCTGCGAAATGACAAAGTATAGCACGGCGCCGCGCTTCGCAGCGGGCCTGTACTGCTGGCGCGAGATCTCGGTGGTGCGCGCGGTCTCCTTGGCCTGCTCCAGCTTCTGCTCCACCTCCGTCGCGCTGCTCTTGGTGTTCTCCAGCGTCGCGATGAGGTCGTCGTTATCCAAGATGTTGCCGGTCGCGAGCGTCAACTCGCGAATCAGCGTGTCCTCGAGCTCCTTGAGCTGCGCGCGGCTCTCCGCCATGGTCTGCACCAGCTCCTCGCTCATGCGCTGCAGGTCGCTGCGCTCGCTCGCCACCACGTAGTTGAGCAGCTGCGACTCCAGACCGTCCTCGGTGACGCCGTAGTTGATCACCATGGTCTTGCCGAAGACTTCAGCGGGGTAGTTGGGGTTTGGCAGCTTGGTGCACAGATACAGCTTGAAGTTGGGGTCCCACGGGATGTCCTTGTCTCCGATCCGAATCAGCTTCTGTCCCGACTCGAGCTTGAACTGCGGATCGAGCACCGTGTCGATGATTGGGTCGATGAACTCGTCGACGTTCTCAAAGAGGAACGGGTTGCCGTACTGAATGGAGAACTCCAGGCGCTTGAGGAAGTCGGGATCGCTGAAGGTGGCGGTCTCGAAGCGCGGGTTGCTCTTATGCTGCCGCTTGATCCAGTTCACCGCCTGCATCTGAGGGTCGATGCAGAGGGGGAAGCGAATCTTACCCGCGCGCTTGCCCTTGCCGCTGTAGTCGGTGCTCAGCACCGTCAGGATACCGTTCTGGATCGACAGGTCATCGGAGGGTAAGCCGTCGCTGGCCCACTGCGAGATGGCAACCTCGTCCGTCAGCAGCCGCCGAATCGTGAAGGCCTCAGAGAGGGGAATGTGCTTCTCCTTGATGTCCTTGAGCCACAGGTTCTCGAGCGCCTCCTCGCGGTAGGGGAAAGTAAAGGCGCCGACGTACGAGAGGAACGCGGAGCCCGCGAGGCAGTCGCCGACAAGCTGGTCGCGCGAGGCGGCGAGCGTCGTCTTCTCCTCCGTCCACCGGGTACGCTCGGAGCCGAAACCGTCGATCAGCTTCCGCGCCGCGTTGAGGCGACGCTCCATCACCGCCTTCTCGGAAAGCAGCTTCTGTGCCTCCTTCATGCCCTCCTCGAGCTGCTCCTCGAGTCGCCGCAGGCTCTCCGTGAGCTGGTCGATCTCGTCTCGGCAGCTTTGGAGCTGCTGCTCCGCGACCTCCTTGGCCTTCTGCAGCTGCCGCACGCGCTCCTGCTTGGGAAACACCTCCTTGGCGACGTTCCAGTACTGCTTCATCGCCTCCACCCAAATCATCAGCCCGGAGGCGGCCATGCTCACCTTCTTGAGATCGTTCGAGTTGACCGGGTACTCCTTGAGGATCCTGTTGATCTCGTTCATCTTTTGTTGGTTCAGCGTCGGCGTCAGCGTGTCGATGTCGACCAGTGAACGAATAAAGTCGTTCTGACCCATCATAATCTTCCCCGCCTCCCACGTCGGCGTCACGCCCTTGACGACGCATACCATGCGCACCACGGCGACCACGTTGGCCGAGGGCTTGGCGAAGGAGCGCAGCTCGGTGATACTCTTCGGGTTGATGTGTTTGACCGCCTCCATGGCCTCCTCCAGCGCCGGCATCGCCTGGTCCAGCACCACCTGCGCCTCGGCCGTCTCGGTCTCGATCTCCTCGTTCTGCACGTTCAGCTCCGACTCCATCGCGACGGCCTCCTCCTTGCGCACCTCGTTCTTCGATTTTTGCTCGGTAATCTCGCGCGTCATGCGGTCGTTGATCTCCTGCTTCTCCCGCAGCGTCACCTCCTTCTCGGCGAGCTCCTCCTGCAGCACCTTCACATCCTCCTGCGCGCGGTGCAGCTTCTCGAGACCAATGGTGAACTTCTTGACAATGTCGTCGATGCTCTCGCGCTTGACGATCAGCAGCTTCGCGTAGTTGGCAAGAAAGCCAAGAAAGTTCTTGGGCGTGACGTAGTTGTGGCGCTTCAGCTCCGTCTGGTACTGCAAGGACAGCTCGTCGGCGGTGATGTGCACGTGGACCATGTGCTGCACAATGGGCTCCCGCAGCTCGTCGGGGAGGTCCTCCTCCGCGAGCAGCTTGCGGCCGACCGCCTCAAGCGCCTGCGCGGGCCACTTCTCGAACCAGTCGATCGTCGTGTTGTTGATGAGGCTGGGGAAGTTGCGACAGCGGGTGCGCAGAACGTCGCCGGAGGGACTCATCGACAGCACGACGTGGAGGTTGTCGCGGCAGCGCGCGACGAAGGCGGTCCACTTGTTGTCCTTGGACGGCGCCAGCTTCTGCTCCTCGATCTCGGCCGCCACGCTGGCGTACAGCGGCTCCTTCTCCTCCTCGCTGAAGAGTGCCGGCACCATGCCAGAGGCGAGCATGTTGTTGATCAACTCGAGGAAGCCCTCCTCCTTGACGTGCCCGTCGGTGAACAGGAACACCACCTTCTCCTTCTGGACGCCAACGCGCTGGTAGAGCTTCTTGAGGTCCTCGCGGAAGGCGTCCTCCGTGTAGTTGCGCGCGAGGACAATCTCAAACACGCCCATCTGGCAAATGGCGGCTGCGAGCTTGGTGAGGGACTGCTTGCCGCTGCCGCCGACGCCGACGAGGAGGCAGTGCCCGCGCGGCAGCGAGATGACGCGGACGATGCGCATCAGGTGCTCCAGCGCCATGTCGAACATGACCAGGTCAATCTTCTTCACCGGGGTGTTGATCTCCTCCATCACGGCCTCCACCAGCGCGCGGGTCTTGCCGTACTCGGGGCCAAAGTCCTCGTAGATGTGCAGCCGCTCAAACTCGCTGTCGGGGACAAAGTCGCCAAAGTCGCCAAACATCATGGGGTCCGCGAGGGCGTAGTTCTTCTGTTCGGCGTAGTTGCGCACAATCTCCTTCCGCACGAGCTCGGTGACGAACTCCTTGTCTTTGACGTCCGACATGCGGTCGACGAACGCGCGGATAACCTCGTTGCGCCACAGACGCACCACACTGTTGAGGTCCTTGAACTTCTCCGGCGTCGCGCGGCACAGCCCCTCGTACACCCGCGACAGATCGCGCAGATTGAAGATGTAGTGGAACTTGGCCGGTGTCGCCGGAAGGCTCTTGACGAGCTCCTGGTACAGCCGGAGCGTCATGCCGGTGAGGTTCTCCGCCACCTTGGAGGTGTTCTCCAGCGGCAGCTGCTTGTAGGCGTCGTTGAGGATCTGCGCGTAGATGGTGTGGATGCTCTCGTCCTCGGGGAACATGATGTTGAAGACCGTAAACAACGACACGAAGCGCGGGTCGAGCGGGTTGCGGCCACCGCCGGGCGGCGCCATCGCGGCCACGAACTGAGTGTCGCGGATGTTCTTGAAGAGCAGATCCTTGCGGTCGTACCACGAGTTGTACTCCATCAGCAGCTTGAGGAAGGCGATGGGCTGCTGGGTGCCGTAGAGGTCCACCTTGGGCATGTTGATGTCGTCGACGAAGACAACAAGACGCTTCTTCGCGGGCGGGCCGAGCACGGTGTTGGTGCGCTTCTCGATGTTGTCCTCCATTGTGCGCTGCGCATCAAGGCTCGTGGTGCGCGAGGAGAAGTTCATCTCAAGGATCATCTCCTCCAGCTGCACCCCGCCGCTCGAGCTAGCGTCGCCAGCACTGCCGTCAGCGCCGTCAGCGCCCCCCTCGATGGCGCGACGCTTGAGGCCGTACAGGTAGGACTGGATGGTAACCGTCTTGGCGGTCCCGCTCTCGCCGACGAACATAACAGGGGTCCGGTCAAAGACGATCTTGTTCAGCAGCCACATGTTGCGCTCCGTGTCGACAGTCGAGACCAGCAGGTTGCTGAACTTCTGGCCAGGCGCGCGCTCGAACGGGCGAATCAGCACATTCCACGGCTTCCACCGCCCGTCGGAGAGGTCAAAGAAGTAGTCGTACATGGTCTTGCGCTCGGGCAGCGAGCCGGAGCCGACGAAGCGGGTCAGGTAGTTCTCCCCAACATCCTGCAAGTTCCACCCGCTGATCTTTTTCAGGAACGTGTCGAAGCGGGCGCGGTCCTCGGCGGTGCAGATGAGCGCGCCGAAACTCCACACGCAGGCGAAGATAAACGTGCACTGCAGCGCACGCGGCTCCAGCGCCACACCCTTGGTCGAGCACGTGCGCAGCAGCGTCGTCAGCTGCTTGACCATGTTCAGTGCGTTGGTGGGGATCACCATCCGAGGCGGCGGGACGATCTCGGTCTCGTCGATGCCGTCGAGCACAAAATTGATCAGCGGCTGGATGAACTGCTCGATGAGATCATCGAGTGTGTCCTGCTCGTCGGCGGGCCGGCTCTGCTTCCACGCGTGCATGAAGGGCTTCCAGCCGAGGTTGACAGGGTCGAGAAACACCATACCCACACGCGAGACGGTCGCTGGAGAGGCGTACTGGAGGTCGCCCACCTCGAAGAGCAGCGAGCACTGCGGGTGCAGCCGGATGCGCTCACCGTTGGGGAGCGTCAGCAACTTGTTGTCGTCCATCACCGAGTTCATGTCCTCGACCCACTTGGCGTCGACGTCGCCGTCGAAGATGACGTACCGCCGCTCCTTTTCGACTCCCTCGGCGGGGCGGTTGATCATGCGGAAAATGTTAGAGAAGATGCCGTCGGTCCAGTTGCGCGTCATCGGATCCATGATGCCGTACAGGACGCTAGTGGGCTGCGCCTTGGGGTTGATCACGTACGTCTTGGTCGGCAGCCCCAGCTCCGTCTGCGCCTTGCAGAGGGTGTCGATCACGACCGACTTGCCGCCGCCGGTCGGGCCCACCACCATCGAGGTGTGCCGCGTCTGCATCGTCTCGTAGAGCTGCACCACCTTGTCCACCTGGCGGCTCTCCACCTGGAAGCGGCGCGCCTGCAGCACACGGGTGACGGCCTGCGCGAGATTCTGCTGCGGGACGCGGGTGGGGTCCAGCCCGGGGAAAAGGTCCCCGATGAGCCCCTTGAAGAGCGGCTCGTCCTCGGCGATAAACTTGGGCGCGTTCATGTCGCGCAGCGCACGCATCAGCACCGACTCCTCCGACAGCTCCGGCGACCCGCGCTTCAGCTGGCCGGCCATCACCAGCACCGCCTTGAGCGCGCGCAGACCCCAGTCGTAGTGGTGCTGCTTCGACAGCTGACCCTTGGCGAGGCTGTAGAGGGCAACCATCTTCTTGGCGAGGTCGCGCGCGGTGGTGAAGCCTTCCGAAAAGAGCATGTTCTCCGCGATGAGCTCCATGTCAGGCACGACCATCACGACGGGACGGAAGAGGGCCTTGAGGTTGTCGGGGAGCTCGACGCGCCCGGCGTACCCGGGGTTCATCGTGATGAAGGTGCCCACGGTGGGCACGAGCTTGATCACCGAGTCGCCAAACAGGAACTCCTTGTCGCCCGCGCGCAACGCCGCTTGGATCGAGCGCAGCTGCTCCGACACAACAGAGAGCACGGGCAGCTCGATGCGATTGAACTCGTCGAAGCAGCCCCACGAGCCGGCCTGCGAGAGACCGGAAAAGATCGTCCCCATCGCCTTGTAGTCTAGACCTTCGCCACAGTTGAAGACGACACACTGGATCGCCATCGCCTTGGCGAGATCCTTCACGGACTCCGTCTTGCCGGTGCCGGCTGGACCGCCAGGAGCACCGCCGAGGTAGAAGGTGAGTGCCTGCGTGAGCGTCATGAAGCAGCGGTCGGTCAGGGGAGTGATGACGAGGCGGCCGTTGAGACCCATGTACTCGAAGCCGTAGTCGAAGCGGCCTGTGCACTGCCGGATGATGCAGGTGTCGGTCGCCTTCTCCCAGTAGAAGCGCAGCTGCGACTCCCAGTCGAACTCGTTCGCGTCCAGCACGGAGTCGCGCACGAAGCGGTCGACAATGTCGCGACCGTGCACGTCGACGATGATGAGCGTGTTGATCTTCTTGCGGTACTGCTTGTCGATGTCGTTATCCATCTCGGTGACGAGGTTGAAGAGCTGCGCCGTAAGTTTCGCCGAAAGCTCCTTCACCGCGTTCTTCTTGCCCTTCTTGATGAGCGCAAAGGCGTTCTCGATCTCGTACGTCCAGAAGATCTTCGCGCCGGTGAGCGTCACCATGCCGAGGTGGTCCTTGACCCAGTCCAGACGGTCCATCTTGGGGTAGTAGAAGACGCCGGCCTTGAGGTAATCGTGCAGGGCGCTCTTCGACTCGTCCAGCACGGCCTGCAGCCACTCCTCCACGGGCCGCCCCTCGGTCCGCACGGGGTTCACGAACTGGAGGTGCTCGCCCTCCTGCGAGTCGACGCCGCACACCGTCTCGTCCGTCTCGCTCTTGAAGACCAGCTTGGCGCAGTTGTCGAACATCTTCAGCATGTGGTCCTGCACCGACTTGGCGCTGCTGGAGGCCAAGATCGACAGCAGCTCGTCGTCGGAGATGAAGAAGAAGCGCGGGAAGAGGCAGCGTTTCGCCTGCAGGTAGTTGGAGAGGTCCTTCTGGCACTCCTCCAACTTCTCCTCCAGATACCGCAGCTCCTCGAGACGGCCGCTCGCGTTGCAGCACTGGCTCACGTTTGGTGCGGCGCTGGTGTCCTTCATGATGCGCACAAACTTCTTGTCGAGGTCGTTGAACTTGGCGGTCTCCTTGGGGAGCTGCTGGTTGATGTCCTCGTTGCCCTTGAAGATGGACTCGAGGTACTGCCACTTTTGCTGTACCGTTACCCACACCGCCATGACGTCGTTGATCGTCGCGAGCTTTCGCTCCCACGTGCGGACGTCCTCGATGAAGGGCTGCGCCCACTTGACGTTCGCGATGGACTGCATCTTGAGCATGTTGTCGTCGACGGCCTCCTGGATGTCGGAGGTGTCGGAGAGAACGTCGCAGCGGTACTCCCCCTTGCGCGGCTCGTAGCGCACCGGGGTGAACTCCTTGGTCGCCCAGAATTCCTTGATGGCACGGATCTCCTGCTCCACGCCCTGCTCGCGCGCGGCGGAGAGCACGATGTTGTCGATGGCCTCGCTGTAGCGGAACAGCTCCATGGCGATAAGGTCGTCGAGGTTGATCTGCTCGTAGTTGAACTCCTTTCCCGTCACCGTCATGAGCTCCTTCCAATGCCGCGCCTTGAGCGCCGGGCTCTTGAGCTTCGCGAGCAGTGGCAGCGAATTCTGAAAGTTCACGATGAGCTGTTGCACCTGCGGAAACGGCTGCACCGAGGCGTACTGCTTAGACAGCACGCGCGCCTGCTTGGCCTGCTCCTCCGTCGTCTTCTCGAGGTCCTCTAGCAGCAGGTCCTTCCAGCTGCTGCGGTTCCAGCGCTTCAGGATGGCGGTCCACTGCTCGTACAGGTCGTACACCGTCTCGATTTTGGTAAGCTCCTCGTTCAGCATCTGCAGGCTCGGGTGCGGCGTCAGCGGGAGGTCGAAGAGCTTCTCCGCCTTGGTCAGCTGCTCGCGCCGCATCTGCAGCTCCGTCAGCTTCTCGCGCCACTCGCGCTTGAGACCGTTGCCGAGCACCAGGTCAATGCCTTCGCGGCCAGGGCCCTTTTTGCGGAAGTCGTCGAGATGGTCGTCGCCTTCGTCGAGGAAGTTGAGCACCTCCCGCTGCGTCAGCTCGCGGAATTGCAGCTTCTTGGGCTCCAGGTCGACGGTGGTCTTGTGCACCTTGGCGAGGGTGCAGGTCCACAGGTCGCGCAGGCCCATGGCGCGCGCCAGCTCGTTGGGCTCCACCTGCACGTTGAAGTGGCGCAGCGAGTTGTAGATGTGCTCGATCTCGGTGATGTCGTGCTCCACCTCCAGCGACGCCGAGCGCGCGTTGTGCATCACCTCCAGCACAAACTTGAGGTCGGCGATGTTGTCGCACGAACGCGTCAGGTCCTGGTTGATCTTGAGAATCTTGGTGTAGCGCGCCTGCATGCGGGTGCGCACGGTGTCGTTGAGCTGGGCGCCCTCCATGTTCACCCACATGTACACGTGCTCCACGAGCTCCGCGTAGAAGGCGGTCTCGTCGCAGCGCATGAAGCCAAAGTCGTGCACGTGGTCGCTCGTGTCAAAGTCGTTGATCATGTTGACGTAGAGCTGGAACTTGGAGTCGTAGTCCATCCAGTGGAAGTTGTTTTTGGCCTGCTGCTCCACCGAAATCTTCTTATCCGCCAGGTAGACGAAGCGGTAACGCTGCAGCAGCTTCATGTTGGTTGCGAGCGCACCAATGTGGGTCTGAATCGTGCGGTTGATCAGGGCCTGCAGCTTGTAGACCTGCGGGAGGTTGAAGATGTCCTGGTAGTAGGTGAACAGCGTCGTGTACTCCTCCTCCGCGGGACGAGGGATGATCTCGCCCTGCGTGAACTCGATGCACGTCCCGCGCATCCACCGCTGAAACTGCTTCGTCGACTCGATGATGCTGGACTGAATCTTGTGGAACGCCGTGGTGATCTCCTGCTGCTGCGGAGAGTGCGTCGGCTCGGTCGTGAGAAAGATGAGAACCTTGAACAGCGGCGGGGCGCGGCGGCGGGAGGAGGTGTTGTAGCCGAGCATCTTGGCAAAGGCGCTGAGCGACCGTAGCACCATCTTGGACAGTGCCTTCCAGATGCGTTGCTCCCAGTGGGCGTAGTAGCTGCCGAGCTGGGCGCTCTTGCCGGTGTGTGTGCCCTCGAGCTGGCTCTCGACCTTGGTCAGCAGTGGCTTCGCGGAGTTGAAGGCGCGGATGCAGCGCTCGAGCAGCTCGGTGCGGCGGCGCTCCACGATCTCGGTGAACACCTGCAGCTCCGGCAACTCGCCGCCGGCCTGAAGGATCTTGGAATACTCGGGCATCAGCTGCGTCGCCGCGATCTTGTTGACGACCTGCGTCTGGATGTTGTCGGCGCTCTTGCGCACCTCGCGGCTCAGATTGCGGAACTTGGTGATGGCCTTCTCGCAGTTGGCGACAAAGTCAGGGATGCTGAGGCTCGTCCAGTTGATGTCGACGAAGCCGGGTTGCAGCGCCATCTTGAGCTCGCGAATGTTTTTGGCCAGGATGACCTTCTCGGACCCTTCCAAGATGTTCAGCTCGTAGTTGAAGCTAAGCAGCATTGCCTTGAGCTGGTCGACGTTGGTGTGGTACGTCTCGTCCTGCAGGGTGATGTGCAGCGCCTCCTTGGGAAGTTCGTAACCGAGACGGTCGAGGTACTTGGTTTCCCGAATAACGTCGAAGATCTGCATGTCGAAGTTGACGCAGTACGTGTCGTCGCTGTCCTTGCGGATGATGCAGTACTTGAGCGACGACGTCGACGTCGCGCGGATCTTGTCGCGCCACGCGATGAAGCGCTCCGTCGCGTAGTTCTTCATCTGCCGCGCAACCTCGACGTACTTTGTCTTCACCTGGCGGCCCATGGGCGAGGTGAGCATCCCCTCCTGCTGGAAACGCACAATCGGCTTTTTGAGACGCTGGAAGAGCGAGATGCTCCAATGGATGCTGCCGGCGACGGGGGGCTGGTTCTTGGTCAACGGCGGGTTCGCACAGTGCTCACGGAAGATGCTTTGCACGTTCTCGACCTCGGAGTAGTACTGCGCCAGGATTCGGTCGGCCTTCTCGGACAGCAGGGCGGAGATGTCGAAGGAGGCGCCGCCACGGTCGGGGCGACTCTCGATTTGCTTGAAGGACACAAGGAGCTCAAAGGCGGATTCGGCGCTGCGCAGATCCTCGTCGAAGATCTTGTTGATGAAGATGGACACCTCCTGGTCCAGTGCAGCGACCGAGTTGAGAAAGGCGGAGAAGACCACCTGCCAGTTGTGCGTCGCCTTCTTCTCAAAGGGGTTGAAGGTGAGGGTCTCGAAGGGGCGCTTCAGCTTGTCCACGTCGCGGAGGATGCGGTCGATGCCGCTGCTGTCGGTGAGCACCGTCTTGAGCTGCGCGCTCAGCACCGTCGTGTAGTACTCGACCGTCTCGATGATCTCCAGGAGGTCCGAGCAGCGGTCGGACATGTAGTCGGTGGTCTCGAAGAGGCGGCGGGTGTCGAAGTTCCAGTGCTGTTCGCGCTCGGAGCTGTTGATCTCCTCCTGCACGTTGGTGTACGCCGACTTCCACCGCAGGAGGCACTGCTGGCCCGCGTTGACCTTCTCCTTGGCCTCGCGCGTCGGTAGCGAGAGGACCGTGCGGAAGTCAATGTGGCCGCTGACCTTCTGCGCAATGAGTTTGCCGATCTTTTCCAGCAGCCCCACCATGCGCTCCTCGGTTGAGTAGAACTTGGAGATGATCCACACCATGCGTAGCGCGGTCATCATGGAGGAGAGCGTGTCGATGATGGGTTGCAGAGAGCCGTTCTTCGGGTCGACGTTGTGGAGGGTGCGAAAGTGGCGGTCGAGGGTGCCGAGAAACTTGACATTATCCTTGGCCTCGGCGTACTGGTGGAAGAACTGCGTCAAGGTGGTGGAGATCATGACGTACGAGGAGCACTCCGCCTCCTTGGCGATCTGTAGCAGAAACTTGGCCTGCGGCGAGTTGATCTGTTCGTAGAGAGCGCTGATGGTGCTGTACTTCTCGCGCCAGTACTCGATCTCGCCGAGGGGGCCGTCCTTCTGCGGATCAAGCGACATGGCGTAGGCGATCTCGGCCTGCCACTGCGCCACCGTGATGTCGACCTGCCGCACAAGGTCGTCGTTGGCGAGCGCGGCTTTGAGGTCGGCGTCGCTGGTGCCGAGGGACATGAGGTTCGCCGAGACGGGCAGCTTGCGCTCGGCGCAGACCTGGCTCATAAAGCCCAGCAGCTGCGTGTCCATGCGTTGCACCCAGTTGATGATCTCCGCGTAGAGGTGGCGGTTCGTGCCGACGACCGGCTGCGCGGCGTCGCCGCCGACGGGGGCAATGACCATCTTGCGGCGCGCGACGGCGTCGTCGACGTCGGCGATGAGCGGCTGGAAGACGTCCTTGAGCAGTACGTGGAAGGAAGTGAGAGAGGGCACCTGCATGCTGGTGAGCTCGAAGGCGGTGTGCACGGGGTTCTCGGGGTTGGTGGCGAAATCGGCAGCCATCTCCGCCGTGATGTTTCGTGCCGTCTATTCTCGAGAAGAAGAGACAACGGGTGTAGTCGGCCGCGTGCTGCGCCGAACCGGTGATGTTGTTGTTCTGCACGGCACCGCTGCTCACGCGAAGCATCTGGCCTTCGCCGGTCTGCCGCCCCGAGGACGGCTTAGGGTTCTTGGACTCCACTCCTACCACCTCGCCCTCCCGCGCCACGATAACGAAGCATGGCTCCACCAAGCCTTCGTTGTTCTCGAAGGTGGAGAGTATGATGGTGATGTTGTCGGGATCCGAGAGGACGTCGGCGATGGACTTGTCGGTGACGCCGCTGAGGTCCCCACGTACGCGGCTCACCACCCACTTGAGGCGAGGGTCCTCCATTGGTGGCGGCAGAAGCTGTGCAAACGTCAATAAAGACCGGCTGTTACTCTTCGGGACGAGTAGCAGGAAGTCGTTATGATGACTGACGCTATCTGCACTGAAAAGAGAGCAGGAGGACGGCGAGGGAGATGGTTAAGCAAACTCAGCCGTTATTTGCTATGTGGGACGAACAATTATCCGAAAAATGTCTTTCGTTTCCGGCGTCAGTTACTTTTTTTTTATTCTTACTCTTATTTTACAGATACCGTTCTAGACAAAATGAGTTTGAGAAAAAAAAGAAAAAACAATAAAAATAAATGCGGAATCAGTAGTAATGCTATTTACAACGGAACTCAAAAACGAAAAAAAAAGGAGAGAAAGAAGGAAGCGCTAAGCCGCTCTCTTTGTTTGATTTTTCTTCTACTGCAGGACGTAGTGAGTCAATAATACGAGAACAACGAAAGGGGTAGAGCGGGGGGTGGGGTCAGAAGAGTGAAGAGAGGTGTGGACAGGAGTGCATGGTAGGAAAGGATACAAAAAGCAAGGAGGGAAAGAAAGTGGAATGAAAGCAGTCCGAGTGAAGGCGCAAATAGTGACTGTTATTTACTTTTTAAAACGAAAATCATATAATAAAAAACAAACAATAAGGCGTTCGTTTTATGTGCGGAAAGGTAGCCAATACATCGTTATAAGTGTGAGGGGCTTTACAACCCATGAGAGGCGAAATAACGGGGCAAGCATCAGCAGAGGTCACAGAAAAAAAAAGTAGAAATGAGAATATATACTTGGAAGGAGAAAGGGACGGTTTAAGAAGTACACAATCACGCGAGCGTTACACGCTGAGCTCAAGCAAATGTATTGAGAAGCGTGCTGTCGTACTCCGCACGTCGAGTAGGGTCCGAGAGAATGCTGTAGGCGTGGTTGACCCGCTTGAACTGCTCCAGGCAGAAGAGTTTGTGCTCGTCCGACGCGCCGACGACCTTGTCGGGATGGTAGCGCAGCGTAAGCTGCCGGAAAGCCTGCCGCACCTCTAGCTGCGTTGCCGTTCGAGATATTTGTAGATCGTCGTAGAGCGAGCTGTTTCGCGCAGCCTGCGCAGCACCGCCGTTACGAGGAGGCGGGGGAGACGCCCTTGTCGCGCTTCTGGGCCGACTGAAGCCCCCGCCGCCGGGAAAGCTGCTCCCTGTTGACGAGAAGGGGCGAGAGCGCCGCTCGGACCGGGGACGCTCAGCGGAGGGGTATTGGGTCGCCGACGCTGCTGCCGCGGCGGCACGTTTTCGCCTCTCCTTCTCAGCAATAACAGCAGCGTACATCGGGTTCATGGCGCGCGCCGTCGCGCGATCAGCCTCCGCGCGGGCGTGCAGTCCCAAACCCTCGTAGGCGTCCCCGCGGGTAACGAACGCTTTGGCGAGCTGCGAGTCGCGGGCGAGACAGTCGTCGCAGTCCTGCACGGCCGCAGCGAAGCGGCCCGTCTCCAGATACACCTCCGCGCGCTCCAGCAGCAGACCCGCGGCGACCTTGTGGTTAGCGCTGTCGAGTTCGAGGGCCTCCGCGATGGTCTGCTCCGCACGTGCCCAGTCCTGCGCCTCGCGCGCCGCGCGCACCCGCGAGAAGCAATCCTCCAGCGCGACGAGGTAGTTGCCCACCACCACCGCCGGGCTGTAGACCGGGTCGAGCCGCAAGCAGCGTGCGACCAGCACCGCCGCGATATTGGCGTACAGGCGGCCGCAGTAGATGCTGGCCTTGGCGAGAAGGACCGTGCTGAGAAGGTAGTGCGGCGTAACGCTCGAGCGCAGCTCGTACTCCTCGGGTGTCACGGGCGCTCGGGACGCGGCGGCGCCGGCCTCCCCCAACTGCTGTTCGCCCGCACACGGTGACGGTGGCGGCGGCGGAGAGGGAATAGAGGGGAGGTAGGGCAGTAGCAGGTCTCGCGCAAGCTGTGGCTCACCGCACTCCAGCAGCACCGCGGCCTGCAGCGTCACAAGAGGAGTGTCGGCCAGCAAAGCACGTGCCGAGTCAAAGAGTGCCGACGCCTTTTTCCACTTCTCCTCCCGCACGCAGAGACGGAATTCCTGCGTTGTCGGTATCGCCTGCGCGTACTGCTGCAGGGTCAGTGTCTCCAGCGGTGTGCAAACAAACTTCTCTGTATTTGGTGTACTTGGCACTCTCGCCAGGCTGTAGCGTTTGACAGCAGCCATCCGGTGACTCGCGAGGCGCCGTCGTAGTCTTCCACAATGGACAGAGCCTTGATAAAGTTCTCGAGCAGGAGAAAAATGAAACTGCGCGTGAGGTAACCGACGTCGCTGCGTGTTTCCGCTTCCACAGTTGTGGTGTTGTCCGTGTCCTCGCAAATACATCGCACCGCTCGAATCTCCAGGAAGAAGTCATTCAGATCCTCGGCACTTTCTTTAAAGTTCATGAGGCGATAGTTGCACCGCCCCCGCAAGCCGTGCAGCACGGCAATGTGCTGCTTGTCCAGTGTTCGGTTGTCGAGCTGCACTGAAGCGGCGAAGTAGCCGTCGACGTACTCTCCGCGCTGCACCATTCCCACCAGCTCCGTCAGATCGCGCGTCGCCGCGGCGCGGCGACCTCTGGTGGTGGGCGACTCCGCCTGTGCGGCGCCTCTCGTCGGCGCGTTGAAGCACATGTCGCTCATCTGCACCCCAGGCAAGTCGGCCAGCCCCGACGCGGGAGAGCAGCTCGAGGAGCCAGACGGCGCGGTGGATGGCGCCTGCGGTAGGCAAGTCCGGTGCACGCGCCTCCTCTCTAGGGCCTCTTTCATTACAACAATTTTTCGGTTGGCCACTTCTTCCGCGATCAGCTGCAACGTCAGATCGGTGGTGGTGGCTGCGCCGTAACTGCTACTGCAAGAACTTTGCGAAGTTGGCGTGATCGACGGAGGTCGTACTAATTTAGGCAAAGTGAATGCGGCATCACCACTACTACTGGAGCAGCCGCGCCGTGTCTTTTTAAGCATGGTTTATTACTGATGCCTTCTTTTTCTATATATTATTTACTACATATGCGAGGTTTTGTTGAAGTTATTGCTCGACTGTTATATACATCAGTGGAATAAGCAGTTCCCCTCTTCCCGAGTAAGGCAGAGATGTACTGTGTAAAAGTACACAGTGATGAAGAACCAGAGAGTATGAAAAGGAAAAAAAAGAAGAGGCAGAGATGGTACAGGGACTATTTAGAAAAGTATCTATTTATCGACTGATGACTCTTGTGCTTACTTTTTGTTGTTGTGCCTACCGCAGTATTATACAGTATTTAGTTGAAAGCTTAATGGATTCGGAGCGTAGTAGTGGGATTAAAAAAAAAAAATCAGTTTCGTTGAACGCAGTGCATGCCGCGAACCTTCTGAGAGATGGAGAGAGAGAGAGAGAAAGCGGGGGAGGGAGGTAAGTGTGTAGTGGTGGGAGAAGTAGTAAATGAAGAGTGTTCCCCACTCAGATGTATATAAAATGAATACAAACGACGCGATGAAATCACAGCGTGTGCTTCGTTCAGAAGCAGCGAGACATTTTCCCCCTCTGTTTTCCGTCCTTACACGCAGATAAAGGTGATCATGAGAGAACCAGGAGTCTCTTGCTTTACTGATGCCTCCGTGTGAAATTGGGCAGAAGCCATCGAAAGTGTTACGTTTCGCTCGGACGCACTTTTTTTTTTAAGCTTAGAAATTCGACAAGAACAACAACAACAACGAAAGAATCACTTTAAACAGAGTTATCACTTTTCCGTCTTGGCACGCTTCCTCGCAGCGCCAAACCCCTTGCCGTCGCCGCGACCGTCATCCGCCAGGGAGAGCTCCTGTACTACGTTCTGTACGCTCGGGGACAGCTCCAGGGCATCGGGGAGTTGGAAGAATACAATTTCCGAGCTGCGGACGAATATGCGGCTCTCCTTGGAGGTCTTACCAGAAGGGGTGGTCCGGGTGACGCTGGTGAGGGTCACGTTCATGCCGTTGTCCGCCTCCGCGAGGGTGCCGTTCAGCACCTGGCCGTTGTTGAGTTCTAGGCTTACGGTCATGTCAATGGCCTCCTGTAGCAGCGCCAGAGGGACGCTGGCGGCGGAGGGCATCACGTGAGGCTAAAGCTGGCTTGAGGCGCAGGCAACACAAGAGCACGCGAACACAACGTCAGAATATTGAGGAAGAGGCGCTGAAGTTGCCCAGAAGGAGGACAAGTTGACAGCTAAACAGGAAGAGAGTCTCAAAACACTTGGGACGTATCACCTGGGCTTCTGGGTGGGGGGCGGCTGTACTTGTTTTGTGCCGGGCCAGCCTGCACTGTCGTCTATTCAGTCAACGGTATTATCTCTTGTAAGACTTGAGAAGAAAGTACAGTAAAGGAATGGAAAAGAGAGTATGTTGAAGGTACATCCAAAGTTATGCCATGAGGGGTTGTGAAGGTGGGGAGGGGGGGGGACTAACAGAAAAGAAGCCACCTTGAATAGTCAAGTTTACTCGCACGAAACCAAAAATGATACGCGAGCTCTCGCACGTGACAAGGGAAGCGGGGGCGAAGGAATCACCGAATAAACCCCAAAGCATGCAAGCAGCAGTCAGAATGGTTTGATTTTTATGTACGGGAACCAGCGAAACAGGGAAGCAGATGTTACTGCCGCTGGCAATGGCACGTTGAGAAGCATGTAGTATCTTGTTCTTCAACAAGTTGAAGAAAAACGCACGAGAAAGCAATACAGTAGGCAAACAAAGCAAAACACGATAAGCAACTAGTGAGAACAGAAGAGAAGAGAAAGAAGAATCTCTTCAACTGTGTGCAAACCACATGATGTAGTGTGTGGAACGGAAAGTAAGATGTTTATGTGAGCGCAATCGATTTGGGCATCGTCCATGGAGAAACCGATGTATGAAGAGAGAAAAAAAAAAGACTTATTTTGTCTGTGTGTGTGTGTGTGTGTGTGTGTGTGTGTGTGTGTGTCAAAGGGTGGAGACAGCGTATCAGTGTGTCGGTGTGTCTGCTGCACTAGTACACATTTCCCAGAATCTCCTCCTTGCTGACTCCGCGCTCGTGGGTGTCCAGGATCTGGTACACAATGGAGGCAACAAAGGCGCCACCCAACGGTGCAATCCAGTAGACCCAGAAGAAGGCGAGTGGTCGGCAGTTGCCGCCGATGCAGCCGACAAGCTGCATGCCGGTCGCGACGGCAGGATTGAAGGCGCCCCCGGTAAAGCCTCCGACGGAGAAGGCGGCGGCCATGAGTGTCATGCCGATGGCAAATCCGTAGAAGTCGTTGGAGCGCTGACGAGAGAAGCAGACGTGAAGGACGACGGAGGTGAGGGCAAAGGTGTAGACCATCTCGCACAGCAGCCCCTGCCACACGTTGATCGCCTCCCAGTTGGTCTCCGGCACCGGGATGTCGAGACCGACGATGGCGGTGCCGTAGAGGGACGCGCAGAAGGAGGCCAGCAGCTGCGAGACCATGTACAACAGCGCCTGCCGCAGTGGCATCTTTTGGTTGATCAGCGCAGCGAAGGTGATGGCAGGATTGAAGTGTGCGCCGCTGATGTAGCCGAAGGTAAAGCACATGGCGGCCAGCATAAAGCCGATGGGGAGCGGGGACAAGGTACCGACGCCCAGCGACGCCAGCGGAATCGTAAGAACGAACAGAAAAGTGCCAATAAACTCTGCCAGAAGCTGGCTGAGTCCTTCAGAAAGCATTTTGTAGAGACGTGCGTGTATGTATGTAGGATAGGTAAATGAAACAGCAACAACAGGAAAAAAAAACCGACTCGATAAGGAAGTGAAGTGAGAAACGATACAACAAGTTCTTGGATATATACAAAATTGGATGCGCGCTCCTCGGGAAAGAAAAGGAGGGGGGGGGGGTGGCGGCGGGAGGGGCTTCTGTTTGAAGAAATAGGGCGAAAACAGGTGAAACGGGAAAATTACACACTGTATTTGAGCACGCAAAGTGAGAAATTATCCAACACGCTGTAGGCAGAGTCTGCAAGGTAGGCAAATACGCACGTAGCCCCACACAAGAGGATACGAAAATGCAGCAAGGATGTGGCCGAGACAGAGCAGAGTTGAGAAAAAAAAGACAATTATCCATGTGTGGTAGATCTTTGAAGTGTTTTTTTTTCCCCCGCAAGCAGGAGCGACAGTGAACATATTGAACAAAATATTCTGTTCAAATGAGGAAAAACAAAAGGAGTAAAAGAAAGGAGGCGCTCACTATGTTGCTGTTCTATATCAGTCCTCATTCGATATTTCAGCAACTACATCTTCTCTGCTCCTTTCTTGTTCCTCTTCTCTTTCTGTGACGCACACCATCGCGGTCGTGCGCCACCCGCTCTGCAGTAGCTCACTGCCCTCGGTGGCCAGAAGCGACGAGAGGTACTGCGGGAACTCGCGCTGGGTCACCCCCAGCCAGAAGAAGTCCGAGAGTTGTGGGTCGAACAGCCAGTCGCGCCACGTGGCACATACATTCTCTGCCTGCATAAAGATATCGAGGGCAGGGAGAAAGCTAAGAATTTCAAGAACTACCGAGGGTGTCTGATGCCACGCCACATGAGCTTTCACGGAGAAGCTGGTGAGCGCGGCAGAGGGCACACGCGTCTCTGCAGTAGCCTGCATGGATCGGAATAGCTCCGCGAGTGTGGCGGAAAACATTCTTGCCGCGGCAGCTGCGCCTCCGGCCAGGGCCTCCCGCTCAGCCGGCAGTAGGCCAATGCCTGCTCCCGCGTCTCCCAGATTCGAGTCAATGCCATCCACCATCCAGCACACGTCCCTCGCTTCGCGTTGCGCCTCCGCCATCTGCGCAGCGCTCTCGGTCAGAACCGAGTAGAAGGGCTCCTCGAAGAGCGCAGGATAATCGCGACGCAGTTCGGCACGCCGCGTGTCGTCGCCAACGAAGAACGTCCCTATCGCACTGGAAATCTCCTCAACAGACGCGGCAGTGGGCCGGGAATCTTGCTCAGCCAGCATTTTCAAGTGTGTGTTTTTTTTTTCTTTGACGGTGCTGCAGTGACAAAAAAAAAACCCGGAAGAAGAAGAAGAAAAAAAAGGTGAGTGAAAGATGAAAACACAGCAGCACATCGTACGAAAAGTGAGTAATGGGTGCAGAATTGACCGCAGGGATCAATGTAAAATTAGCGTAGTGGGAACTCCACTTGCCACAAACAGTGAGGAGAAAATACAAAGGAGATATGAGGATAAGAGGAAGAAAAAGAAAAAAAAGAAGTCAATACATGATGATGAATAAGTGTATAGAGCAGTTGATGACTACCTGCAAAACGAGGGGAAAAAAATATCATGAGAACGGGGGGATTCCAAAGTCTGAGGAAAGACGACGGAATACAGCCTCTGCCTCTGCTCCCCCTGCCTCCAATAGGGCAATATCGTCCTTCAAGCGCATGTGCTCGGCGACAACAGCAGCGTAGCGCTTCTTCAATGTCCACAGCTCGGTACGCTGATGCGACAGTGCGTTGGACTGGCGACGGGCGACAACAGCGGCATTTTCGGCGGCGGCGGCGGTGGTGACCTCTTGCGACAGCGCGGCAGCAAAAGGATCGACGTGCTTCACTGAAGAACTCACGGCCGAGGAATCAGACTGCGCACTGACGCCAGTAGCTGGCGAAGCGCGTTCGGCAAGCAGCTCCGCCTTTTGCTTCTCTAGGTCTCGGATGCGCTCACGGTAGGCATCCCGCCGGCGCTGAGCACTCTTGTCCAACGTCACCAGGACACGCTGTCGCTCTAATATCGTCCGCTGCCGCTCCGCCGCCCGCGCCGCCGCCGCCGCCTCGGCTTCTGCCGCCTGTGCGCTGGCGTCTTGGGCGCGCTGCATTGCCCGAAGCCGCTTGCGTAGCCTCTCCGTCGACTCGCGGCGCTCGTTGAGGTACGCCAGAACGTGCGCCACCAGCGCCTTCATGTCGTCCTCCGCTTCGCGGCGTTGCAGCAGTTCCGCGTACAGCCGTCGCACCTCCTCCGACGTCGGTGGGGGCTGCGACGCCACGAGAGGGTCTAAGTGGGACATTCTATCCAGCAAAATTGAAAAAAAAAAATGTGCTTCAAAGAGGTGGTGACTGCCAGTAAACTAAAGTGGAAAGTAGGAATTGTAGAACGGTTGAAAAAGTGTTGATGGGAGGAAGAAAAACAAAAAGCAAGACAACTCACTGAAAAGGGGGAAAAAAAAAACATCATCAGTGACGCGCAGTTGTGACCCGACGACGGCGTCTCGAAAGATAATCCTGGGCGACGTACAATTATACCAATGGCACACCAGCGTACATGCACGGTCTACCTTCTTATTCAGTCTTCCGTTACTGTCCTTTTGTCACAACGCAATTGCTCTCATTTTTATATTTATATATATGTATTTCCGCTTTTTTTTTCCTTGGTATGTGTGTGAGATCACTCATGCTTAACGAGAGATTTCTTTTTAATCTACTTTTAGAAAGGAATGAGGGTTGGGGGGGGGGGGAACACAATAAGAAGAACAGAAATGTGAGGTGGAGAAAAAAAACACAAGAAAGACGTCTTCCGCTTAAAGAAACAACAGCAGGACTTACAACATTTTACTTTTCGAACCGCATCGAGTAGCCTCCGGTGTTGGGGTCCTTGTCGAACTTGAAGTTGTCCGTCGACAGTCCAAAGTTGCTGAGAAAGCGATTGCCAAGATCCTTGAGATCCGAGAGCATCTTCTTCATCTCCTCGTCGACCTTGCTCTTGGCGTAGTCGCGGCGGCGCTTGTCCGCGTCAGAGAGCTTGCCGCCCAGCTTCTCGTACGCCTCCAAGTCGGCGTAGCAGCTGGACCACTTCTCCTTGTCGTAGTAGCAGTCCGCGCGGCGCAGCAAGGCCTTGTCGTAGTCGGGCTGGTGGCGCAGAGCCTCGGAGAGGAAGTCGATGGCCTCGTCCGTCTCACCTAGTTTCTTGAGGCACAGCCCTGCATTGCAGTACACCTGCGATGTGAGCACGTACGCAGCCTTTGTTCTAGGTGTGTCAGGGTCACTTTCGGGAGGAACAGCGGCCCCCGTGGACTGAACACCGGCATCCTTACGCGAGTCAGCCGCAGCGGCCGCGGCAGTTGCAGTACTATCCGTGGCGGTACCGACAGTGGGTTCCAACGGCGGTGGCGCCAGAATGTCCTCAGGGTTGGGGGGCGGACGGATGGCTGCGTACAGCAGCGCGTCGCGGTACTTGGCGAGCGCCCCAGCGACGTCGCCCTGGCCGTACAGCGCGTTCCCTTCTGCCTTGAGCTCCGCGCACTTGGCGGAGTTGGCTTCTCTAACACCATCGTCCGCGGGAGCCTTGCTCTGATCGTCTGAAGCATTTTGGTCGTTTGGGGCGTTGTCTTGAGAGCACGGGGCAGACGGTGCAGGGGCGTCCGCCGGCGCACACGAGTTGTCGGCCGCAGTAGCGTCGTGGCAGTCGGGCTCGCCTGCCGAAGAAGCCGACGACGACGAGGGAAGAATTTCCATGGTCGACATGACGGGCAAAAAGCACAGACGACAGCACGCTGTAAGAAGAGGGATAACAAAAAAAAAAATAATAATCTGATAGCAGAAAAGTTCAAGTATGAGCTGAATCTTTAGTGGGGGGAGAGGGGGGGGGGGGTCGGGCATTTGGACAAAAGAATTGGGGAAAGGAATGAGAGGAGTTAGAATGATTTCAAAAAAAAAAAAAATGCGGATGAATACATGCTTGTACACTTGGTTAACGATTACTACACCCCCAAAGACAAGCGTTAATCAATGGTTATGAACTGTCGCATGAGCACATCCAATATCAGCAATCAGGAAAAAAACTATTGGAGAACGCTATCCGTGTGTCAAGTTGACATGTTCACGGTTTACAAGTGAAGTGCACATCAGACAGTAAATTGTGCAGCTGCAATAAATAGTGCTGTCTACGTCTTCGCATTTCGTATCTGTGTAGATTCTTTTTAAGTGTTTTTTTTTTTTTCATTCTTGTTGTTGTTGATGTTGTTCTCAAATTCAAGCAGGGAGAACACGAATGTGTGTGTGTGGATAGTGGAAACCCCAAACTGCGGCGATTACACGAAAAAGTTGGCAAGGACGACGGCCTTGAGGTGGTACTTGTGGTTCACGTGGCGCCCCGCGCAGTACATGACGCGGGAACCGAGTGGGACGCGCTGGTCGTTCATGATGACGCATGTGTTGCGGTCAAAGTTGGTGCGCAGCCCGCTCATGCGGGTGTTGGTCTGGCGGCGCGTGAAGAGGCAGACCCAGTAGATGTTGCCGGGCTTGATCTTGTGGCGGGTCACCTCGCCGGCGCCGCGCCCGCGGAAGCGCTGCACGGAGACGCGGTGGGCGACCGCAGGGAACACGCGGCAGTGGGCGAAGCGCTCGGCGGTGGCGCGGGAGATGAGGCGCACGTGCTTGCAGTTGGTGTTGTCGACGCAGTGCAGCTTCACCTGGTCGCTGAGGGGAACGCCGGTGCCGTAGCCCTCCGCTCCGGTGCCCCACCGCGAGCGGTACGAGCCCTTGCGGCGGATGATCAGGTTATGACGAAACCACGACTTTGTGACGGGGTTGCCGGCGGGCAGTTTAGCCGCCGCGTCGGCAGCAGGGGCTGCCAGGAGTCGGCGACCAAGGCGCAACATTTTTTTTTTCAATGAAAAGTGGACCTTGTGTGTTTGTTTTTTCATGTGTGTGGGTGAAAAATTGTGTTGGATATGAAGATATGACGCGCAAGGTAAGCAGTAAGCAGTATTGAATGTACAGAAAGAGAAGTGAAATAAAAGCATTGCAGGTCCACCTGTGCATACCTGACGTGAGTAAGAGGCGCAACAGTACTCAGGTGCTGGGGCCATGTCATGACTGGCTAACATGTCTCACACTACTCCTCCATATTCAAGAATACGAGAAAAGGAGATGAGAGGGGGGGGGAACATACTAGAGCGTTAAACACACGCTCACACAAAACACATACACAACTGTGAGACGTACTAATGTCTGCTTTTAATTGTGTTGATTTCCATTTCTTCATTTATTCATTGGTTTGGTGAACTACAAGAGCCTTTGGCATAGAGAGGGATTCGATACGGAAGTGTGAAGAAAATGACGATTTCGCTCAGAACTACATGAAAGCGGAAAAGCAGACAGTTTAGCATTCGAATATCACAGGGAGCCAAAAAAAAAAAAAAAAAGATTTCGCATACACACAACTATAGAAAAAGCAGATGAAATATTGTGAGGCAGACATTTAAAGAAGGGAGAAAAAAAAAAGAGGATAACGCTCAGAAGCAGAGAGGCACGCCACAAGTTGGTGACATCTCTCTACTTACGATTGGAGCACATCGACGCCGCTGCGCTCAGGGAAGACGAGATTCTTGGGCTCGGGCGACAAGCCCGTCATCTTGCGAATAATCTTCTTATCCTCCTCGCGCATCTGCAGCAGGCGCTGCACGGACATATCCATGTCCCCATCGACGACGTCGACCAGCTCCTTCTTGCGGCGATCGAACTCGTCAACGCTGCGCATCTCCGGCGCCGAGTCATGGGGCACCTGCCCCTCCCAGCTGAGGGCGGTGACGGAGTTGCCGTAGACGTACTTCTTGGCGCGCATGTACGGGTAGGGGTCGAGACCCTTCTGCAGGCACAGCCGCACGCGCTCCTCCTCCGTCACGCGCCGCGTGTCGTTCATCATGAGCGGCTTCAGAACAGGGTAGCCCACCAACGGGATGACCCCGAAGAAGACCGCTGCAATCACGACAGTCAGCCACGGCGTCTCCATCATGATGCGATTCTTTACCCTGCGCATCGGCACCGCCACCGTGTTGAGCACCACGTTGCAGCCATCGCAGAAGGACCGCGCGTAGTCGACGACCTGCGTCGTCAGGTTCATCTTGAACCGCGTGAAGGCGAGCGACATCTGCGAGTGTGAGGGAGGGGACTACGTTTTTTATTGTTTAGTATTTCTCAAGTGATTGAACTATATTGTTGTTGTAGTTGCTCTTCTTGAGAGAAATGTGTAAACAGCGGAAATTATCCTTCGGTGGTCCTACTTTTTTTTCTCTGTTAGCCTAGGTTTCCTGACTGAATGGAGATACGAAAAAAAAAAAAAGAAGAAAGAGCACGTGTGGATGTGTGTGAAGAGGTATGTGAGGAGAATAGGCAATACGGATAAATGTACAAGTAAAAGAAATTAACACATTCATCGTGTTCATTGTTTTTCCACTTGTATAAATATTTTTATGTGCGTGCGTGTGTGTTGTGAAGACAGGTAAAGATTTATCAACGCAAGAAAAAAAAAACTAAACCGCCACCATCACTATGAGCGAGACCAGAAAAGCCGCAGAATCACGCTGCCCAGTAGTGATACTTGACGAGTCCAGTAAGAAGCGCGTCTGTGTCGGGGCTGAGGACGCCTGTCGCTACGTCCGCCCCAGGATATCGCACCACCACCTCCTCTGCCGCGCGGACGCCTTCCTCCAGAGTCAGACAGAGGCAGTAGGCAGGCGGCGTCAAGATGGAGTTCTTGAGGGACGCAACCGTCGAGTTCTGCAGCGACTCCGTCTCAAGCATCGTCAGGTACCACTCGGGAAGCTCCTCCGGTGTGGTGGCCACCTCCAGCACCGCATTCGCGCGGCGGCGGTCGTCCTCGCCGCTCACCATGTCCACGAAAGGCACGACGCCCAGCTCCGTAGTCTCTGCGCCGTCGCTTGTGCCGACCGCAGGGGAGCAGTACGGCAGAATGCGACCGCGGCTAAGAAGAACGTCGACGGCCGTCGAAAAGTATTCGAAGGACGGGGCGAGGTGTGCGCTTCGCAGGACGTTGTGCGCCGCGCGCTTCTCCGCGGCCACCGTGGTGTTCATGCGCTTGTAAAATGGCAGCGCGGCAGGATGGTGCAGCCGGCAGTAGCGCTCAGAGCCTTCTCGCAACTCGGAAAACGCACCCGCGTCCGGCAGGCTCTGCAGCCACCCCCAAAGATGGGAGCGGTTGCGGTGCTGCTCTAGTGCTAGTCTCCAGCACCACTCCACCCAGTCAAGCGTCGGCACTCCGCCTGCCAAGGCGCCAACGAGGCTCTGCGCTCCTGGCATCTCTCGCTCCAGTTCCGCGCACAAGTCGTTCCCTCCAAACGCGGCAGGCACACCCACCGAGCGAAGAGTTGAGGCAGCGCACACGAACTTGGACGGCACCACAAACAAAACGGTGCCCGCATCGCACGCATCGCGGCAATAGACACCGAAGCCCACAGAAGCGTCACGCTTCTCGATTAAAGTTGTGTCGTGTATTCCGATCGCATTCAACAAGGCGTACGTCGACAGATACTCCGAGAACTTGGCTGAGCGGTAGTTTCTCATTTGCTTTGCTTCTTGTCCGAATTTGAACGTGACAGGTTTTCACATACGCCACTGAAAAGAGGCAGGGGAGGGGAGAGGGACGAAAGGCAAAAAGAAAAAAAACAGTCAGACAGGCAGGAGAAGGAAAATGGAAGGATGAACAGCAAGGGTGGCGCATCGGACGCGCTGCACCGGCTCGCGCGTTTGTAAGCCGGTGGGACACACAAAAAAAAGGGTATGGTAGAATCGACGTCTCCAAAGTGTAATAGAATAGATCAGCTATGAGGCCTGAGAGGGGAAAAAAAAATATTTTCCAGACCAAGCACTTCGAAAAAGCAGGGATTATCAAAGCAATACGTGCCAGTGCTGTCAGAGTTCGGTGATACATGGTGCATTTGTTTATAGTTGAAGACAGAGTTAACCAGCAGATAAGGACATCAGGTGACGCAAAAATGAAGCATGTAGTGTATCGTACTTTCGGAACAGAAGGTCATATGTTTGAGATCGCATAACAACAACGTACGACAAGCAGGAAAAAATCACTTACGCGCGTGAGGGACGCAGCGAGTGGAGTACGTCTCGTACTAGCGCCGCACCAGCAACGTTTCCCACCGTCGACAGCAAGCTTTCGTAATCCTCGAGAGATTTCGTCACGAGAGAACGCACCTCCTCCACGTCGTTTGTACGTGCCTTTTCCTTATCGTCGCCTGCAGCGGTTGAGTCGACGTTAGCGACGCCTGACTGCAGCAGATCGTGAGCCATCATAAGGGCCAAAAGACCCGAGGCGTCCGTGTAGTGTGCCGAGCGCGTGAGTGCCCGCAGCGCGGCGGCGTTGTCTCCAAGGTACAACATCAACCGAGCCGCTTGAAGATGGCAACTGTTGCGCGTGAGATGTTCCGCCCACCGTCGGTACACCTCGGGAGTAGGGTCGTCCCCGTCCTCCGCGTCACCGCTGCAAGCGCCACTGCTGACGCGATTGTCCGGCGACACGGCACACAGCATCGCGGCCTCGTGCCAGCGGCCCTGCGACTGTAGCGCCGCACACGTCTCAGCGGTGTCTCCGCAGAGGAGGTACTTCTCCAGCGCCGCCTCCACCTGTCCAGCCGCCAGCAGCAGCGCGGCCGCGTGTGCGCCAACGCGTCGGAATTCGGCGAAGCTGTCGCCGCCGCCGCCGCCGCCAGGGGCCTGCGAGGTCGCATGCTGGTGCAGGGAGGCGGCAGCCGAGGCAGCCGCAATGGCGACCCCGAGAGTGGCGAGTTGGTTGAACCGTGGGCTCTCGTTCTGGCATTCGAGCAGCACCGCCGCCGCCGCCGCCCGGTCTCCGAGCTTCAGAAGTTCCCGCGCCACCAGTTGACGGTGCTCCGCGTCGTTGACGTTGTGTTCCGCGCCGCTGCGCAGGGCGGCCTCCCGCAGGCGACACATGCTGAGGCGATTCCGCCGCACAAACGCCGGCGGCCACAGGCAGCTCGAGAGAAGGTCCACATGAGGGAAGATGCCAGTCGTCAGCGCGGTGAGCGGAGCCTGTGCGGATGATACCGAGAGATCATCCGTACAGCTTGCGCCGGCGCTCATGCCAGAGGACTTGACGAGGGCGAGGCCCCAGAGCCGCTGCTTCTCCGGCTGGCCCATCCAGCACGCGACGGCGTAGGCCAGCGCGAAGCTGTCCGCCGTCGGCGCCGGCACGACTGCCGCCCCCGTCTGATGTCGCGAGATGCGACGGCGAAGCGCCAGCGGCAGCATGGTGGACAGGTACAGCTGCAGCTCGTCGTGCAGGGAATGCGGGGGCTGCACGAAGAGCTGGCCGAACGGGCCGCGCAGCGGGAAGCACTCGGACGGAATACCACGGATAAAGATGCTGGGAAGCGCACCAGAAGACGCAGCTGCCGGAATGGAGGGGGAGGCAGCTGATGCCGCCGCACTATCCTCTGTCGCCCGATCTCCTCCAGCAGAATCTGGAGTAGCACCGCCTAGGAGGGCGAGCTCGCACGCAGTTTGCAAGTAAGTGCGGTGCGTCGGAAGCAGAAAAGCCGCACTTTCAATCGGACGGCGCAGTGCCCGGCTGGAGACGCTGCTGTTGGCGGTGAGGAGGCGCTCGTTGAGAACGTAGAGGGAGCCGTCCTTGGACAGCACCACCAGCGAGCGACGGACCCACAGCAAACGCTGGCAGCGAATGCCGCGGATGCTCGGCTTGGTGTACGAATAGCCGATACGATCTCCGCTTTCCGCATCCCAAACACCAAAGACGCCATCGGCAAAAGCAATGGCGACGAACCCAGATGCGTTGCCGCTTACACTTGTCCCCACCTCTTCTTGAGCGGCGCTGGGGGCTGCGACGTCACGCTGGCTGCTGGAGCGCATTGCCACCTGAGAGGGTGCAGCGGCGGCAGCAGCCGTCCAGCTCGCCGCAGCTATCGTCACGCGGCCGTGCACGTTGGAGGGCATGTCCTTGAGGCGCACGAGGGAGAGCTTACCCCTGGTGCCCTGCTGCACGGACACGGCTCCATTGCAGCTGTCCACGAGCACCAGCGCCGTTGGGAGCATCGCTGAGCGCACGTAGCCACCTTCAACGGCGCTGGAGGAAAGGACGTTGACGGCGTCACGGCTGACAACGATGCAGTCGGCATGCACAGACCACAGCGAGACGGTGCCTTCGCTAAAGACGACCGCCAGCATCTGCGGGTCGCCCTGGACGTTGCTGGCGCACGCGCGCAGAGGGTCGGGCGCCCACGCAGCGTGTGCCACACCGAGACCCGAATGCATGTGAATCAAAACGGCGCTGTCCACTCCCCATACCTCAAAGGTACCGTCCCAGAAGAGCAGCAGCAGGAAGCGGCCGGTAGGGTCCTCGGCGAGCTCTTTGAGTGGCGTGCGCTCTCCAGTCAGCGGCTTGCGCAGCACGCGTGCAATCTCACCGCTGCGGGTGTCGAGTAACGAGACTTGGTGGTGGTGGCGACCCCCCAGCGCGCGGTGGGTCACGACCCACAGGAGATGCGCGGAGTGATGCGGCGCGAGCTGCGCGACGGTGGTGCCGCCAGAGTACACCAGACTAAAACGCCTCACCGCCACGTTGTGCATCACGTCAACAAGGGCGACGTGGCCACGCTCGAGGGCGCAGCACACCAACGGTGAGTCGCCAACGCGGCACGCCTCGCGCGTCTGCACCAGCGGCGCCGCGCAGTGACGCTGCAGGGACCACCGGCAGAGACGAACGTCGTAGTGCCACTTGGCGATGCTGCAGTCGGCGAAGATGACGGCAAAGACGGTGCTGTCGACCTCACTCTGCGACACGTCCACCACCGCCTTGGATGGAATGCGGGCGCCGCGGATGTCAACCGACACGCCTTTGAAGCGGCCGCCAACGTCAGCGGTGGAGGGAGAGCGCTGCCGCGCGAGCGAGGCGGCGGAATCGCTGCCAGGCGCCGTCACCGCCAGCACGTACCACGCCGTCAGCCGCTGGTCGGTGCCGAGGGTGTAGAAGAGAGGCACATTGGGCAGCTGCTGCTCGTCCGCGGAGCAGATCTGCGGAGAAGAAGGAAAGAGGCGGCGGAACTCGACATCGGGCTGCGCCAGCCACACAATCTGCTCGTTGAGGACGGTGTTGAGTTTCCAGTCGTACATGCCGACAAAGTTGCGCGTGCAGAAGAAGAGAATCTCCTCGTGAGACTGGCTGAAAAAGCATCGATGACACTTATTTCACCGGACTCGGAGTCGTAGATGAGGTCCCGCGCCTTGGACGGGCTGACGCCAGTCACGTCGACTGGGGAAATGACGCGCACCCGGTCACCCAACACGACGGCCATCGCGCACCCTGTATGCAGCTTTGACACGCACAGGTGAGGATTTTCTGTCTGTTGCGATGCCGTCAGCGGAGGCGGTGGCGCACCGTCTGTTGCCGCTGGTCCTGGGGCGGTAGTTGAACGTTTCGGTGCATCCGTGGGCTTTTCCCCTGCACCGTTTCCCAATGAAAAGGTTCCCGAGACAAAGTTGGTGCTATTGTTCATGAAGTTCATGATTGTGTTGTTGAAATTGCTGAAATTCATCGCGATAGTGTTGGCAGGGCCTGCACCGACGTCGCTTTTACGAGCAGCAGACGCGCTGCCCTCGCGGGACACCGTCTTGGAGGCCTCCACCGACCCTCCAGGTCCGACGCCCGCCCCTCTGGTGCCGGCCGCGCCGCGTGAGAGCGGGAGGCTATGCGGCGGAAGCGTCTCGGCAGCTGTCAAGTGGGCGCTAAAGATGTAACTGCTCGCCTGCTGCGTGACGACGAGCAGGTGGTGGTCGCTAAGGAAAGAGAGAACGCTAATGGGCTGCGCGCACGGCGCCTGGATGCTGCTCAGCATCATGCCCTCCGTCACATCCCACGAGACGATCACACCGTTGGCATCTCCCGAAAAGAGCACCAGACCGTGCTGCAGGCACGATGTCGGCGGCTGACGCCAGCACACGCACGTCACAGGGGCGTTGTGGCCCGAGAGCTGCTGCACAAGTTGAGTCGAACCCATTTCGTACACATACACGATGTCCCGGAAGGCGCGGGCGAGAAAGTTCTGAATTCCAAAGTGGGAACTCTGATAAAAGAAGGTGTCGTCATTAGTGAGGACGCTGCTGGATTCAGTGGGCGACTCACAACCAGGAAATACCTTCGTTCCACAGCGGTGACTCGACGCTTGCGAGATCATCGTGGAAAAAAAAAAAACGAAGAATGAATGCGTATATTTGAGTTCAATGTAAAAAGGTGGGTAGCTCTAACAAGAGAGGACGGAACGCAAACATGTACAGATGAATAGAAAAGCTCACCAGAAGTATCTAAACGGCGTGACTGGGGAGGGGAGGGGGGAAGAAGCAGGGAAATCTAGAGCGTTGTATAAGCAGAGAGAGAAAAAAAAAAAAGAGGAGAGGAGAGAGAGAGAGAGAGAGAATGTGTGTAGCTGGTGAATGAATGACCACAAGAAAAAAGAGAAGGGGTAAGTAGAGAAAAGTGTGCAAGTAAAGACACCTTGTTCTTCGGTTCGGTGAAAGGAGAGGGAAGTCGGGAGAATAAAATGGGAGGAAGAGGTGGGAAGCAGAAAGAAGAGCAAAGAGACAGCAAAGTTACCAGTAGCGAGGGGGGGGGGGGCATAGGTTTATGAATGCTTTGGGATTAAAATTATTTTAAATGTCAGCTTTGCATGTACTGTTCTATACACTTTGCTAATTTGGTTTACGTTACAGCATTCAAGTCCATTGGCAAACGCAATACAATCCGTTTTGAAGCACAAAAGTCGAAAAAAAAAACTGAAGAGGAGCACATTGACAGGAATGAGGGAAGTTGTAACAAGCAAAACAAAAAAAAAAGGAGACGAAAAGACGATAAACGTTGGTGTGTGTGCTTGTAATCTACGTGTAACTTTGAGAGAGAGAGAGAGGAGAGAGAGAGAGAGAGAGAGAGAGAGAGAGAGAGAGAGAGAGAATGAATGAATGAATGAAGCAACAGGAAAAAGAGAAGGAAAAAAAGAAGAGTCACAGTTTGGATTTTGGTGCGTTGGGGAAGTCGCGGGGACGGCGAACAAGGCCGTGCTCCTCGGGTCGGACGACCTCATCAACAAACGAGCGAACAAACACCTCAAGACGCTCGCGCAGCTGGTCGTCAGTGGGGCTCACCAGCTCCGAGTACCACTTCAGCTTCGGCTCCGTGCCGCTTCCGCGCAGGGTGACGCTTATGCCGTTATCGAAGCCGAGCGTGATGACAGGATTCCGCGCAGAGAGGGGAAGCGTCGCCCTCTTGTCGGGCTGCGCCGTGTCCAGGCCAGTGGAGAGGTCGCGCACATGCACTACGCGGGCGCCGGCGACGCTGGCGGGGTAGGTGCCGCCGTTCATCGTCTGAAGACGTCGGAAGACGAGGGGGACGGCGGCCGGCTTGGTCACGGTGAGGTACGAGTTGTACGAAATGTGGTAGCCGTAGGTCCGGTACAGGTCCTGGAGCTGCTCGGCGAGCGTGCGGCCCTGCGTGACGTACAAGTGGCGGATCATGTCAGCCAGCACGGCGGCCGCGCTGACGCCGTCCTTGTCCAGTACCTGCGTCCCCCACATGTAGCCGATCGACTCCTCGTAGGCAAGAGCGGCGCGGCCGCGGCCAGACGCCTCGAGGCGGGCGGCCTCCGCACCCATCCACTTGAATCCCGTCGCTGTCGGAATAAAACCTAGGCCCTCCCGCGCAGCCATGCTGCGTAAAAGCGACGAGCTGACAAAAGAGGTGATAAAAAATAACTTTGAGAGGTCCTCGCCGGCGGCGCGGGCGCGCTGGACAGCCCACCACCCCAGCAGCGCGCCCGCCTCGTTCCCGCTGAAGAGCCGCCACGCACCGCCGGGGGAGCGCTCGCAGACGGCAAGGCGGTCAGCGTCGGGGTCGTTGGCCAAAATAACGCGCGCGCCGCAGCGCTCCGCCGTCGCGATGGCCAGCTTGAGCGTGTGCACCCCTTCCTCCGGGTTCGGGGCGCGCACCGTGGGGAAGTTGCCGTCCGGCTCCGCCTGCTCCGCCACGAGTGTCAGCTGCCCGGCAGGCACGCCGACCAGCGGCAGTATCCGCTGCACGTACGGGGTCCCGACGCCGTGCATCGCCGTGTACACCAGCGGCACGCTGACGCTGGCCGCAGCGTCGTTGGCGGTGGTGGGCGCGTAGCGGCGCGCGAACTCGGCCATGTAGGCTGCGGTCGTCTCCTCCAGTGGGTCGACGTCGCCCGTGTACGGCTCCCACGCCGCTGGATGCGGCTCCAGCGACTGCAGAATGGCCGCCGCAATGCGCTTGTCGTGCGGCCCCGACACCTGCACGCCGTCCTCCCAGTAGACCTTGCAGCCGTTGTACTCCTTCGTGTTGTGGCTCGCCGTGATCATCAGACCGCACACACACCGGTGCCGGCGGAGGGCGTATGGCACAAACGAGGTCGGGACGGTGGCCGAGAAGAGGAGAACGCGCACTCCGTTGAGGTGCATCACGGACGACATGAGAGTGGCAAAGCGACGGCTATTGTTACGTCCGTCATAGCCGATAACGACTCCGGTAGTTCGGAGACGCTGCTGATCGAACGATGCTTTGAGGTGCCGCGCGATTCCCTGAGCGGTTTGAATCACAGTGAGCGCGTTCATGCGAGAAAAGCCGCCCTCCATGACAGCGCGCAGTCCAGCTGTGCCGAACCCAATGCGCTTACGCAGCAGTTTCTCCATAGTCGCGGTGTCGCCGGCCGCCAAGGCTTTTTCTACCTGGCCTCGGGTGACGGCGTCGCGGTCCCACGCGATGTACTGGCGCGCCAGCTCCTCCACCGGCGGCGACTGCGGAGAGGCGCTCATGGACGGCGGCCAGGACGAAGGATACGGGGGAATAGAACAAAGAAATGACTGCGAGGAAAAGAGAGAGAGAGAACGATTGTTTTTTTGAGCTCCAAATAAAATATTGACGTTTTGTGTGGAAGGGGGAGAGGTCGAGTAGAAAGCGGACGATGTGTATGGAGAGGGAGGGGAGAATATCTTCGGTTGCGAAAAGAAAAAGAGGATGGGACAGCAGAGTTCCGGTAGCTAAACAAGTGATAGAGAAAGTATTTGATGGGATGGGGAAGAGGCGGTGTGTGTATTTTGTGACATTTTGAGCATCACAAGAATGGAATGCGCGGTGAGCCAAACCCGTTAGGTTTTTGTGCGCACCGCATCCCTCCGTTTCGATCTGCAGTTCATTATGTTGAGACTTGATACGAAAAACGAATTCGTAAATGTGGCAAGAAAGAAACAGCAGCGTATTCAGGAAGGTGTGAGACAATGTTGATTTCATTCTCATGCGTTGTTGTTCTTTTTCACGAATCTCAGTCTCTTGTATTATTTGGGACACGGTCGTTCTTCTCGAGAATAACGAGATGTTTGAGATATGGAGCAGCATGAATATTAAAATGAATGTGGCGCAGGGGAGGGGAGGGGGGAGGCGAGGAACGTGAGTAGCCATTGAATTCACTTCGTGGCGGCCTTTGCATCTTTCGTATGTTGCTGTGCAGCATCTATCAATGAGGCAACACTTTCAATGCCTCTTGTCAGCTCCAGAGCCCCACAGAGCGCCACCGCACAGGACTCGCTCACCTCCTGTGGAAGCGCGCCGCCGGTCGGCGGAAAGGCCTCGCGGTCGAAGAGGACGTGCGCGCCCACGCCTGTGTACGTAATGATGTCATCCACCGTAGTGGAGGTGATGGGTATCGTAGAGAGCGCCTCGCTGCCCTCTCTTGTTGAAGACGTGGAGGGGAGCGAGGAATTTGCTCCTCCCCGCGAGCGACTTCTCCGGCGGCGTGCGCGGCGGATGTGGAGAAGCACGTGCCCATTTCGGCGAGTAGTCGTATGCTGGAGGAGCCCGCCAAGGCGATCTCAGGCGGCAGCGTGCACTCCCGACGGAGAGCGAGTGCCTGGACACGCGCGCGTTGGCCGCCTGGGCCCGCGGGGGAGGGGAGCCGCACGCAGGAGGGGTGTATCAGGGCCATGAGAAACAGGTCGCTGCGCAGTAACTCTGACGGCTCGAGCAGACCGGAGAAACCACGCTGTAGCGTCTGCGTCGCCGCCGCGCGCCAGCCCTTGGGTATTACAGCGCTTGCGGCAGGTGGCAAACGACGGGTGGCGGCCTCGCGCAGTACACCTCTGCCGACGGCTCCACGTAGCGCCACTGACTGTCCCTCCACCTCACCCTGCAAAGCGCGGTGAAGGAGTAACACATAGTGGTCGCGGGCTGCTTGTGCCGCGATCCTCGAGCTCATCGCGGGTCCTAATAATAACTAGTTGTGCACTTTTACGCAGTGCAGATCTCAGTAAAGAGTAGGAAGACGAGGGCGAGTGAAGAGCAATGAGAAAACCCGTAAAATGAAATGTGAAAAAAAAAAACTATGACGGGGCAAGTTCACGTCCACTGCTTCGCTTCAACATCACTTGAAATTTTCAGAAAACAACATCAACGGGTAAGAATCTCAACACGTCTGAAAAAAAAAAAACCGCAGCAACACAAATAGGCAGAAGCTGCAAACCAGAAATGTGTTGTTTTCCTCTTTTTCTCTCTTTTTTATCTTCTTTATAGGAGGCAAATCTGAACAAAAGCACGTCTATGACAGATAGATATTTAAAAAAAAAAAAAAGAGAATAAGCAGTGAAAAGTAAGGCTCCAAAGAGGAGGAGGAAAAAAAAAAGTGGCCAATTAGAAGAGTGATGATGCTCTATAGGTGCGAATAGTAACGCTGGATCAGCAAAGAGCTATGTGATGAAAAAGACTCTTTGAAGCGTGTGTGTGTGTGCAGGTTAAAATGAGACAACGCAAAAAGCGTGAGAGTTGGAGACGCCTCCAGCAGCCTTTACCGCATTCTAGAAGAGTTTCCGAAGCAGCACCGACTCGCCCTCCTCGCGCCACTCGGCTGACGTGATCCATAGGGGGTCGAAGGCGGAGCTCGTTGCCACCATGGAGGCCCCAGCCCACGCGCCCTCGACGTTTCTGGCGCTCTCGATCCCGCTGGCCCCGCCAGCCCCCGCGTGCCGCAAATACGTCGGGTCGCGTTCGCACAGCTCCGCCGCCACGCGCGCTTGCATTCCGGCCGCGCGCGAGACGCCGCCCGTCAGCAGCTGCCGCATCGGCTGCGCGCGTGTCTCGGGGTCGAGGCCGGCGCGGCAGGCGGACAGCGCGTGCGCGACCGAGACCGCCACCGCACTCAGAGCGCCGCCGCGCTGCTCGGGTGTGAGCTCCAGCGGCGCCCCGTCCGGGGCCTGCAGCGTCAGCGAGGGCGGAGGGACCGCTGCGGGCACCACAGCAGCTGGTGTCGCTGCGGCAGGGGGAGGCACCCAGCCGTAGGAGCGCACGACGCAGTCCAGCGCCACCTGCTCGGCAACACTGCTTGCCGCCGCCGCCGCCGCGTGCGCTGAGGCGCCAACAAACTGGCTAGACAGTGTCGTGAGGACGTCGGGTGGCAGTACATTGCGAAAACTCGACGCCACAACTCTGCCGCCCTCGGGAAGCTCACGAAACGACCGCACCAGGGCGTAGCCGTCGACGACGGCTGTGACGCGCGTGCTGGCGTGCCCCATGTCCGCAACCAGCGCGCTGGCGACGCCGTGCGAGAGGGTCCAGCACACACTGGGTCTCGCGAAGTACACGGCAGGTGCGACGCCACCGTCCAGTATCACGCTGCAAAGGGTCGTTAGGACTTCCGGGCGGTGGTGCCATGCCTCAGGAATGACCAAAAGGGCGGGGCTGGGCTCGGGGGTGTGACCCGTTGAGTCAGCACCCATCACCTGTGGTAATAATCCACTCAGATAAGCAGCGTGCTCGTCCGGACTTGACTGAAAAGCTTCAAGCGACCACAGCGGCGCCAGCGGCGAGTCTGACGTCGTGGCAGCGTACATGGAGGAGGAGCTGCGCAGGGAGTACGCCTCCTGGGTGCTACAGAGATCTCCCGCTTGTCCGACACGTGTCACCCACGTACCGACCTCGACCACAGCAGCAGTCATGTCGACGTGCAGGAGAAGTGTGTGTGTGGTGGGGGGGGGGGGATCGCAAACCCTTCTTTGCTTACTGGATGAACACGAGAGTATACTGTTTTTGATTTTGTGCCTTGGTGCAAAGGGGATTGGGGAGAGTGAAGAAAAAAAACAGCAGGGGAGGCGGGAGGGGGGGGGGAAGAAAGTTGAAGGGAATTAACACACTGGAGGCACTCGGCAAAAAATCATGCCTCCTCCACCGGCAGGGTAGGTAGCTGAGTTAATGAGTGAAAAGAGAGAGAAAATTCAGATATTTTAAGAGCGTTAGGCACGGAAAAAGAGGACCAAAGAGAAGTTAGCAGATCTATAGTACAGATGTAGGAAAAAAAAGAGGGGTGTGGAAAATAAAGAAAAAGAAGAGAAAAGAAACATGTGTATGTAATTCTATGATAATGTCATACAGGGCGGCGAGGAAGTGCCGTGTTGTTCACGTCCGTGCTCTTACAATGGCGTTGAATCCAAGGTCGCGTGCGTCCTGGGCAATGCGCTCCGCCCCCGTTCGCGTGACAGACCCGAGAGTAGCCACGTGGGAGGAGCTGTTGGGCACCTCCGCCAGTACTGGTGATGCGCTGAGGTTCTGTTCGAGAAAGTCACGCAGCTGGGGTAGCGGCTCCGCGTTGGGAACGCTCACCACTGCCTCCCAGACATGCGAGCGGTTCGGCGTCGCAGACGCAGACCACTCCACTCGCGGTGCGTGCGATGCAGAGGGGCCACTGCCAACGGTACGGCCCGTCTCTGGGGCGACAGGCTTCGCCGCCATCACCACTACGTCCGCATCCGCCTCTTCCCGAACTGGCCGCTTGCGGGAGGGCGACAACGCGACGCCGTGTGCGGCGGCGACTACGCTGGGCGCTCCACCGCTGCACTGGTGGTGCGGGTGGGCGGCGTCGCTGGCGGTGCGAAAAAGGACGTGGCAGCGGCGGCACTCGAGACACGGCACGTGAAAGCGCACGTCGCGCTTGACGTCGGCGAGACACATGTGGCAGATGTCAATCTCGCACTCGTCGCAGTGGCCCAGTCGCTCCTCGGCCGTACTTTCCGAATGCCCGCGCGCTTTGTCGCCTCCTTGCTGTCGGAGAACCAGTAGACGTAACCGCAGAAATCGCACGAGACGCCGTCCATGCCGTTGTCGACACAGTCGTTCTTGCTCTTGTATGTCATCACATGGCCGTCCCAGCACAAATGTCTGCTCGAGACGGGATCCCACAGGGGGCTGCCGTACTGCCACGTGCGCGGCGCCGGTGCGCCAGCAGCGAGTGCCATCGCGTATGCTGGAGGGTTCAGCTTGTCGTCCGTGCCGGGGAACGCGCGGCACTCGTGTGGGGGCAGCTTGCTATTGAGGCGCAGCAGCACATTGACTCCGGACACCTTGGGTTTATCGGCAGAGCCATCGATCATCGTTCGTCGTGACACAGTGGTTTTATGTCTGCCTGTAGCAAGGAAGATGAAAACAGAAAAAAGGGACAGAACTGCTGTGGATGTAAAGTGAGAAGGGTGAGAAGAAGGAGACAAGCGATGAGCAACACACGACATCTCACCTGCCCTCAAGAGGAGATACAAACAAAAGTGGGCTATCACCATGCGTGATACTTGGCGCAACCGCAGTAAAAGATGTGAACAAGAAGAGAAAACAACGACACCGACGACAACGACAACGACAACGAGGGAGCAACAACATCGTCAGAGAATAAAGGCGCATGCTTGCGACGCGTCCTCACCGTCCACAAACATCCGGAAAAGGAAGAGCCAAAAGCATCATCATCATTCTGTTTGGTTTGTTAGTCATATACAAGTAATGTAATACTGGAGAGCGGAAAGCAATCTTAGAAATCGGGAGAGGAAAACGAAAAAAAAAGGCAGAAGAGGAAAGAAACATAACAAGTCAAAAAAAATGATGGAGTGAAATCGAGAAGGGGGGGGGCGGGGGATGATGTTAGAGAATATCGCCTTGTGTGGTAAACAAAATAATGTAAAGAGGGCTCCATAACAACGATTGATGATTCAGCAGATGTTGAAAACACACTTTTAAAACGTTATCCGAAGATCCTCGGCACTGTCAAAAGGGGCAGATGCTGAAACGGCACCGAGGGAAAAGAACGAGAATCTTTCTTAGCGCTACCGTCGAATCAGCACAAAAAGAAAAGCTAATGTGAACCCAACAGAAACGCAAGAGCCGGATTGAAAACAGAAAAGAAAGAAGCGGGAGAGCTACATCAGAAGAAAAAAAAAGTCCACTTGTATCGTGGCTTGATGAGAGGGACTAAATGGAGGGGGGGGGGCAACAGTAGTAGCAGTCAACTCGAACAGAAAAAAAAAGTGATGAATGTTCACATGAAAATAAAAAGGCGCAAAACAGATCGACAGTGGGGTCGGGCTTGTCAGAGTTCAGCATAGTTTCTTTATTAGCAAGAACTGGCTCTGGGTGAGTGGGTGAAATAATTAAAAGAGAGGAGAATAGAGGTACCACGGATTATATGAAAATGAAGATCGAGCGTTATGAAGTAGAAAGTATCAGTGTTTGTGTTTATGAGAGAAAATGCGCTCTGCTTCCCAAATCGTAAAACAAGAGCTGACACTATACAAATATACAGGCACACGGCTTGTTTAGCGGACGCAGAGATTAGGTGTGGAACTGTTCAGAGAGGAGAGGGCTCACAAAAAAAAAAAAATGTAAAAAGTAAAAAGTAAAAAGTAAAAAGTAAAAAGTAAAAAGTAAAGTACTGTACAAGAAATGTTTATGAGAATGCAAATGAAGAAGAATAAAAGGAAGAGAGAGAGAGAGAAATCAAGTAGTGTACAAGTCGTGAGGATGGTGATGCAGCCAATACAAGTGTCGCGGTGGTGGGGGCAACTCACGCGGCCAGTCGTCTCGAGGGTTTGGTAGGGCGCGGGGCGGTCTCGGGACGCGCCTCCTCCGGGGCGGCCGACGACACTCTCGAATTGGCGGACGGGGCCGCCGTCGCCACCCCTGCCGCCCCGACCGTCGCGCTGAGGGCGGAGGCGCCGGCGAAGCTGCCGTCGCGGAAGCTGGAGCGCTGGCTGGGGGCCCGCGAGAGCGGCGTGCGCGGCGTGCGGTGCAGCGAGGCGGAGGAAGGCCGCGCGGACGGCGGCATAGGTGTGAGGCGCGTGTGAAAGCTGCCGGCGGCGGCGGCCGTCGCGGTGGCCGGGGTCTGTTTGTCGCCGTCGCCGTAGAAACTGCGGTGTGGCGTGTCGCAGCCGGCGCCGGGCCCGAGGCTGTTGGTGTTGCTGGTACTTGCGCTCGCGGGCGGCGCGACCGCGACAGCGTGGCCCTGCGACAGGCCCCACGGCGAGACCGACAGCATCTTGGGCGTCGAGGTCGTCGCGTGCGGCTGGTGCTCAGGGCCGACGCTGCCGCGGGTGGGGCGCGTCGGGCGCGTGACGGGGCGTGTCGGCGGCGGCGCGCGCAGGGCAGCCGCGGAGCTGCTGGTCGCCTCGCTGGGGGCGGCGGTCGAGTTGAGGTGCGGCGGGCCCGGCGGCGTCTGCGACACGGCGCCGTCGGACGTGCTGGCGGCGGACAGGGGAGGGGAGTTGCGGAGGGGCGGCGCGGGGGCCGCGGACGCCGACGTGCGGCGCATGATTGATCGGACCTCGTTGAGAATGGACTCCTCCACGCGCGGGTCTCCCGCCGCGGCTGTGTCGTCTCCTGGCTCTGCGCCGTCCGTGCCGAACCTGCTGAGGTCCTCCGCGTGGTCTGGCGGCGCCGGGTCCGGCAACGAGGCGCGCGTCACGGCTGGCAGAATGTACTGTCTAAAGGTCGTCGACCCTGGAGCGAGGCGCAAATAGATGGGCGGGGAGGAGCTGCTACTTGTCCTATTTATGTTAGCGAAATCGCCGTCATGGCCAGCAGCGTCGCCGTCGTCGGCGTCGCTGGCCCCGTGCGCACTGCGGTACTGCTGCAGCACCGAGGCCGCCACCACGCTCTCCTCCACACGGATCTTCTTGCGGTCGTACCCGTCCAGCGGGGCGTAGTACCAGTGGACGTCGCCGCTTTTTGACTGGCACTCACCCACAAAGCTAAAGACAAAGACAGCGGTCTCGGCGCTGCCGCGGCGCTTGCTACGGTCGGCGTTGATGCTAGCCGTGTCCATAGACAGCGTCAGCTCGCCCAGCCGGATACTATGGGGGAGTTCCTCCTTGGAAGACGAACTCATGACGCCACTCGTCTCTCCGTATATCAAAAGCGAAGAACTGCTGAGTGAGGAAGAGGGAGGAGGAGAAGGGGAAGGGGGGTAAAGGGAAAGAACCAGAAGAGCCAGAAGAAAGCTAACCCAGTCCTTTCCCTGAACTGTATTGAGTAGTCCCCAAGTGGTACGTCTAATGAAAGAAATACAAAAAGAAAGCTGAAAGAGAGAGGGGGAGAGCTAAGTGGAAAAAGGACAAGAAGGGATAAAAGCAGAGAGAAAGACAAAAACAGCAGATATATATATATAATGACGTGGTGGGATGTGTTCACGGATACGTGAAGCACACGCTACTATATAAATTTGTGTATGCGAACGAGTTTCTGTTGTGTAAAAACAAGATATATAAAAAAAAAAAAAAACGTAAAAAAGGTCAAGTACGTCGGCAACTATCGTGCGTACTCGTGTAAAATCTTTAGGATTTTTTCCAAGAAGAGGAAGAGGGAAAGCACTAAAAAGAAGTGTGTGAAATAACTGCGGAATCGAAACACAATCGCTTGTACACGGAAAGGTCGTTCATATAAGAAGGAAAGTGCATCAGCCTACACGTGAGGTCACCTCTTTAATCAACAAACAAATTGTGGTAGGAACATGGAGAGCTTTCTGGTCAAGGAGCAGTTGCATGAGAGAAAAGGAAGCGGGAAGATGAGGCTTCATTCAATACTTTTTCTTTCATTTGCAGAGAAAAACAAATGAGCGGGGGTTCTGTTTGTTCTCATTCTAGGTCGAGTGCTCTTGTTCTTTGCTATATATTTTTTTTTTGGTTTTTGATTTTTGTTTTTGAGAGATGGAACAAAAAACTGAAATTTTTAAATGATTTAACAACTGCTGGCGATAAGGCATCGATCAGAAGAAAAAGGATAACAAGCACAAAGAGGTAACGAGTACGGGTCACGGTGGTAACGATGAGGCGCTGAAGCTTTAAAAAGTAATAATCAAGAATCAAGCGAGAAAATACAAGATGCCCAGGCAAAATAGGAAAAAAAAAGACAGGGTGTGAGGCAATGTGCAACGTTAGTGGTAAAGATGTAGATATAAATGAAAGTTTGATAAAGGGATATGGCCGAGGTGGGGCTGTTCTTCTCCTGCCGATTGCAAAAATAAAAAATAAAATATCACTGGCAAAGAACATAAAAGATGCTGGACTAGTGCGACTGCTGCCGGTCTTAGGCCAGTTCCTTCTTGATCGCCTGCCCGATTTTGCGGCCCACGTCGGCAATTTCCTCCGTCGAGACGCCCCCCTTGGCGATGATGCGCAGCGCGGTGACGTTGCGCACGGTGGTGTACGCGCGGTTAAAAAGACAGCGCGTCACGATGACGTGCTCCTGCTGCATCGCGTTGACGACGCGTTGTAGGGCGTCCTCCGTGGAAGCATCGCCCGCGACGCAGTGCAGCACCACGATCGGCGACGTGTCCTGCTGTCCGTCGTGCACGAGGGTGATCTTGTCGGACGGCAGCTGCGCAGCCACCAGCGCCTCCCGCAGCGCGCGCGCGTTGGACTGCAGCTGCTCCAGGCGCTGCGGCTCGCGCTGCAGAATGCGCAGGCTCTCCGACGCGGCGGCCGTCATGTACGGCGGCAGAGACGCGGAGAACACGTAGGCGCTCGCGATCATGCGCTGGAAGTCGCCGACGAGGGTGCTGCCGGCGCAGAAGCCGCCGACGGCGCCAAGCGCGGCGTGGAGCGTGCCGACATAGATCTCCACCTTGGAGAGGGGGATGCCAAAGTGCTCGGGGGTGCCGCGGCCCGTCTTGCCCAGCGCCCCGAAGCCGAAGCTGTCTTCGAGAATCAGGCGGAATTTATACTTGTCGCACAGCGCGACGATTTTGTCGAGGGGGCAGATCTCGCCGGTGTTTTTGAAGACGCCCTCTGTGACGACGAAGCGGCGGTTCGGCTTCTTGGGGTTCTCCTTTGCGACCACCGCCTGCAGCTCCTTCTCGAGACTCGCCATGTCGTTGTGCTCAAAGGTCGAGAGCTTCGAGCGCGACAGGGTGCATCCCTCGCGCGTCGCGTGGCTCACGGCCGCGTCGCACACGAGGTAGTCGCTGCGCCCGGCGAAGCACGAGATGAGGGTCGAGACCGTCGCGTAGGAGAAGCTGTAGACGACGCAGGTCTGCGTGCCGAGGAACTTGGCGATGTCCTCCTCGCAGTCGAGGTGTGGCTTGATGGTACCGTAGAAATTGCGGGGTCCGCAGCTCCCGACGCCGTACGCCATCACGGTGCGGCGCGCCACGTCGGTGACGTCCTCGTGCGTCGACAGGCCGTGGTAGTCGAAGCTGCAGAGGTCCAGGCACTCGGTGGGCGCCTTGAGAGTCCCGCCGGAGACCGTCACGCGCACGCCGTCGCGCGCCAGCGTCTCGAGCCCGCCGGCGAAAGAGGGCACCTCGACGTTGGACGTGATGGCGGCGTCCTCGCGCAGTTTGACGGACTGGAAAGCCTCCAGGCGTCGCTGCTGCTCCTCCTCAGAGGGCCAGTTGAGCTTGGGGCCGGTCTTCTTCTTGCGGCTGAGGCGGCGCTGCAGCAGCAGGTAGCCAACGACAGCTGCGAAGATCAGCTCAATAACGATGTGAATGAGCATTTGCACGCTAGTCAGACGGAAGGGGGGGAAGAGGGAATAAATGGGCGTCTGAAAGATGGAGGTATCGTGTTCTCACTATTTGAAGTGGCTGTATTCCTCCTCAAATCTACTTTCCTTGTGTGTTTTACGATAAGTATTTATATATATTGGTGTGAGGCGGAGTCGGAAAAACACTGAATGAACTGAACACGCATGCTGTGAGGTTCTATGGTGCATTTTGCCACGCGGAGCACTCACACGCTAAATACTCTCCAATCGTGTGTGGGTTGATGCACACATTCGCAGTGATCATGACAGATCATCTTGACTTGCCAAAAAAAAAAAAAATCTACCCCATGGAATGAGCAGCAGACTCGGGGATAGCCGTGGTGTAAAGTGCGAAACTGATGCATCAGTGGAGTCACTAGATAGATACAGAGAAAGAGAGAGAGAGAGAGAGAGAGAGGGGGGGGGGTAAAAAAGGGGGAGGCAAAAAAGAAATGACTAGTACAGCAGAATCGGAAGATTTTCGGAGGTGGCTAAGCGGTCGTATTGCAACATCTTGAGTTGGCACGAAAGGGACCACTCTCCAAAGAGAAACAAAAGGGCTCTGCGCCGATTGAGGTCCTGTAATGTGTCGGCGCACACCCGACGCCGCGTCCATCGCAGCCACAAAGCGAAACCACGTCTCAGCGTTGTATCTCTGGTGCTCGCCTCGCAGAGGCGCGTTGCCGCGCGGCGCTCCGCCCAGCGTCGCCACCGGCGCAGCGCCAACGCAGCCGCCTGCGCCCGCACGCGCTGCAGCAGTGGCAGCGTGAGCTTCCGCTCAATCACCAGTCGTGCCCAAAGACCAAAGTAGCGCGAGAAGAGAGCGCGGAGGTGGTGCTGCTCCAGCGCAGCGGTTTGGCGGAGGCCCTCCCGCAGCCGCCGGCGACGGCGCCAATGCATCAGTGTCGACCTGCACAGCTGTGCGTCACGGTGAGAGAGCGCAGCGGCAGCGTCCGCCCTGTGCTGCAACGCCCACGAGGACCACCGGCGGAAGAAAGAGCGCCCGGCGGCCAGGGTGTTGGCGGCGGCGAGAGTCGCGGCGTTGCACATCCTCTCGGCTGGGAAGCGCCAGCGGTTAAAGTACCGCGCGGCGAGACTGCGCAGGTGTGGCCTCAACACATCTCGTTCCAGACGACGGAGCGCCGTGCGTCTCGCCAGTAGGAGAAACCACAGCAGAAAGTACCGCTGGGCCAGACGCCTCTTCGACAGCCGCACGATGCATCGCATTCGATGCTCCACGAGAGCAGCATCCGGAGCTGTACTCCATGAGAGGTCACCTGTCGCTTGCGAATTATTGTTGCGTCCTGAGGCTGGTGATGGCAAAGGCCTGGCCGATGCCGTGTGAAGCGGAGTGCTGCCACGCATGCATACTACCCCATATAGTTCGCAACACTAGGAATAGGAATCGATTCGCTTTATATGCGTAACTGATTGTGTATCTCCGTGACCTTGCCCTTCACTGAGAGCGGCGGTTATCGTTTGGAGGAGGGTGGGGGAGGAAGAACCGGATAAGAAACCTTTTTTTATATACTTTGAAAGGGAGGCTTGGTGTAGGTTTAGGAAGGAGAGGGTGAGAGAGAGAGAAGAGCCAAGGGAAAAGAAAGAAGTGTTTAACTTGGTCGTGTTTGCAAATGAGTTGGAGCACTGTGCATAAGCGTTCCCGGCTCCCGCGTCATGTGGGAGGCAATAATAATAATGATAGAAACGGTTAGCAAAGAAAAAGAAAAAATGCAGAGCAAAATATGGACCACTTTGTGTAAATCGCCAGTGGTTCACCACTCCTCAGTTGAGACGGCGCTTGCGGACGATGCGTGGGGGCTTGCCCTCAAGGAACACCAGCACCCGGTAAGCTCGCTGGCAGAGGTCCGGGGAGAGGGACTGGACCTCCTCGCGGGTGGCCAGCCAGGGGTAAGGAGCAAAGCCCTCGAGGTGCAACTCCGACGGGGGGTCGAGGTCGTTGGTCGCACGGAGGAACGCCGTGAAGAGCGCACCGTCATCGACGCGGAGGCGCAGGTCGGTGTTGGCGTTGTGCGCGGCCACCAGCACGTCGTCCGAGCACCAGCACCTGCTGTCACTCGGGGCTTCCGTCTCCCCCGTCGCCGCCGGCAACACCTCCGCGCCTTCGCAGCAGCGAGCGACTTGCTCCGAGAGAAACACAATAAAGTTGGCGACGACCTCGCCTAGGCAGCCGCCAGCGCCGCTGAGGAACTGGGCCAGGAGCGCGTGGAGGCACTTGACGTCCTCCGGGTGTCCCACCGCGGCGTTGCCATATTTGCGGCTGGCAGTCTCCGCGCACTCGGCAATGTGCGTGCGAAAAAACTCCCACTGGCTCTCCGACAGTAGCTCGCGGGCACGGCGTGTGTAGTGCTCGTGAGACTCGGTGTGCCGCCGTCGCGCGGCCTCGCTGTCAGCCAGCATCTGCGTCGCCGCGCGCACCGCCGACGAGCGCTCCAGGCGCGCGACAAGGATGTTGAGGTGCGGGCACGTCAGCCAAAACAGCGTCGCGCCAACCGCGGCCGCGCCCCCGCGCCTGCCCACCTTCCCCGCCGTGGCGCACAGCACGACGGCCTCTCGGTGGGCGGCGCACGCGAACATGGGTGCGTCCGCCACACGGTAGCGCTCCGCGTCCGCGGCAGCCTCATACACCTCCCGCGTCCGCAGCCGCTCTGCCGTACAGTTGGCGATCGTCCTCTTAGGCGCGGCCGGCGCCTCCCGCCGCGGTGACGGTGTCGTCATGTGGCCCTCCGCCTAGGAGGTCACAGGTTCCAGTGTGGAGAAGGTTAGCTGCTTTACAGATTGTGATGCCTCCACGTGAGTCCTGTTGCTTTCTAAATCCTTCACACCGTGCGAACTGGGGAGGGGGGGAAGTGGTTGAATCAAAAAAAGAATGTGAAAAGTAATGCAGCAAAAAGAAATTATACTGGCAACAGCAAATCATACAACAAGTGAGCATAGATTTTGCGAAAAGGCAGCGCAAAGCCAGATAATAAAAATAATATATATCGCTGTCCAACTTCGCTGTCGGTTTACTCCGCCAGTAAAGAAGTGCGTCTGTCAACACGCTGTAGTGCATCAACCACCGCCATCCTGTTTCGCCGTTCAAAAGTGCAAATAAAGAGAGACCATCAGATAGCTCCGGTATTCATCAAAAAAAAAAAAAAATTGAAACATTCAAGTATCGCAAACATTCATCCAATGCATTGATGAATGGGGTACTTTACATCAAGTGAAACGCAGTCCGCGTGAATAAAGAAAAGAGAAAAAGAAGCTACAATACAGTGGGAAACGACACGAGGAGACGCACTCCAGCAAAGAGTGTCAAAGACCGTAGATCTTGTTGACCTCCGCAATGGTGAACTCCGTCTTCTTGGGCTGGCTCATGCGGTCGACCGACGCCTTGAACTCGTCCGGCGGCAGCCTCTTTGGTTTCCCGTGTGCCTTCTCGGGGTCGAACTCGTAGCGCTTGCGGCTCTCCTCGAGGTTGGCCTTCTTGCGCGCGAGGGTGTCCTCGTAGAGGTGCTTCACGCTCGCCTCTTGCTCCTCGGGAGAGATCTTCGTCGTCCGCGTTGTCTTCTTGCGCTCCTCGACAAACTGCCGGTCGTTGGCCTCCTGCCGCTCCCTGCGGCGCTTCATCTCGACGTCGACCTGCCGCTCCGCGCTCTGGGCGAGCTCCTCCTTGCTGATCTTCTTCTCCTCCTGCACCGGGTAGTAGCGCGCGTCGAGCTCCTTGAGCTTCCGCTGCTTCTGCTCCAGCGAGTTGCGGTAGAGACGATCGACCAGGTCGGTCTCCTGGTCCTTGGTGATGCGTCTATGGCTCGCCGACGCACCCTGCTCCGTGCTCGCCGGCATCTGCTGAAGGTGCGGCGGAGAGTGCGGGGAGATGGGGGGGGGGGGGGAGTGTAAATATAGGATAGGAGACGAAAGGTTGTCGGTGAAGAATCCTACAAAGTGGGGAAAGTCGAAACGAGCCGCCGAGGACAGGAGAGGGGATAATATGCTAGATGAAAAAGGAGGAGGAGGGGGTTATAAGAAACAAGGGAAGAAAAGGAGCACGTCGCGCAGGTCGCCAGTTGTGTAAGCCGTCTTGCGCAGGATAACAATAATGCAGTAGATAAATGAGGTACACATCTTTGGCGGAAAGTGTGTGTGTGTGTGTTGTGTGTGTGTGTGTGTGTGTGTGTTGTGCAACATCACTCGTGAAACAAACATACATGTGCATGTTTTTTTTTTTTTTTTTTTTTTTTTTTTTTTTTTGGTGTTGTTGTTTTTGTGTGCGTGTGTGTTTTTTTTTTTTTTTTCAAAGTACGCATATATTCGTTATTACGCCTCCTTTTTATTATTTGGGTGTGTGTGTTTGATTCGATATGCAGCCAAAAGACGTATGCCAAGATCACCTCTATGGCTTAGTGTGCTGCTGTGTGTTTTTTTGTGTTATTATTTTTTTTTTTACCTCACTTAAAGCGCATGCGCGCACGGCGTGGGCTGCGCCAGTGAAAATGGATATCATTCTCTATGCTCACTCTCGTTTTTTTTTCTCCGGCTCGTATGTGTAGCCCAAAAACCGTCACGCAGAAATGTGGACGAAGGAGGGGACGAAAGCCGAAGAAAGTTGCCGCATACGCTGTCAAGGCGCGGTGTCCAGCGTCCTAGCAGCCGCTGCGTCCGACATACACGGTGAGAGAACAAAAAGCTGGCGTTATACTCCAGCTTTTTGTAGCCAGTTCATGCCATAGCAGAGAATGTAGTACAAAGGGAAGAAACTTTTGATAGCTGGTTACGTGTTAGAGGTAGTGCATGGTAGCGTGCAGACGAGGGTGGAGCTCGGTGAGGCCAGGAAGTCTCGAGAACTTGATGGCGTACTCAGCGGCGCACTTCATCGGCAGCGGCAGTGGCAACGAGTCGGGCTTGTTCGGGTACATGAAACTGAGCGCGTATGTCAGCTGCTGCAGATCCGCATCGGGAATGTCTTTGCTGCGAAGCACCACGTAGAGGGTGCTGCTGGCGTGCCCGAGGGTGCAACCGGCGCCGGTAACGTAGAAGCCGGTGCGCTCCCCACCTTTGGTCAGCGAAGCGTCCACCGCCTCGCTTGTGCAGAAGCCGCGCGGCACGTTACAGAGACCTGTGACGCCCGCCGGGGGCGGGGGCGTAAAGGAGAGCCGGGTGTGGCTGCGCGCCTGCGCGGTGAGCATGGCGAATCGCCAGCCTGGGAAAGCGAACTCGACGTACTCGGCAACCCGGACGCTGCTCTGAATCTCGCCGTCAGCGGAGCAGCCACGGTATACAACGACCGCACCCTTTGGACTCTCGTCCGTTAAGCCAAAGAACCGCTTCGCGCTCAGTAAGAGCCCCTCAACGGTGCGGTTGAGCACGTCCGTGCGGTTTTCCCGCAACCGCAGATTGATCTGATTCTGCGTCTCCTCCTCAGGAGAGAGCGCCTCCGCGTCGCCATCGGTGAAGAGCAGCTGCTCGCCGCCGTCGACCTGTTTGTGGCCGCAGTAGGTGCGCCACTTCTTTCCCTCCACCAGAAAGGCGGTGAAGCTGATGGTAAAGAGGGCCTTCTTGACGGTGCGCGCGCCGATCTTCTGGATGAGGCGGCTTGCCCCGACGTCGACGCCGACGATCAGCATTGGGCCACTCTTGAAGGAGTCCCCGCACTCGGTCGGGTCGATGAGGAAGCACAGCTGTCCAAGCTTCGCGGCCATCTGCTGGACCACCATGAACGGCACCGACTTCTCGAGGTGCGTGAACACCATCTGCGACATGACGCCCTTGCCAGTCAGCTCCGTTTTGAGTTCGTTGTATTTCCTCGGCTCTTTGGAGAAGAGCTTCACACACGCGAAGGCGCCCGCGGCGGACGTCTGCACCGCGTGGCCCTCCTGCGGCGGCGGCAGCGCAATGTGGAATCGCCGAAGCAGCCGTGGTAGCGGGGAATTGAGCAGGTCGCGGTCCATGATGAGCGGCGCAAAGTCCGGTTGTTGAGGCGGCATCATGACGCAATCCAGCGCGCGCGCAAAGCCGTGCTGAGAAACGTAGATGGGTGTGTTGGGGTTCGTTTTTGAGAAGCTGTTGGAGCCGGTAGGCACGTACACCGTCGGCACCGGCAGCACTGTTCCCGGAAGCCGCAGCAGCGTCACCGACGGCACGAAGATGCCGAAGGCCGCCAGCATCGAGGTCACGACGGTGTCCCCAATGATGGAGGCAAAAGCCTCTGAGACGCGGCGCATGCGGGCGTCGGGGAAGATGCCGCAGATACGTGGTAGCAGCTGCCTCTGGTGCTCCTGGAGTATCATGGGACGCAGCAGCTCGGCGGGGTACGGCAGGGCGCGGCCTCCTTTGGAGTTTAGCGAGCGGCACTTGAGAATCACACCGTTGGGGTCGAGGTTGACGTTGTACTTGGCGAGGAAGTACTGACAGAAGGACATGTTCGGGTCCTTCTTGAGGCCCGCTGGGTCGCTCGCGGACATCTCGGTGATCTCCTTTACCTTGAGCACCTCCGGCTTACCGTGCAGCGTCACGACGCGCTGACCCACCAGCTGCTCCGCCGCCTCGCTGCGCCAGTTGGGGCTGAATTGCATTCGTCTCACCATATCCTGGCACGAGCCGCTCGAGGCCGGCTTCAACTTCACGTCGAGCTGAAGCACGTTGGTAAGCTCGCCCGCGCACTGGCACTGCATGACCTTGAGCACGATGCAGTCGTACGTGATGAGGTCGCGGCCATGGTCAGTCGCGGAGCTGGGGTTGATGATCACCCGACCGTCCTTGCTCGAGTACTGCCCGCGAGTCACCGCGTCGTCGATGATGGTGTTAAGGAAGGGTGTGTCGGCAGGCAGCTGCATCGGCCGCTGGCCGTCGGCGATGACAGTCAGACGGTAGCGTCGCCCAATGGGGCCGGTGCCCCTGGTTTCGTAGTCCTGCACAACAAACTCGGTGGAGTACGTCTCCTGGATAGGAAGCGGCGCAGGGGTGATGATGTGGGAGCCGGTGCCCACCGCGAGAGCGAGGTTTTGCAGTTGCTGCTCGGCGTCGGGGGCGTTTGTCTCGCGGATACTGCGGTTGATCGCCCGCAGCAGGTAGGCCTGTCCCTGAACCTGGAGAGCATCACCCGTGTTGATGCCGTTTTCCAGCAACACGTAGGAGATCCTATAAAAGAAACCCTTCGCCTTGCTCAGGTCGATAGGAACCAGGTTGGCCACGACCGACACCGACCGCAGCTCCGCCGCGTGCTCCGCTACGTAACGCTGCACGGCCTTCTCCTGATCCATGGGACTGCTGCCGCCCCCAGCGCCGCCGCCGCTGCCGCGCCCGCCACCAAAGCCACGGCCCGGCGCACCACCCCGGCCGTGGGCGTTGTGTCCGGGCGTGCCGCCGCGGCCGCGGAAGTCTGCAGGAGACCCGCGAGGAGCGCCGCGGCCACGGAAGCTCTGGGGCGATCCACCAGGTCCGGCATGGCCGCGAAAACCAGGAGGAGGTCCACCAGCGCCACCACGGCCGCGGAAGTCGGGAGGAGGGCCACCACCACGGCCGCGGAAGTCGGGGGGAGCGGCAGCACCGCCGCGGCCGCGGAAGTCAGGAGGGGCAACGCCACCACGGCCACGGAAGTCAGGGGGAGGGGCAGCGCCGCGGCCACGGAAGTCGGGGGGAGGGCCACTGCCGCGTCCACGGGGATCCGACATTTCTCAGAAGAAAAAAAAAAATATATTAATAATAGTACGGTGGTGTCGCTGAAAAGCTACTGATGTGAAATGACAGAGCTGTCGAACGAACGTCAGCCAATTCAAGTCCAGTAACACAACAGGGGGGAGGGCAGAGCCTTCTTTTTCAAAACGAACAGCGTGCACGTCAGGACCTTTTTATATAATTGAGGAGATGAACGAAAAGGAAATGAGGAATAAGAGGTTGGGAGGGGGAAAAAAAGGAAAAGAAGAACGTAGCAGAAGCGCAGGAGCAATCTCTCTCGTCACGTGTCATTCGCCGATCAAGCAAAACGCGCCTCTTACTGACAAAGAGCATAGATCATGTGGGTATAAAGAAGAATAAACAAGTGGAAAAAGACAAGGACAGAAAATTTAGTGTACGTTCGAGTGGGTGGCCGAACCGGGAACTAAAGTTTATGGGAGTGGAAAAAGGAGTGATGGTGACGCGATCGCTTAGCGGGAACCACCAACATCCGTCTCATCGCGCAGCTCCGACTCCCACGCACTGGTGATGGCGCGGTCGCGGCGCAGATACCACTCCAGCGGCTTGTGAGACTTGTCGTCAAGGTCCACGACACCGAGTTTCGCCGCGTCGCTCAGTGACTTGTCTTTGCGCGGGACCGTGACCAGGAGCGACACGTCACGGGCGGTTGTGGCAGTGTAGAAGCGGCGAATAGCATCCCTCAGCGGTAGTGCCGGTTCAACAAGCGCAAAGTCACTCCCGACTGCGCCAGGATCGGAGCGCCACCTATTCCGTACGCACTCCTCACGCGACACACGCTGCCGCAGAGTCCGACACGAACAACGGCAGCCACATTGTAAGTCCGCGGCGGTATCAGCAGGCACGCGACGATCCACAATCCAACGCACTGGCTGTACGGGGGACGACGTCCCACTGTCTCGAGCAGTCTCTACCGCCGCGGTCCAGCGATACAATAGCTCAATATCGAGGGTCATGGGCTCGTCGGCGTTGCCCTCGACGGCAGCAATGCCGCGCAGCTGGAGGTGTGCCAAGAGCCGCAGCATGTCGCTCTGCACCAGCGCTTGGGCAACATTGCTGACAGGTGGGTCATCGCTTTCCGACGAACTCGTGCTGGGCGCCGTCGCTGATGTCAGTTTCAAGTATCGTGAGCCGACAAGACACCGCAGCGCCGCGGCCACCGTCTCGCTGTTACCGTCCTCTTGGGTACTCTGAGGAAAGATGAGGTTGGGACAGTAGCCCTCCGCGGCAGCGTCGCAGCGGCCAGTCGCACGGTCGTAACAGCGCATCTGTGAAAAACGGCAGCAAAACGATTTGCTCGAATGCATAAAATGGAGGTCAGACCCGACGGCGATGCCCACCACTGAGGGTCGCCGCCACACGCTCTTGGGCTTCAGTTCCACAGTGCACGTCACCTCCGCAGGGTACGGTGACGGCCTAGCGCGCCAGTCTGGGAGAACGAGTGCCTCCTGTGCAACGCTGAGCAGTTCATGCACCTCCGACGGTACTGCCGGACCGGCAGCGGATGCTGCAGCCCTCGACAAGGCTGACCGAAGAGCGTCACTTAATGGGAAGCGGGGAAGGAAGGCGAGGGCCTGTGTACTGGTGTAGAGCGGCAACACACTCGGCACACTCCCGCTGCACACCGGCGCTCACACGCAGGCAGAGGGAATCGTGTCCGTGAAACACTCGGGCAACGGTACTTCTCTCCGCCTCCCCAACACAGGCCAGTTCTTCAAAGCAATCGGCAGAGATGGCGAACACTGCATTCTTGCGGCCTCTCCCAACAAACGTAAATTCAGGCATACACGAGAGGTGTAAAAATGTTGCAACGTACCCTCTACCCCCTTTTGCATTGTACAACAGTGTATTGCTGATGCAAACCTTTTTTTGCAATGCGGTTTCTGCAAGTGATGCCTTGAGGAAGCGTGAGAAGTTTTGATGCCCGCGCGTGAACACGTGTGCGATGGGGAAAGGAAATAGAGGAAGAAGGCGTGGAGCAACGTACGCAACTAATGATGCACTCGCAAGCCAATTAATAATAATAATAATGAAGCAGTGGCACAAATGAGGAGGGAGGGTGGGGGACAAGTCAAAGAGCTGGACTACGCGCATATTAATGTTACTTAAAAGTGTCAAGATTGTGAACAGTTCGAGTTTGGTGGAAGGGGGGGGGGGGGACACAGAAAGAAAAAAAAATTGCTGACATGAGGTTTGGAGCGCATCCTCAAGCAACTACTCCTTGGGATGTAGTCCCTTCTCGACGGATTGAAGCTCCGACTGTCGGCGCAGCACGAGCTGCGTCACCGGGCGAAAAGCTGTGTCAAAGGACTCGGCGCCGCTGGCGGACGGAGCGTTGGAGAGACGCCTCAGCACCTCCAGCGCTCTCTCGCACTCCGCAGCCGACCACGAGCGAACCAGTGCCGCCACGCGGGGATGCGTCATTTGGTCATCGCACTCCTCATCGCCTGCGCCGGCGTCGCGCAGAAGTTCCAAGGCCAGCTTCCACGGGTTGCGCTCCGCAGCGTCGTCTGTCTCGCCAATGTCCCCGACGGAGCACCACAGCAGCACCTGCTGCGGGCACTGCCGGGCGAAGCGCACGACTCCCAGCAATATCTGAGCCGCTGCGGGGTGCCGGTGCACGGCCACGACCAGGTCGCGCGCCTCGCGAGCCACCGGGCGGTGCAGCTGCCGGTAGCAGGCAAGGGCGCTGAGCCAGTCGTCGGTGCGCGCGGCGGCAACACCGAGCAGACGCGACGTCAGTGCTGCCGGGACGGGTCTCTGTGTGTGGTGGCTCAGGCAACGGTGCAAGTAGCCAAGCAGCAGGGCAGGGCTTCCTGCGCAGGGGCTGCAAAGCAGGTGGGCGAGCACGCGCCTGCGGTCCGTCTGCAGTTTAACAGTAAACGCCTTCCTCACGTCGCAAACCGTAATAGATGCCCTTGAGTCGAAACAGCTGCTGCTGCCACGCCGTCCTCCCATCAGGTACACCGTCGCCGGCGGTTACTGACGACGCCGTCTCGGCCTCGTCGAGTGCAAGACGCAGCACGTGCTCCAGCAGATCGCACAATGCCTCTGAAAAAAGCCTCTGGCGACGGCTCGTCAGCTGGAAGTAGTGGGCGACTGCGTGGACGGCAGCGGAGAGGTCGCGCCTCGCGACGGCGTGCAGGCACACCCGCACACTGTTTAGCGTCGTGCACGTGGGTCGCAGCGAGGCGAAGCGCGTCCACCGCCTCCAGCGGCAGCGGAGCTTCTGCAGCCGGAGACTGCCCACCAGTGACGGTACCCCGGGCGTTCACCGCACTGCCCAGCATCATCAGAGTCAGTAGCGTGTGGGTGTCGGGGACGCTATCGGGGCCACCGGAGCGCATCGCATGAAGGGCGTCGGCCCACGGCAGGGCGCGCGCCAGGCGCTGCAGCCCGTGCGCGTCGAGGTCCGCGGCGGTCACGCGGTCTCGGCCCAGGGCGGCCTCCACGCATTGCCGCAGAGCGGCCTCGCTGGAGAGGAGACTGAAGCACGCGCCTAGCAACGCCCGCGTGGAGCGTCTGTCGCCGCGGAGGCGGTACGTCGACAGTTTCTCGCACGCCTGACGGTTATCGCCGCGCAGTAGGTCGGTTATCACCGCCGCGGGCGCGTAGTGACCGTACGAGTGCCACAGTCGGTGCGCGTGGCGCCGCGCCTCAGTGGTGTCCGGCATGTAGAAGGTCGACTGGAGAGCGGCGAGCAGCACAGCCTTGGTGATCAGAGAGGGCGTGCGCGGTGGCGACGACGCAGAGGCAGTCGCACTACTGCTCGCCTCTTGTTGCTTCCGCTCTAGACGCGCGAATATCCGCAGCGCCGCGGACCAGTTCCCCAGCAGGTTGCGCGCCGTGATAACGCTCTGCAACGCGTTGGGGTGGGTGTCCAGGAAAAGGGAAGGAATGACGGCGGCGGTGCGCACGCTCAGCAGCGCGTCGACGCGGCGGCGGCGGCGGCCCAGCGTCTCCAGCACGGCAAGCCCCAGCATATAACGGTCCTTGGGCGGCAGCTGCACGCGGCCGTCCGCCAACACCTGCGCCAGCAGCCGCAGAAAGTTTGCCTCGCTGTACAGGCGCCGCGCCTCCAAAAAGCGGAGCAGCGCCATGCACATACGCTGCACCCCCTGTGAATCGCGCAGCACGGGTTCTTCATCCAACAGCGCAACTACCGACGACGCGTCACTCTCGCGCGACCTCTTCGGCGTTGTAGTGGTCGAACTGTAGGGGTCTTCGAGACCGTCGTGGAGAGCGGTCGGGAGCGCGCGCAGGAAGCGCTGCCGCTGCAGTGGAGTCGTGTGACGCATCACGAGGCGCGTAAAAGCGGCCTCTGCAAACAGAAAGCACGGCAGTGGGAGAGGGCGTCCCTCCCCCTCCACCTTCGAAAGCGGAAGTGGCGCAGCCGCAGCGGCGGCGGCGGCGCCGTTCTCGTCATCCTCGCGCAGGTGAGCTTCGAGAAGAGCAGCGAGTCGGGGGTTCTCCATCGCAGCGCCAATGACCTCCCCGGACAGCAACGGACGCGCGTGCGGCCACGACGTGGAGGCCGACGCTGTTGATGCGCCTTGGTCATTACCGCTGTCACTTGGACTATCTCCCGTTTCACTCTTCCCTAACTCACGTTCTCGTTCGTGGCTCAGCGAGAATAGAACGTGCGCCGCTACTTGTTCTGGTGACAGCAACGCGCGGGGGGCACTCGTACCTCCCCGTAGCGCCGCGCACTCCGCATCGTACAATCTCTGCTGCTCGGGCCACTCGTACGCCGCAAGGCACTGGGGATGCTGCGCCGCTAGCGAGGAGACGAGGTCATGGTAGCCCCCGGCGACGCCAAGGGCGGCGGCCTCCGCCCAGCGGCCGGCACACACCGCCCGGCCCCAGAGGCGAGCGAAGTTACGCCCCGACAGACGCGCCACCGCTTCTCGGAGGACGGCGCACGCGTGGAGCAAATAGTGGGAGTCACTGCGAGGCACGTCGTCGACGATGGACTGCGCCACCTCCATCGTGTGATGATGGGGCGGGACGGTGTGCAACAGCAGATCACGCCGCTGCGTCCACACAACTTCCCGTCTGGTGTCTTCGCGCAGAAGGTACGCCGGAACGGCCGCGGGAGTCGCGGCCGGCACTTGACGTAGTACAGCCAACGCGTGGCGCCACGACGGTGCACAGCGCACAGCTTCCATCAGCTGCTCGGGTGTCATTGTCGCCTGCGACCGCCGGTTCTCAGTGGAAGATGACGGGGCGCCATGGAGGGAGGCAGTCTGGAGGGCGCGGCGCCACAGACCGAGGCGCTCCACGTAATGCTGCATCGCGCGCTTGAGCTGCGGGCGGCAGGCGCGGCTGCGGCGCACCACCTCCAGCGCCTCCTCCCACCGGTCGCACTGGCCCAGCGACAGCGCGATGCTGCGGTCCAGCGCCTCCCTTCCTCCCCTGGGCACCGTCCGCCCAGGTCGCAGCGCCAGCCGCTTGCTGATCTCCAGCGCGAGCGACGCGGTGCCGTTCCGCAGTCCGAGTTCGAAGTTCCGCAGAAGTGCGGCCTCCGTCACTGGCAGCAGTTGCGGCGACGAGAAGGGGGTAGTGCTGGCGGCGCCGTCAGTACTCCGCTCTCTCAGCGCCGCGGACACGCGCTGGCCATACTCGACAGAAGTGCGAGCTCGCAGCAGCTGGCTCTCAACTGAAAGGGCTGACGGATCGCCATGTCTGTCGTGCGAGAGTGCCTCTTCCAGCGGACGCTGCTTCAGCGGGGGTATCTGAATCATCTCGCTTTTCAGCGCACCGGTGTTGTCACTCTCACCACCGTCGCCTGACCTTGCTACACCACGCGGGCACAGCAGAAAAAGACTTCGGCAGCGCATCTTACCATCATTGCTAAAGGATACACAGATACTTCTTTTTTAGTGTGTGTGTGTGTGTGTATGTGTCTAAGAGTCATTCATTCTGTATGGTTCGCTTCAGAAAATTGTGATAAGTTTGGGTCAAAGGAAAAGGGTGCAAATTGTGTTTTTGCGGTTTGGAGGGGGGAGGGAGGAAGATAGTGACATCGTGTTGTCACTGTCAGCGTAGCAACGTAAAAATACGGTGATAAACGATCCTGTTGAACCGTACGCATTGTGAAAGACGCGAATGAAGAGAGGCCATTCGACGGCACTCATTTAAATACGATTGCGATACTAGCAGAGAGAGAGACAAAAAAAAAAGACTACTAATCTTTCAGTTTTCCTCCCTGTTTTTGATTCATTGTTATTGTATTCGCATCGAGTGGTCTGTGCTTGACCGTTCAGATTGCATTACGTTGTTGTTGTTGTTGTTAACTGATTTTTTTTCCTTGTGTGTGTGTGCGCTGTGAGCTAGGACGCTGACAGATGTACGTGTATCTACGCAATTATTAGCCGCGCTGCCCATGAAAAGGGGTAGAAAGCATCAAAGGAAAGGGACAACAGGGGGGTATGTTACGAACAGGCATTGAGGGACGAAAGAAGGGCAGTTATCACGCCATGAAAGGAAGACCGAGAGAAAAGGAAAAGGACGTATGCAACAAGTGGTCTATCATCCCCATTTTGACGCGGAGCAAACGACAGCCGATGACAAGGATAGATCGGCACACCCCCGCCGCACTAGTTGATGAACTGGTTTGGCGCCCAGCGCCGCTGAAATCCGGGGTCCTTGTAACTCCAGGCAGCGATGGTCGGGTCGCGCCACGTGATGGGCCGCGGCGCCTTGTCGCCGTGGGGGTGGACGCTGTCCTCGTAGAGCCACGCCTTCTCGAGCGGCGCGACGCGCGTCTTGAGCTTCCGCACAAAGTGGCGGTTGACCTCGTCCTTGAGGAACCACCACATGACCATGCACGGGTCGCGCTGGTACATGTCGGAGAGGCGGATGCGGTACTTGCCGCCGGGGTACGCCGTCTGCCAGGTGATCGGCGTGCGCACCCACGCGTCGCCAGCCATCACCGCGTCCTTGATGTTGATGATGACGACCTGGTCGCCGGCGAGCATGCCCGGCGTGAAGTCGGGGCGGTGCTGGCCGGTCATGTACTGCGCAGCGACGGCGGCCACGCGGGGCAGCTGCTCCCCACGCGCGTCCAGCAACCACCAGCGCTCACCCTCGCGGCACATCCACTGCTTCGACAGGTCGTTGTACAGCGGGAGACCCTCGGGATGATACTTGTGGCGGCGCAGCACGCTTTTGAAGGGCGCCGCGCAGCGCGTACTGGGGCCTAGCATTCTCGCAGCAAAAACTAGGAAAGGGACTCAACGATAGCTGTGTATCGATGGCGCGCAGAGAGGAGAGAAAGAGGGAAGTACGACCAAATGAACGAAAAGGGGAAGCCGCTCGTCGCTCGCGGGGTCTTGGTACTCCCGTATTTGAGAAGAAAAAAAAAATATGATTTTACTATTACCACTTTGCCAGAATGAGGAATGTGAAGGTAATATAAGGGGAAGGAAAGATTCATTACGATCTGGTGAGGTGTAGTCTCCCACGACTTCCAAAAAAAAAAAAAAAAAAAGTTACAAATAATCAGAAGAAGCACAAGAATCGCCACGAAATGCTGCCTTTTCACAGACGCAGACTCATTGTGTTACCTCTCCTTCGTTATCTCAGCCTCTACAAAGCGCATTGGAGTACATTGGCATGGAGAAGCACATGAAAAGCAGAGTGCACAACAATGCCTCTTCAAATCACCGCAGCTAAATGCTAAGAGAAACATTGACAGACTGTCTGTCTCTTAAATAGGCTCTCTTGTGTGTTGTTGCCAGTTTCTTTCCCCTCGTCAACAGCAAACTGATTGGTGATTATGGTGCTTTTGTTTTTGTATTTGGTTTCATGTTGTATGAGTATTATTGAATATCAGAATGCTCCACTCCTCCCTGATAAACGCATCAGAGCGTTGACGTTGAGGAGGAACAGCGGTGAACATCAAAAGGCGATACAGATTTCTTTTTTATTATTATTCTTTAAATGCCTGCTATTACGAAAACGACGTGGCAGGGATGGGTATGTATATTCGATATGGTGGAAAAAAGATTAGGTGAATGGCCAAGCAAAGATAAAGAGAGAGAGAGAGGGGGGCGAGAAGTGGAAAAGAGAGAAAATCAAGAAAGAGAGTGGAATAAAAGAATGAGATAAAAAGTGAGAGAGGAAGAAAATAAAGCGAGTGTGCACGGCAGAACGAGACGGAAACATATTAGCACAGGAAACCTAGAAACAGAGAAGAAATCTATGAAAACGCTACTAAACTTGGGTTGAAATCCGGAGCTACCTCCTTTTAGAACTTGAGTTCGTCATGAGAAGTAGCATCATCGCGTTGTGTACCTTTCTTGAGGAGTCGCTTGTTTTCCCCTCCGTTTCTTCCAATGGATGTCTCCTTCATTTATTTTTCTTTTTTTTATCTTTTTTTCTTTCGTGCTGTCATTTATTTATTTTCGACTTTTCTCTTGCCAGAATATGATTTAACTTTCATATTGAAATTCTTTTTCATCTTTTCTGTTTGTTCGCTGCCTTTGTTATCATCATTAGCCTCTCAAGTTGCATGCGTACTTATTCGTATTTATTATTCGCAAAGGCTAAGAAGCACACAGCTTCCTAATACGGTATTGGGAAGAAAACAAATGCGTTTGTTGCTTCTCTTCTTCTTTGTTTTTCCGTCTGCGTATGTGTTTCGTTTTCTTTCTTTCCTTTTTTTTTTTGATACTTGTGTGCGTAGCCGCAGGCAGCTCACCTGGATTTGCAAAGGAAAACAAAGAAGAAATTACAAAAAAAAAAAAAAACAAGCGGAAAGAAATCATAATGGGAAGAGAGAAAGATGGAAAAGACAAGCACATAAAGTTGGATGGAGTGCCGCCGGTACGACAGGTTTTTGTTTGCTTGATTTTGTTGTTTGTGTGTTTGTGTGGATTTTTTTTTTTTTTTGGCTGTGTGTCGCGCGTGAAGACAAGTTACTGTGATCACTGCGCGAGGGCGTTGAAGGCGTTGATGATGTCCTCGTTCTGGCGCTTGAAGTACTCGATGTTGGCCTTCTCACCCTCGATGGGGTCGCGGAACTTCATCTCGGTGAGCTCCGTGTAGATGTTGGGGATCTTCTCGCGGATGTAATTCCACGTGATCTTGTTCTCGCCGTTGGCCTCGGCCACCACGCGCTGCGCCTCCTCGTAGAAGGTGACGATGTTGCGCAGCATCCAGCACGTCTTGTACAGCGGGCAGAACTTGTCGTACGGGGTGAAGGCGTTCTGCTGCAGGAACTCCTCGCGAATCAGCTTCGCCACCTCCAGGATGATCTTGTCCGCCTCGGAGAGCGAGTCCTTGCCGACGAGCTGCACGATCTCCTGCAGCTCCTCCTCGCGCTGCAGGATCTCCGAGACGACGGCGCGCAGGCGCATGTAGTCCGAGTCGAAGGTGTTGAAGAAGGGCTCGAGGGCGTTGAGGTACTTGGAGTAGGAGATGAGCCAGTTCACGGACGGGAAGTGCTTGCGCTGCGCGAGGCGCTTCTCGAGGCCCCAGAACACCTGCACAATGCCCAGCGTCGACGACGTGACGGGGTCGGAGAAGTCGCCGCCTGGCGGGGAGACGGCGCCGACGATGGTGACGGAGCCGTGGCGGCGCGGCCCGCCGATGCACGTGACGAGGCCGGCGCGCTCGTAGAAGGAGGCGAGGCGGGCGCCGAGGTAGGCGGGGTAGCCGCCGTCGGCGGGCATCTCGGCCAGACGGCCGGAAATCTCGCGCAGCGCCTCGGCCCAGCGGGAGGTGGAGTCGGCCATCATGGCGATGTGCTTGCCCATGTCGCGGTAGTACTCGGCGAGGGTGATGCCGGTGTAGATGGACGCCTCGCGCGCCGCGACCGGCATGTTGGACGTGTTGGCGACGAGGCACGTGCGGCGCATGATGGACTCCTCGCGGCCGTCGATGACGGTGGTGAGCGTCGGGAACTCCATGAGCACCTCCGCCATCTCGTTGCCGCGCTCGCCGCAGCCAACGTAGATGACGGCGTCGGAGTTGGAGAACTTGGAGAGGGCCTGGCTAATCACCGTCTTGCCGCAGCCAAAGGCGCCGGGGATGGCGCACGTGCCGCCCTGCACCGACGGGAAGAGCGCGTCGAGCACGCGCTGGCCGGTGAGCAGCGGGTGGTTGCCGGACTCCTTGACAGCCACCGGGCGCGGCGTGCGGACCGGCCAGCGGTGCATCAGGCGCAGCGTGCGCTTCTTGCCGTTGTGCTCGATCTCGACCACGTCGTCGTCGAGGGTGTAGTTGCCGCCGGGCTGCACCGACGTGACGCGGCCCTGCAGGTTGGGCGGCACCATGATCGAGTGGTGGTGCATCAGCGAGTTCTCGACGACGTTGCCGATGATGTCGCCGCCGGTGAGCAGGTCGCCCACCTTGACGCTGGGCTGGAAGTCCCACTGCTTGTGCGGGTTCAGAGCGCGCACCTGCACCCCCTTGGGGATGAAGACGTTCTGCACCATCTGGTAGATGGTGTCGAGGGGGCGCTGAATGCCGTCGAAGATCTCCGACATGATGCCGGGGCCGAGCTCCAGCGACAGCGGCTTGCCCGTGCAGTAGACGGGGTCGCCCACGGTGAGGCCGTCGGTCTCCTCGTACACCTGGATGGTCGCCGTGTCGCCCTCGAGGCGAATGATCTCGCCGACGAGGCGGAAGGGGCCCACCTGCACGAGCTCGTACATGGCGCTGCCGCTCATGTGCTCGGCGATGACGACGGGGCCGGACACCGCCTTGACGGCGCCGGTGCGGTTCTCCGCCTCAAAGGCATGGGCATCGCGTCCCATGTTGACGATACGAGCGGTGTTGGTGGTGGGAAAGGGATGGGATGCTTTTTTTCTTCTTCTTCTTCTTTCCTTTCACTTTTCCGTCCTAATTCTGAGAGAACAAAATATAGAGAGAGAGAGAGAATCGGAAAGTTCGGCGGAACTACTGTCTGTTCCGTGCGCTACAAATTGAAGCGATAAGTTTTCTGTATGTGTGTGTGTTTTTTTTTTAAATCGAATGTGGGGAAATAGAGCGAAGAAGAGTACGGAGACGAATGCATGCACATTCGTTCGATAAGCACGTCACGGTAAGATCAACACACGTCATCTTCTATTCCCATAGGTGCCTAAGTGCACGCTAAAATATTTGATTAATCGGATCAGCAGGTTAATTCATATATGTGTGTGTTGCCATTTGTTTGTGTTTTCGTTGTGCCCATATGCGTTGAAAGACCCAATTGAGAATAGAGTGAGTAGGAATTTAAGCAATATTAGTCATCAAGAAAAAAAAAACAGAGGTAATCCACCTCACCCAAATTCTGGTTGATTCTTTTTTTTTTCTCGTTTCCAAGAAGAAAGAGATGAAGTATACTTTTCTCCTTCTTCTTCTTTTTCTTCCTTCTTTTTGTTGTTGAGTTGTACGACTCAAGTTGATAGATACATTCTCATGAAAGAACAGGCGGTATTAAAAGATGATTTAAGGAAACGTGGAACAGGGGCGGGATGGAAAGATGAAGAGATAGAGAGTGAGGAAGAGCGAAAGAATACGAAAGGACTGGCAAGGGGAAAAAAAACGAATGAGAATGACGAACGTAGAGAAAAACGTTTTTACTTGAGCTGCTTCGTTTGATACTCGCGAAACCAGCAACAGGCGTGCCACCAGCTATTCTCTTACAACTGTGGAACCCGAAGGATTACAGCCGTAGGAATCCTTTGCTCTTGTCAGCTGAAATTTAAGTTGCTAACACTGCACGGGGAGTACAAGTTCGATTTAATATTTTGTTGTTGATGTTTTTTTTTTTTTTTTGCTGTTTTCGATGATAGCAAAATTTTGCATTTTTCAAGCAAAAAAAAATGCTTTATTGAGTTATATAAAGGCAATAGACCTTGTGTCAGTATTGGTGAGAGAGTAAGTGAAAAGTGACGCACTTCCTTTTACATTGCTCTCATCACAACACAGAACAAAAAAAAAAAAAAGAAGTGTGGGTATCAGTGCTCCTGCCTCTTCACCCGTGCTGCCGCTCCCTCTTGTTTTATCCCCTTCCTCTTACGAATAGACATCAATAACCGTATTCCTTGTTTCAAGTGGCGGAAAGCTGAAGACAAAAAAAAAAAGTGAGTGTAGTTCATGAAGGAAACACGTAAAGACGTAATGTTGAAATGTAGGGAGAGTGGGGGAAGGAGTGCTTTTCATCAAAAAGAGAAGGCGGGCGATGCACAAGTAAAAAAGGAGAAAAAAAAAAACATCGTCGTCATCATCATGATGTACGGGTAGCCACGCGCTAGTCGGCCTTGACGGCGCTGTAAATGTAGCTGACGAAGACGGCCGAGGCGACGAAGCCGACGGTGCCCATCACAAGGCCGCAGATGGTGGCGAGGCCGAGCGTGTAGCCGAGGTACAGCAGGATAGACCAGAAGGTGCTGATCTCGAGGAAAATCGCGAGGTAGACGACGCCGTAGAGAAAGACGAAGACGCCGAAGGAGGCGCCGGAGCCGAAGCTGACCCACCACCAGCGGTAGTCCTCGTTGACGAGCGTGGCGTAGGTCGCGATGATGCTGCACTCGCCCGAGATGATGACGGTGAGGGCGCCTGCGAGAAAGAGGAAGCCGAGCTGGTAGAACGCCTCGCCCTGCCAGAAGCTGCCCATGATGAGCACCACCTCCGCGAAGCTCGCGCAGAAAGGGACGGCGCCGGCAATCAAGGAGTAGGTGACGGCCGGTGAGTTGGCCGGGATCAACCGCGGAATCAGTGACGGCTTTGCCGCCGGTGACGGGGGAGTGCACGCGAAGCCAATGAAGAGGCCGACGACGCTGAGAGGGAGCGACACAAGGGCGTACAAGACGACGAGGAAGAGCAGCGTCTTGAAGGGGATCGCGCTGGTGCTGTGCTTTGACCAGTGAATCAAGTTTATCGAAAGGAACCACACAAGCGCGCTGCCGCTGAGAAGGTTGGCCGCCGCCACGCCGCGACCCCACGACGGCTGCTTGAAGAAGCGCAGCATCAACGCAGAAACAGTACCGGCAACAATGCTCGAGACATAATAGGTGCCTACAAACAGCGACAGAAGCCTGCCACGCTTGTTGCGGGCGGCAACACCGATCCACAGCAGGACACTGGTGAGAATCAGCATCGTCAACACCTGCGCGCCGCTGCCGATGACACCCGAGAAGACGACGGGGAGCGACGGCGGGCGAAACACATCGCCGCGCACCAGCTTCCACCCGCGCTCCTCCTTGAGCTCCTGCGCGGTCGCCTCCTCGGTGTACTGCAGCAGGTCGCGCCGCACCGTGCGGGCGATGACGGCCGCCACACCGCCGCTCAGCACCAGCGCGAAAAACAAAGCACCGACCGACGTGATCCAGTGGCTGCGCGACTTCAGCTTCCAATTGCCCCGCATAAGGTCCACGTAAATGTCCCAGCGAGTCGTGATGTCCGCAGCGTCGCCATCGGCCAGAACGAATCTGACGGAGTAGGTAAATGTAATCTTTTGGGCGTTGACCTCACTGGATTTGGCAGGCAGCACCAGCTCCACAGCGGATTCGCAGTCGCCACCTTCGTTATTCAACACGCTTCTTGGTGTCACGATAATACGAGAGATGGCGATACCCAGCGTGCTGTCTGCGTCTAGGCCCGTGTCGTCCTCTGTAGGGGGGAATGTGGTGGTCGTCGTCGTCTGCTTTCCCTTCTTTTTCTTGACCTGTAGCGGCTTGCCGTCATCGTCAACGTACATGATGGTGAACGTGATGTGATTGTAAAAAACAGAAGCGCCACCCATCCGGCGCACGCCAAGAGGATACCCCAGCCGAAGAGGCGAGCCCTCAAAATCTGAGATCGGAGACAGCACCGGGAGCTCGTCCACTTGCAAATGCGTCATGTAGCGATTCTTAATCATGTTGCGAACCTTGAGGATGTCCGCGCGAGTAAAATCGGAGGCGCAAAGCACCTTGCACTCCTCGTCCTGGCCAGCTTTGATCTCGTACCGGGTGGGCACACGGCGATTCCCAAGAAGCACCTGGCCAAGGTTCTCCGTCGCGCGCAGTTTCTTGAATTCGGACGGCTCCGGTTTGCACATCGGAAGCTGATAGAAGTTGTACGGCACCAGGGCTTTGGGGGAGCGGAAAGAGTCCGCGGTGACGATGAGGGGGTCGTCCTCCTTGTGGCGGCCGACTTCCAAAGACGGAAGCTGCCACGCGGCGGCCAGCGTGTTGGGAGCTGAGCAGCACAGTAGAGACAGCAGCAGCGCGAAGGCTGCCGCAAGTAACGGCATAGACGCCGTGGAGCGTTTAGGGAACGTCATGGAAAGGGAAACTGTGGAGGGGAGAGACTAGGACCACTGCTTCCTGCGACTTTGGCGTTAAGATTAAGCGACTACGCACAGAGTGGATAGGAATAAGAAGCCTACTCTTTAAAAAAAAAAAAAAAATATATAGTGTATAATTACAATGTGTGGTTCTGTGTTGAAACAGTACGGGAAAGAGAAAAGCAATTTTGGGGTAGCAGCTGAGTGTCAAATACGAAGACCGTATTAACTTGGTTCCTGCGATCACGGCGTACAGAGAGCGGGTTGGGAGAGGAAGATGAGAGGGGGGAAGCGAATAGTGTAGATGATGAAATGTATATTATATAGCATGCATAAGAAAGAAAAACTGCGCAGATATATGGCTTCTTTTATTCCCTTTCTAGAATTACATTTTCAGGTTCATGGCCTCTATTCATTAATGGGAGAAGGGAAAGAGAATCAAACACCATAACGGTTCTCTAGCCCCGCCCCCCCCCCCCAAAAAAAAAGTGTAGCCCAAACAATGGAGTAGCAAACAAGCAAATGAATAGAGAACAGCACTCTTCCGACAATGTCGCTAGGTGTAGTTCATCACTTTGCATTTTGTTTCCTCTCATGTTGTGCGAGCTATCTTTTTTTTTTTTCAATTGTTGTTGATGTTTTTTTTTTTACTTTTGAAATATGAAAAATTCACTGAAATGATAGAAATTAAAAGTCTAGGAAGCCCATCAGGGATTCAGAGGAAATCTCACTAGTGCTCGTGGTTCTAGGCGAGGCAGACGAGGGGTCGCGTGTTGGCGTCGTCTAGTAGGGCACCATCGCCTCGTAGTCCTGCACCGTGCGGGCGAGCACCTCGACCTTGGCGGGGCGCACGATGCCGCCGTTGCGGCGGGAGACGGGCTGGGCCGGCAGCGGCTTGCCCTCGCGCTTGAGGGCGAGGAACTGCTGGAAGGCCTGCTGCTTCTTCTGGGCGGCGAGCTGGCAGCGCGACTTGCGCACGTGCTCGAAGCGCACGCAGATGCGCTTGCGGATCGTGCGGTTGCGCACCGGCTTGTTGACAATGACGCCCACGCCGCGCGGCGTGACGTTCCACACGATGCCGGTGCGGCCGTGGTAGTACTTGTGCGGCATACCGCGGCGCACGGCCGAGTCCGCCACGACGTCCACGTAGTCGCCGACCTTGAAGTTGGTCAGGATGGTGCTGATCGACGGGTTGCCGTGCTTGCGGAACTTCTTGGCGAAGAGGTGGCGGGTGCCGCTCTTCAGACCGTACGAGTGAACCATGGTTAATACGAGATATCCTGTTCAATAAAAAATAGAGAAAGAGAAGTTGGACCAAGGACAGCGACAGCGACGATGTATAGTCATGAAGCAGAGGAAGAGAACATTGGCAGAGAAACATCTAATTATGCAAATGGCAAGGTGATAACGCTCTATGCATTCCACAACGGGGGCAAAACAACAATGACAGCAGTGCAAAACAGAACTCACACATGGACACATTCAAGAAATGATAGAGGGTTAAAGAAGAAGGAATGAAACAACAATATCGCATGCATGCTACTTTTTTCTTTTTTTTTGACCAAAAACAGAAAAGGAAACAAAGGATCATCGACAAAAGTTGAGGGAAAGGTAATGAAAAGGAAGAAAGAATGAAAAACAGTTCAAAAAGAAAAAAAGGGGATGTACTAAACGAAGCTAAACAAGCAAGGGAGAACAAAAAGAGATTCGACTGCGAAGCGAAATATATTGTTTTTCTATTCTTGTTCACTTAATCAATTTGCGCAACCAATTTCGATAAGCAACGCCATTCAAGAAGGTGTCCTCGTCCGGGAAGCTTTGAGGAAAGACGCAGTAAGATTAACGCCAGAATCAAACAAAAACAAATTCAGAACTCTTTCTACTACAGGCATTGTACTTGTTTTCACGTTCGTATGCGTCATGTATCAATTATTTCCCATCAGAACTAAAGAAGACTCTAAACATGACAAAAACCAAGACGTCGCTGTGAACAATAAATACACACATCATGAGATAGACTTAATCTACTCTGCATAGATTGGATACGAGCATTCACGACAATGAGCAAAATCGAAACACAGCGCACCGTCCGCGATGGGGGAAGAAGCTTTAGACAGCGGGAAAAATTATCAACGGAACACGGAAGACATATTGAAAAATAAAAGATGAAGAGAACACACAGTTAGAGGTTACAAAATACGGAGAAAGAAAGAGAGGGGGGAGAAGAAAAAAGAAAAACGTGCATGCATCACGGAGAAAACAGCAGCAGGCGGCCCACCGCCACAGTAGACCGAGCAGTGCGCAGATGAACTGTGGGGAATGGGTGCCGCTCTCACGTTCGGATCTTTTTTTTCTTGTTATCATTCGTTTTTGATCGACGTGAGCTCGTGTTTTATACGGATGATGACGGCAAGCATGGGGGTGTTTCTGACCGACCGTGCGCGGGGCAACAAAGGGGGAAAAGAGAGGCGAGCGCGGTTCGGTCGCGGTGAAACGGAGGAGGGGAGAGAGAACGGAACAAAAACAAAAGGGATCCGAACCTCTTCGTGACAACAGAAAACAACCTTTAAAAAATGGGGGAATGAAAAGGAAAACAGAGAACAGAAAAGGAATACTTAGATTTCGGGGGGGGGGGGAAAGAGGAAGAAAAAAGGAAGGCACAGGGCTGTGCGGCGACGGGCTGGGAGAGGCTCCGGCGAGGGCATTGCAAGCCCGCGGTCAGGCCTACTGCCGGTTGTCCAGCGAGCGCACCTCGACGGCAACGCCGGAGTCGCCGTAGTGCTCCGCGTCCATGCCCTCCGCCACGGGCGCCTCCGCCTCGCGGCGCGCGCGGTCGCGCTCGTAGGCCTCGCGGGCCAGAGCGCGCAGCCGCCGCTCCTTGCGCGGCGTCTGGTTCAGCAGCTCCACGCGCCACTCGTAGTTGATCTTCTTGCACGACAGGTCGCCGGCCTTGTAGCTGCGGTACAGGAAGTACCCGGCGACCAGCAGCCCGACGAACAGCGACACGCCGAGGATCAGCACAGCCGTCACGGCAGAGTCCGTCGCGGTGATGGTCGGCGCCGGCGCCTCGGTCGTCTGCGCCGCGGCGGCAGGCGCAAGCCAGGCGGCCAGCAGCGCCAGCGCGGCGCACACGGGGACGGACGGACGGACGGCGGCCATCGCTTGTGAGTGGAGTGGGTGGCGGAGAGGCGAGAGAGCGGGAGGTTGAGAGAGCGGGAGGCTGTGAAAGCGGTTGGAAGGCTGTGGAATTGCTAGCGGAGAGCGCGGTATTCTTCGGGGCAACAGGGGAGAGAGAGAGAGAGAGAGAGGGAGAGAGAGAGACGAGAGATAGTGATGTGGGGTAGGAGGGCATGGGGGGAGCGGGGTCATGAGAATTGCGGGTATCAACGCACATCAAAGCAGGGAAGAGTGCGCCACGGGGAGGCCATGCGGTACGCGGTCAGCGGCAACGGCTGCAGCGGCCGAAAAGTACGCAAGCGCAAAGGCGCTGCTACACGGGCGTGCACACACACGCACAACACACACACACACACACACAGAGAGAAGCACGGCGCAGCCCCAGAGGTAAAGGCGAGGGTACACCCGTGGGAGGGGTAAGTGGTGCTTTGGGTTCGAGATCAGTAGCGACGGGGAAAGGGTTCGGCGAGTGCCAATCAATAACGATCTGAGAAACACCATTAACGACGGGTGACAGAGGGCAGGTGCAGCCCACGATCGCGGGGAAGGCACCACCGCCAGGCAGCACACTTCACCAGACCGCTCGGGCGGCGGCCTCGCCGCGGATCGTTGCAACGGGACTGCCTCCCTCGTCAGCGTCTTGCGTCGCCGCCGCCCATCGCGAACGGCTTGACGGTCATCTGGCGGACGCCAAGGTCGCACTCAGCAGGCGCTGCGTGCAGCGCACCGTCCGCGATGGGGGAAGAAGCTTTAGACAGCGGGAAAAATTATCAACGGAACACGGAAAACATATTGAAAAATAAAAGATGAAGAGAACACACAGTTAGAGGTTACAAAATACGGAGAAAGAAAGAGAGGGGGGAGAAGAAAAAAAAAACGTGCATGCATCACGGAGAAAACAGCAGCAGGCGGCCCACCGCCACAGTAGACCGAGCAGTGCGCAGATGAACTGTGGGGAATGGGTGCCGCTCTCACGTTCGGATCTTTTTTTTTCCTATTATCATTCGTTTTTGATCGACGTGAGCTCGTGTTTTATACGGATGATGACGGCAAGCATGGGGGTGTTTCTGACCGACCGTGCGCGGGGCAACAAAGGGGGAAAAGAGAGGCGAGCGCGGTTCGGTCGCGGTGAAACGGAGGAGGGGAGAGAGAACGGAACAAAAACAAAAGGGATCCGAACCTCTTCGTGACAACAGAAAACAACCTTTAAAAAATGGGGGAATGAAAAGGAAAACAGAGAACAGAAAAGGAATACTTAGATTTCGGGGGGAAAAAAGAGGAAGAAAAAAGGAAGGCACAGGGCTGTGCGGCGACGGGCTGGGAGAGGCTCCGGCGAGGGCATTGCAAGCCCGCGGTCAGGCCTACTGCCGGTTGTCCAGCGAGCGCACCTCGACGGCAACGCCGGAGTCGCCGTAGTGCTCCGCGTCCATGCCCTCCGCCACGGGCGCCTCCGCCTCGCGGCGCGCGCGGTCGCGCTCGTAGGCCTCGCGGGCCAGAGCGCGCAGCCGCCGCTCCTTGCGCGGCGTCTGGTTCAGCAGCTCCACGCGCCACTCGTAGTTGATCTTCTTGCACGACAGGTCGCCGGCCTTGTAGCTGCGGTACAGGAAGTACCCGGCGACCAGCAGCCCGACGAACAGCGACACGCCGAGGATCAGCACAGCCGTCACGGCAGAGTCCGTCGCGGTGATGGTCGGCGCCGGCGCCTCGGTCGTCTGCGCCGCGGCGGCAGGCGCAAGCCAGGCGGCCAGCAGCGCCAGCGCGGCGCACACGGGGACGGACGGACGGACGGCGGCCATCGCTTGTGAGTGGAGTGGGTGGCGGAGAGGCGAGAGAGCGGGAGGTTGAGAGAGCGGGAGGCTGTGAAAGCGGTTGGAAGGCTGTGGAATTGCTAGCGGAGAGCGCGGTATTCTTCGGGGCAACAGGGGAGAGAGAGAGAGAGAGAGGGAGAGAGAGAGACGAGAGATAGTGATGTGGGGTAGGAGGGCATGGGGGGAGCGGGGTCATGAGAATTGCGGGTATCAACGCACATCAAAGCAGGGAAGAGTGCGCCACGGGGAGGCCATGCGGTACGCGGTCAGCGGCAACGGCTGCAGCGGCCGAAAAGTACGCAAGCGCAAAGGCGCTGCTACACGGGCGTGCACACACACGCACAACACACACACACACACACACAGAGAGAAGCACGGCGCAGCCCCAGAGGTAAAGGCGAGGGTACACCCGTGGGAGGGGTAAGTGGTGCTTTGGGTTCGAGATCAGTAGCGACGGGGAAAGGGTTCGGCGAGTGCCAATCAATAACGATCTGAGAAACACCATTAACGACGGGTGACAGAGGGCAGGTGCAGCCCACGATCGCGGGGAAGGCACCACCGCCAGGCAGCACACTTCACCAGACCGCTCGGGCGGCGGCCTCGCCGCGGATCGTTGCAACGGGACTGCCTCCCTCGTCAGAGTCTTGCGTCGCCGCCGCCCATCGCGAACGGCTTGACGGTCATCTGGCGGACGCCAAGGTCGCACTCAGCAGGCGCTGCGTGCAGCGCACCGTCCGCGATGGGGGAAGAAGCTTTAGACAGCGGGAAAAATTATCAACGGAACACGGAAGACATATTGAAAAATAAAAGATGAAGAGAACACACAGTTAGAGGTTACAAAATACGGAGAAAGAAAGAGAGGGGGGAGAAGAAAAAAAAACGTGCATGCATCACGGAGAAAACAGCAGCAGGCGGCCCACCGCCACAGTAGACCGAGCAGTGCGCAGATGAACTGTGGGGAATGGGTGCCGCTCTCACGTTCGGATCTTTTTTTTCTTGTTATCATTCGTTTTTGATCGACGTGAGCTCGTGTTTTATACGGATGATGACGGCAAGCATGGGGGTGTTTCTGACCGACCGTGCGCGGGGCAACAAAGGGGGAAAAGAGAGGCGAGCGCGGTTCGGTCGCGGTGAAACGGAGGAGGGGAGAGAGAACGGAACAAAAACAAAAGGGATCCGAACCTCTTCGTGACAACAGAAAACAACCTTTAAAAAATGGGGGAATGAAAAGGAAAACAGAGAACAGAAAAGGAATACTTAGATTTCGGGGGGAAAAAAGAGGAAGAAAAAAGGAAGGCACAGGGCTGTGCGGCGACGGGCTGGGAGAGGCTCCGGCGAGGGCATTGCAAGCCCGCGGTCAGGCCTACTGCCGGTTGTCCAGCGAGCGCACCTCGACGGCAACGCCGGAGTCGCCGTAGTGCTCCGCGTCCATGCCCTCCGCCACGGGCGCCTCCGCCTCGCGGCGCGCGCGGTCGCGCTCGTAGGCCTCGCGGGCCAGAGCGCGCAGCCGCCGCTCCTTGCGCGGCGTCTGGTTCAGCAGCTCCACGCGCCACTCGTAGTTGATCTTCTTGCACGACAGGTCGCCGGCCTTGTAGCTGCGGTACAGGAAGTACCCGGCGACCAGCAGCCCGACGAACAGCGACACGCCGAGGATCAGCACAGCCGTCACGGCAGAGTCCGTCGCGGTGATGGTCGGCGCCGGCGCCTCGGTCGTCTGCGCCGCGGCGGCAGGCGCAAGCCAGGCGGCCAGCAGCGCCAGCGCGGCGCACACGGGGACGGACGGACGGACGGCGGCCATCGCTTGTGAGTGGAGTGGGTGGCGGAGAGGCGAGAGAGCGGGAGGTTGAGAGAGCGGGAGGCTGTGAAAGCGGTTGGAAGGCTGTGGAATTGCTAGCGGAGAGCGCGGTATTCTTCGGGGCAACAGGGGAGAGAGAGAGAGAGAGAGGGAGAGAGAGAGACGAGAGATAGTGATGTGGGGTAGGAGGGCATGGGGGGAGCGGGGGTCATGAGAATTGCGGGTATCAACGCACATCAAAGCAGGGAAGAGTGCGCCACGGGGAGGCCATGCGGTACGCGTCAGCGGCAACGGCTGCAGCGGCCGAAAAGTACGCAAGCGCAAAGGCGCTGCTACACGGGCGTGCACACACACGCACAACACACACACACACACACACAGAGAGAAGCACGGCGCAGCCCCAGAGGTAAAGGCGAGGGTACACCCGTGGGAGGGTAAGTGGTGCTTTGGGTTCGAGATCAGTAGCGACGGGGAAAGGGTTCGGCGAGTGCCAATCAATAACGATCTGAGAAACACCATTAACGACGGGTGACAGAGGGCAGGTGCAGCCCACGATCGCGGGGGAGGCACCACCGCCAGGCAGCACACTTCACCAGACCGCTCGGGCGGCGGCCTCGCCGCGGATCGTTGCAACGGGACTGCCTCCCTCGTCAGCGTCTTGCGTCGCCGCCGCCCATCGCGAACGGCTTGACGGTCATCTGGCGGACGCCAAGGTCGCACTCAGCAGGCGCTGCGTGCAGCGCACCGTCCGCGATGGGGGAAGAAGCTTTAGACAGCGGGAAAAATTATCAACGGAACACGGAAGACATATTGAAAAATAAAAGATGAAGAGAACACACAGTTAGAGGTTACAAAATACGGAGAAAGAAAGAGAGGGGGGAGAAGAAAAAAAAACGTGCATGCATCACGGAGAAAACAGCAGCAGGCGGCCCACCGCCACAGTAGACCGAGCAGTGCGCAGATGAACTGTGGGGAATGGGTGCCGCTCTCACGTTCGGATCTTTTTTTTTCCTATTATCATTCGTTTTTGATCGACGTGAGCTCGTGTTTTATACGGATGATGACGGCAAGCATGGGGGTGTTTCTGACCGACCGTGCGCGGGGCAACAAAGGGGGAAAAGAGAGGCGAGCGCGGTTCGGTCGCGGTGAAACGGAGGAGGGGAGAGAGAACGGAACAAAAACAAAAGGGATCCGAACCTCTTCGTGACAACAGAAAACAACCTTTAAAAAATGGGGGGAATGAAAAGGAAAACAGAGAACAGAAAAGGAATACTTAGATTTCGGGGGGAAAAAAAGAGGAAGAAAAAAAGGAAGGCACAGGGCTGTGCGGCGACGGGCTGGGAGAGGCTCCGGCGAGGGCATTGCAAGCCCGCGGTCAGGCCTACTGCCGGTTGTCCAGCGAGCGCACCTCGACGGCAACGCCGGAGTCGCCGTAGTGCTCCGCGTCCATGCCCTCCGCCACGGGCGCCTCCGCCTCGCGGCGCGCGCGGTCGCGCTCGTAGGCCTCGCGGGCCAGAGCGCGCAGCCGCCGCTCCTTGCGCGGCGTCTGGTTCAGCAGCTCCACGCGCCACTCGTAGTTGATCTTCTTGCACGACAGGTCGCCGGCCTTGTAGCTGCGGTACAGGAAGTACCCGGCGACCAGCAGCCCGACGAACAGCGACACGCCGAGGATCAGCACAGCCGTCACGGCAGAGTCCGTCGCGGTGATGGTCGGCGCCGGCGCCTCGGTCGTCTGCGCCGCGGCGGCAGGCGCAAGCCAGGCGGCCAGCAGCGCCAGCGCGGCGCACACGGGGACGGACGGACGGACGGCGGCCATCGCTTGTGAGTGGAGTGGGTGGCGGAGAGGCGAGAGAGCGGGAGGTTGAGAGAGCGGGAGGCTGTGAAAGCGGTTGGAAGGCTGTGGAATTGCTAGCGGAGAGCGCGGTATTCTTCGGGCAACAGGGGAGAGAGAGAGAGAGAGAGAGAGGGAGAGAGAGAGACGAGAGATAGTGATGTGGGGTAGGAGGGCATGGGGGGAGCGGGGTCATGAGAATTGCGGGTATCAACGCACATCAAAGCAGGGAAGAGTGCGCCACGGGGAGGCCATGCGGTACGCGGTCAGCGGCAACGGCTGCAGCGGCCGAAAAGTACGCAAGCGCAAAGGCGCTGCTACACGGGCGTGCACACACACGCACAACACACACACACACACACACAGAGAGAAGCACGGCGCAGCCCCAGAGGTAAAGGCGAGGGTACACCCGTGGGAGGGGTAAGTGGTGCTTTGGGTTCGAGATCAGTAGCGACGGGGAAAGGGTTCGGCGAGTGCCAATCAATAACGATCTGAGAAACACCATTAACGACGGGTGACAGAGGGCAGGTGCAGCCCACGATCGCGGGGAAGGCACCACCGCCAGGCAGCACACTTCACCAGACCGCTCGGGCGGCGGCCTCGCCGCGGATCGTTGCAACGGGACTGCCTCCCTCGTCAGAGTCTTGAGCTGAGAAAAAAGTGTAAAGCATATTTTTTTTTCTTGCGTAAAAAGATAAACCTTCTTTACTGCTGTAAAGGTGATTAAGAAAATAAAGCATTTTCAATTCGGGACAGCAGCAAAATAGAAGATGACTTCTTTTCTTAATCCGTTTATGGTTTATCTTTCGGGCAGATAATGGATTAGGCGTTTGTATGGGAAAAAAAAGTGGTGTAAAAGTGTTTAAATTGAAAGCAAAGAGCAAGCGCAGCGTTTTTTGGAGCTGGCTGGACAAGATATGTATATATTGAATGGGACGAAAATAAATAATAAAAAGAAAGAATGACGGACAGGACGACAACCAGCAACAAGAAGATGAAAAATGACTAACAGTGGCGGCTCATAAATCTGTAAGATGTTAGCTGTTGGAGCAGAAACAGTAACAGCAGCTGCTTGTTGTCAGCGTTACGTGTTTCATGGCTCCTTTGCATTTTTCTTCCCAATGTGAGATTTGTGAGCACCGCCAGCGGTTTGTTTGTCACCATCATCCGCAAAAAAAAAAAAAAAAAAAAAAAAAAAGAGAGAGAGAGAGAGGTTCAAAGCATGAATGGATTAGATGTGTATGGAAATACTGATTAATTACGCGTCGGTTTATTTCGAGCGGAAACTTCTCACTCACGCTGATCATTGGAGCGAAGAGAGCGCACCTCCACTGCGACAGCGCCGTCGTCGTGCTCCATGGCAGGATTCTCACTCTGCGCGGCAGCGGCGGCCTCCGCCTCGGCGCGCCTGCGGGCCTTCTCCTCGCGGATCAGCGCACGACGCTGCCGCTCCTTGCGCGGTGTCTGGTTCAGCAGCTCCACGCGCCACTCGTAGTCGATCTTCTCGCAGGTGAGATTGCCCGCCTTGTACGCGCGATAGAGCTGAGCGCCCAGGACAATGCCGCCAACGGCGAAGCTCACACCGAGAATGAGCACGGCGGTCACAACGGACTGGCCGAGGTTCACCGGTACGGGCGCGGTGGTGCTTGTCGTGCTGACGGCTTCCGTCTGCGCGTGGGCGGCTGTGGCGAGAAAGCAGAAGCCAGCAAGCAGCGCGAAGGAGGCAACTGTGCGCATGAGTACAGTAAATGGATTGGAAATGCTGGGTGGAACAGAAAAAAATATAATAATAGGGAAAACTTATTGAACTAGGGCTGAATGGAAAGTTTGAGCGGTGGGGAAACACGGTTTTCCTTCCATTCAGCAAAGATGTGAAAATGAGGAAGAAGGGGGAAGGGATGCAATTGAGAGAGTTACAAGATCAAGAACATGAGAAGCAAAATGCAGAGATAAAATGGTGTGCCCTGTTCTGTTTCTCTTCATTTGCGCACGAGTCTCCCGTTGTAGAGGGAGTTCAATGTGCGAGGCAAACCCAGCTACCGCTAGTACACATTGATCACTTCACGTTTTCTTGATGTGTCGTTTAGTTTTACGTTTGCTTCCGCCTTTTCCGCTCCTCTTTCACAATCAAACGCCGCAAAGTAGGAAGGAGAACAATAAATTATTGTATCGGTGCAATTATTCGTTAGCAGGACCTTTAGCTGGATTGACATTTTTCGATACAGAAAACAGCAGAAGAAAAAGAAAAAAAAACACCGTACTCAACCTTTCCTAGGTTCATTGCTCTGCGGCGCGGCAGGATACGTGGCCGTCTGAAAAGTGCTCTCGCGCCCCTCCGCGTCAGCGGTACCGACGTTGTCCTCGTAGTAGTAAGCGCCGCTGGCGCTGCCTCCAAGCATGCCGGCGTTGACGCTGCCCTCGTCGGTGCGCAGGGTGTACGGGCTGGAGGCGACGTCGAGGCTGGAGTCCAGGTAGGCGCAGTACGCCATGCCGCCCTCTTGCATTGTCCCGTGCGTCTTGTGAAAGGGACGCGGGTACGGGATGCGGTAGTGCAGTGCCAGCTCGTAGCGCATCTCCACCTCGCGCAGCTTACGCTCCACCGCCGCTATGTCGCGCAGGCCGCTGTTCTGCCGGAAGAGTCGGCGCGACTCCTCCAGCACGTAGAGCGCGTCCTCGTCAGAGGTCCACGGCACCGTGAAGGCCGCGCGCAGGCAGCGGCGGTACCACGACAACACCTGCGAGCGGTACGGGTTCTGCGCCACCAGATTCGCCGCACTGGCCATGCTTGCAGACGGATTTCCGTTGATTGTGAATCCCGACGCTTCCGTTTCTCTCCCTTAATCGTTCACCTGGGCCCGGAGGCAGCACAGCGAGAAATCGAGTGATGGGGGGGGGGGGGTCAACGTTCTGTAATTATTGGAGCAATGCTGACGAAGTGGATAAACATGAGAAAGAGGGGGAGAGGGGTGGGAGAAGTGAAGAAAAATGCTAGGAGTCTCACCACCACAGCCAAATTCAAAATGTCTGAATGAAGTGGTGCAAGTCGATGAGTTCCGAACGTTGTTTGCTGTGTTGTTGCTGTTTTTTAGTCGTATTGAACAGTCGACAAGTACACTCTTCATTGCCTCAGAAGCTCCTCCGGAAAGAAAAAAAAAAGAAATTCACCGCGGCTGTGCGGCGGGTCCGCGGAAGGAGCGCCAGTAGCGCAATGCACGGCGAAGCGCGACTTCGTGGGCCCGCACGCGTGTACGCTATTCCATTTGACTCGACATTATTGATTTATTTTGTTTTGTTGTATTAACAGTGATGGTAATAGTGTACAGTACAAGAGGATGTATATTGATTGCATAATTTTTGAAAGAAAACAGCGAAAATAAAAAATATATAGTAGGCATAAACATGTGTTTTTCCCCACCTTTTTTATGTATGTGTATTTAGATGGGATATTGTCGAAGAGCCGATACTACCTTCTTCGGTGCAGGACGTCAACTTCTTCACTCTCCTCCTTCCTGTGGCCGTGATCTCGCTGCACTCCATGTGTTGTTCCTTGTCTCCCCGTATTCAGTATGTCGGTGAAGAGCGAGAGTATCCATATTAGGGGAGGGAAAGAAGAGAGGGAGGGCGGCGCACGCACACTGTGTGCTTGAGCCTCGTAAAAGAAGGGGGTTGGCACTGTACTGTCGCAAGCAGCGAAGCGATGCGCGGCCACCTCAGAGATTGACGCGCGGGTGGGTGAGAGCCGGGGGAACATCGCCGTGTGTGGCGCCGTTGTGTCTGAGACAGTCCTGCGCGGCGAGGTGGCCGACGAGGACGCTCTGCTCGGGGGAGCGCGTGAGGAGGTACTGCGAAAGAAAGCCGCCAACGAACGCGTCGCCAGCGCCGTTGGCGTCGACGATCTCGCTGCTGTCCATGGGCGGAGCGGGGTGCGACGTGATGCCGACGCCGTCGCACACGAGCGCCGCGTCGCGCCCGCAGGTGACGACGATGAGGCGTTGCAGGTCGTACGTGGCGCACGGCAGCTGGGCCATGCGCCGGATGGCGACCTCGAGGTGACGGCGGCGGCACGGCGAGAGCAGCCCGGTGGGGGTGGGGACGTCGATCTCGGGATCGCGGAAGTCCTCCGGCCATGCGCGCTTGGCGAAGGCGAGCACGTCCTCGTCGTTGCCGAAGAGGATGCTGACGAGCGGCAACAGCACGCGCAGCCGCTCGGGGAAGGCGTGGCTGATGTACGGCGCGTTGAGGTTGAAGCAGAAGAGCTTGCGGTTGCGGCTCGCGTGCAGGGCGGCGCACAGTAAGTTGTCCGGGCTCGAGGCCGTGTTGAGAAAGAAGCCTTCGGAGTAGTAGGCCCCGGCGCCGTGAATCGCGCTCTGCACGGGCTCGCTAAAGATGTGGTCCAGCGACAGCGTCACGGCGGCCCCAAGGTTTGGCAGCAGCGAGCGCTGCTTGTTCGTCAGCAGCACCGCGCACGTACCAGTTGGCTTGTCGGCGTGCTCCTCGAAGAGGGACTGCACGCCCTCCTTGCGTAGAGAGTTTTTGAGGATTGTGCCAAAGTCGTCGACGCCCAACGCGCCAACGTACGAGACAGTGACACCGGGGCGCATCCACGCGACGACGCGGGCCGTGTTCATAGCGGAGCCGCCGGGCACGTACTCGATGCCGGCCTCCTGCGTCAGTCGCTGGTACAGTGGCATCTGGTGCGGCTGTGCCATGTTGACGCTCCCAGCGGCGATGCCAAAGTCCTCCAGCACCGACAGGTCCACTGGTGCAATCATGTCCAGGAGGGGGTGGCCGAAGCACACCAGGTTGTGCGAGGTGGCGGCGCCGGCAGCGCAGCTAGCAGCGCGCTCCCCGGTCGCGTTGGTAAGAATGAGAGAGTCCCCAGTCATGTTGGTACGTTTTGAAATCACCAGCTTTGCAGCGCGCGCGAGATGAAGCAGACACGAGTAATCGCAGGGTCGAACTAAAGAGCTGCGAGAGCGTGTGTTGCAGAACTCCAATACCGTGCGCAGAAAGGAGCTTTAGATTTAGCTGTGGAGAAGAAACTGACAGAGAAGGAGGTGCTCTACGTTTCGCACAATGTCAGCCCATGCAATGTGGATGCCGGAAATACGCTTTTGTAATGAATGGGAGAGAGGAAAAGTGTCAGATCGAGAAGAAAGAGTAGGACACGGAGGAGAAGAACAGAAAAAGTTGCACAAGTCGTTTCCAAGTGTGAGCAGCAACAACAACTAAATAGTTGGTACAGAACGTTGGTGGGGGAAAAGGGAAGGGGAGAGGGCGATGAAAGAAGATGGGAAAAGGGAGGAAAAGCGAGGAAATTTTGAAGCTTTCAATATACCTACTCTCGTCTCGCGATTGCTGAGACCTGTAGAAAGAAAAAAAGAAGAGAGGATAGAGAAAGTTAGAGAAAGGTAGAGAATAGGCGCAAGGTTTGGGGCAGAGAAGCATGGCGACGTGCAGCAAGCGTCAGGAGATATATAGGAAAAGAAAGCGCTTTATCAAGGCATTTGGAGCATAAAGAAGCGAGCATATTCGAACAGCATCACCACATGGCAGTAATAAAAGTCGCAAAGGGACATGAAAAGTGGTGGGGGTATTACCGTCGGTCTTTTTTTTTTTTTTTGACAGCAAAAGAAGGCAAAAGTGAGAAGAGTCGCAAAAGGATGACATGAATAGCAAAAAGCGGTAAGAGAAAGCAACAGCAGCGGAAACTGTACAAAGCGCTCAGTGCGGTACCGACTGTGTGAGTGAAGAAACGTGACAGCGGTTGAAGACTGGCAGCACCAACTGAGAGGGCACGTGAGGGGCAACTACAAGATGCCGTTCTGCAGAGTTTGAAACTGATCGTAGCGCCGCGTGCGCCAGTTGTCGGCGCTGTTGGCGATAAGGTCCTTGGTGTAGATGGCGAAGTCGGCCTCCGAGATCAGGTCGGCGCGGAAGCGCTCGCGGACCTGCACGACGACGGCGCCGGGGTCCGGCCCGAAGCACGGCATCGAGTTGTACGACGTGACGAGCGCGACGAGCGAGGCGATGTCGTCCAGTCTGGCGCGTGCGGATTCGAGGGCCTGGTACACGAGAATCGTGTAGTAGCTGTAGGCGTCGCTGCGCTGCCCGCCCATGACGTCGATGAGCTCCTGCGACAGCTTGAAAGGTGCCGACTCAAAGTTGATCCCGCCCGGCGACGTGCAGAAAAGAAAACCAAAGTCGATGTGCACGAGGTCCCCACCGCGGGTGATCATAAGGTTGCCGTTGTGGCGATCCTTGATCTGCATAATGTACGAGATGACGCTGTACCCCGCCATCGACTCGACAAAATTACGCTGGGCGAGGGTGAAGGCGAGGGTGTCGGGGCCCCCGAAGGCGCGCTCGTAGAACTGCGCGATGGAAGACACCTGGCACTGCTTCTTGATGCCGTCGATCGAGTTGGAGTCGTCGATGACCTCGATGAGGCCGCAATCGGCGCTGGTTGGCAGGGCGATGTACGGCCGCGCGCGCACCGTCAGATCCTCCTCGCGCCACACGCTGTCGAACACCGCAATGAGCTGCAGCGCGAGCTCCTCCTGCCGCAGGTCGTCGCCGGCCTTGACGATGAGGCAGCTCATGCCCCAATTGGGGTGCGCACCCCACGGCGAGGACTGCCGCACCCGCCGCATCCGCTGCTCGTTGCTCTCGCCAAACGCCTTGTGCATGTACGGGTCGTCAGCCGCCCCTGTACTCGACGCTGCTTCCGCAGCTGCGGCGCGGGTCTCGCCGGGTGTGTAGAGCTCCTCCGAGTCGGGAGCCATGCGGAAGCGCCCGTCGGAGGTCCGCAGGCGCGTCGCGGCGGGGTCGTGCAGGGTGGTGCTGTGGTCAACGATGACCTCGTACCTGATGATGTATGGTGCGCGCTCGCGCGATGAGAAGACCGTGCACTCCTCCACCGCGATGCCAACGATCCACCGCACCGGGTCGGAGCTCTTGCCAAGCGGGTGCACCAGCAGCAGCCCCGGCAGCAGCGAGTGCAGCTGGCGCAGGTTGCGACGCAGCTCGTCCTTGCGGCGCGGGCGGTCCGCGAAGAAACGCAGCTGGTCGCTCAGGTCCGTCAGGGTCGTGACAAACGCACGCTCGTCCGTGTAAAGCTTCAGTCGCACCTCCTTGCGCAGCACAAACGACGGATCTACCTCCCCCTCCGGCGTGGTGGCCGAGGCGGACGCAGCAGCGGGAACGTCGGCACAGCTAGCAGCAGCGGTGGTGACGCCGGCGATGCTCGTGACGGAGGAGGCAAAAGAGTTCCCCTGGGCAGCCGCAGCCGCAGCGGCCGCGCGCGCCGAGGGGGAGGAGGCGCTGGGTCCCTGGTTGATGGCGTAGCTCTCGACGCTGTCCAGCAGCGAGTCGACCACGGAGCTCATCCCCGCGGCGCGCCAGAAGAGCGAGACGGAGTCGATCACCCACGACACGCGCAGTGCGATGTGGAAAGAGCGTCCAACAAAGGAAAGCACGAGTAGCCGCAACTGGTCCTTGACGCGCGCGTCGCTGAGCGTGAAATAGCAGTGCGTGAGCTGAAGCAGACACTCCTCCACCGCAGAGAGCTCGGTGGCGTACAGGCGCTGGATGACGGCCACGCGGTCCTGCAGCGTCGCCGAGGGCTGCGTCAACTGCTGCAAGCACTCCAGCAGCTCGTGTCGTTGGTTGGTTGCCCGTCTGCTGTTGGAGAACATCGTTCAGCAACTACTTCAGAAAGGGGGTGGAGGTACGTTTGTATCTGTGACTGTTTGGCTTTCCGTAGTCACATATAAAGGACTGTCAGCCAGGATACTACGCAGGTACGACTGTTCGCGTGGTAGGCCCCGTGAATTCAAAGTGAGGCGAGGATACACGATTCCTAATTTGAGAGTGACGAAAGAGGGAGGGAGAGGTGGAAAGAAAGAGAGCAACGAGTGAGAAGAGTTCGAGCGTCTAGGTATCACCAATAATTCTGTCATGCGAAAGCGAAGTACGTGTTTTTTTTTTCCCGCACTTGAAGCCTTCCGGAACCATGTCGCACAAGCGTACTCCGTATTGTTTTGTTCTCGTGATCCTTTTTTGGATACTTTTGAATCTATGTTGCGGCTCTCCACACACATCTTTCGCTCAGTCGTTCTTTGACTTCTCTTCTTTAGCTTTTCGAATCCAACAGTAGTCAACCCCCAAGAACAGAATTCAAATGGAAGTATTTTCATCCAATTCAAAAGAACTGATAATAAAACAAAGAAAGTAAGTAGTGGGTAAGAAAAAATGAAAAAGACTAAGCGAAGTGCCCTTCCTGTACGGAGAAAGAGCGACCGAACAAGGAACAGGAATCATTTTTGCGACATTGATCGCCGCAGCCAAATAGTTGAGCTTCTCGGAAGGTTGGAACATCAACCAACCATACACGCAAGAGGATATTTGCTTCGGTTTTCCGTTTCCTTCTGCGTGTGAACCATAGCATTGAGACGTTCTCTCGCCGGGTTCGTCAAGTGTGGAAGGCTCAGGTGTGAATAAAAAAAAAAAAAAAGAAAACAAAAGGGGGAAAAAAAGAATGAGGGTAAGGAAGATATACCAAAGCAAATATTTAAAAAAAAAAAAAAATAACAGATAGTTCTAGTCCACATACGAAATCACTAGTTACTGCTTGTTGTCTTTCGTGGGAGGGTACTCGATCTTGTCGCCGCGGCGGGCGTGGCGCGGCGTGCCGCGCGGGTGGCACATGTCGCCAGCGTTCTCCTCCTTGCCGCCCTCCTTGTTGCCCCACGGCCAGCCGCCGAAGCGCGTCTGCGAGTAGTCGCGGAAGCAGTCCATGATCTCCTCGCGCGTGTTCATGACGAAGGGGCCGTGCTGGACGACGGGCTCGCCGATGGGGCGGCCCTGCAGCAGCAGCACGTCCGCCGCCGCGCCGCCCGCCGCGCCGCTCGCCGTCAGGAACAGCTCCACGTCAGACTGCACGCGCGCGCCGGTGCGGGCCCCGATGGCCTCGCCGCTGGCGGAGGCGTCACCGGAGACGGAGAGGCGCTCGCTGCCGCCGATGTGGTAGACGGTGCGGGTGACGCCGCCGTCGGGGGCCTGCGGCACGCGCACCGTCGCGCCGGCCGGGATGTGGAAGAGCCACACGGCCACGGAGCTGCGCGGGTCAGCCGCGTAGCTGTGCGGCGGCGGCGGCAGCGGCTTCTTGTCGCCGCCGGCGAACTCACCAGCGATGATCTTCACAAAGGGCGTGTCGGTGGCGGAAGATGAGGCGGCGGCGGCAACGTTGGGCAGCTTCAGCACCGGCGTCTGTTCATTCCAGAACATGGTGAAGTAGGGCTCGCACATCTTGTTCTTGCGGGGCAGGTTGAGCCAGATCTGGAAGAGGTCCAGCGTGTTGTCCTTGGTCCCGTCGCCACGGAAGCTGTCCTTCTGCGAGTTCAGCAGGGGGAACATCTCGGAGTGCTGGATGCCCTTGCCGGCCGTCATCCACTGCGTGTCGCCCTCACCGTAGCGCGCCGTGTTGTGGTGCGAGTCGAAGTGGTCGCAGAGGCCGCTGCGCGCGAGGGTGATGGTCTCGAAGCCGCGGTGGGGGTGCGACGGGAAGCCGGGGACGGCGCCTTGCGCGACGTAGTAGTGGTCCGCCTCGGTGAGAGAGTCGGTCTTGCCGCGGTTGCGGCTCAGCCACTCGAGGTAGCCCGTGCCGCCGTGGTACATGCTCCATCCGTCCTTCTGGCTGAAGTCCTGGCCCATGTCGCGGCTGCGCAGCAGGTTGAGCTCGGGGCCCAGCGAGAAGGGGTCGCTGCCATTCTGATTCACGCGCGGGCCCGCCGTCGGGTACTTGTCGTTGTGGTACGCAAAGAACAGGAAGGGGTCAAAGGTCTTGAACGGCGAGCGGTTCAGAGCGAACTTCTCCAGGATAAGCTTGTTGCTGCTGGGAGCGGACATGGCGGAGGAGTTGGAGGAGGTAAAGGTTGTCGTGTTGTTGCTGTTCAGATGAGGGCTACTGCTAGCGTCTGAGGAAATGTTGCGGTGGAAACCGATGAGACTGGCAACAAGGAGTGTAACTAGTGTGAGCAAAAAGACTTTACTATTAAGCATACTACGCGAATAGTGAATCGAGAGGGAACGGTATTGGCAGCAGTTTTGAAAACATCAAGGAGTAAGATAACCCAGCGGTAATGTCACCTTCATTCATGGCGGGACATGGAGATAATTGAGTAAAATGTAATAGCCACTACACAGGCGAGCAGGAGACGCATACACACACACAACAAACCCACAAGCAAATCTACAAAAGAAACAAGCACTGCCCAAGGCATATTCACAAGGATTTCATGGCAAATTTGAGAAGAGCAAAAAGAAAAAAAAGAGTGCAATATTGTTGTCTACCCATAGTTTACATGTAAGAGTGAATGAAAACAGAACAAAAAGAAAGGAAGAGAAAAGGAAAAACGGGTCGCCATAGCAGTGCCAAAGCTGGCGTCAAAAGTCGGGACTCAACTGACGCTCAGGGATAGTGACCTCTTTTCGGAGAAACTCATTCTCCAGACGGAGCGCAGCAGCGGCCAAACTCTCCAGCAGTCCCTCTCGCGCGTCGCCACCGTACTGCGAGACCGCCACGACCCCGTCGTCAAGGTCGGTGGGGAACGCAGGAAGCAGTCGAGGCACGGCAGCATCGGGAGCAGCGGCGTCGGCGATGGTGTTCCCCGGCATCAGTGAGCGCGCAGACACGCCCTCCGATGGCGAAACGACGCCGCGGCTGCGGGCACTGTTGGCGGCGGTGAGGACAGCGTCGGTGGCCATTTCCTGCCGCACCTCGGGGGCGGCGGCGGTGCGGTCGCGGCGGTTGAGGGCGTCCTCAAAGGGCACGTCGATGGTGGCGTTGTACGGGATCTGGCTGCGCTCGCGCTGGGGGCCACTAGCGCCGCCCCCGCGCCCGGAGATGCGAAGACCCCGCGCAGACACCTGGACACCACCACCGGCACCGTCAGTGGGGGAGGGGCCGGTGCTCCCGACAGCCTGCGCCACAGCCGCCCCCAGGAAGTTGGTGATGTTGGGGAGGTCCGCCACGGAGCCGGCGGTGCGCACGGAGAGCGTCGCCAGCGCGCAGAGGAAGTCGTCAAACGGAAGAGTGGCCTCCTCCTCCTCCGCTACGGGGGCGGGAGCGTTCGCTCCAGCACCGTCCCCCTCGTTCTCCTTCGCGTCGTTACCGCAGGCCGTGATGCGGCGTGTCTCCCGCATGGTGGCGAGGCACGCGCGGCACACAACGGTTGCGGTAGCGCTGCGCACAAGTCCCAGTCTCCGGCACACCGTGCAGAAGGCGTCGAAGCTCAGCGCTGGAGCGCCCGAAGCACTGTCGCCCCCCGCTGCTCCGTTCTCGGGCACCTTCGCCTCCGCATCAAAGAAGGCGCGCAGGGAGGCGAGCAGTTTTGCCGGGATCAGCTGCGTCATGCTGTTGGTGGTGAGCAGCAGCGACACCGGCGGCGAGCACCTCCCGGTGCCGTCCTCGGTGCGCAGTCGGACCGATACGCGGCGGCACGGCGTCAGCGTCAGCACGGCAACCTCCTCCGGCCCAGCTGCCCCGTCGCGGCGGCCGCCCTGCGCCCGCACGTGGCAGCTGTACTGCGACGCCACGTTCGTGAAAGCCCCCGGCAGCGTGACCTCCAGCTGGCTCGAGGAGCAGAAGCGCGAAACTGCCGGGGTGCTGTCGTCCATGACGACACTGCACGGGCAGCAGCCGTAAGACCCCGCATCGCCTAGGGGAGCGGCGTTGGCAAAGGCCTGAGCGGCCGCCACGGAAGCGGTATCGGGAACAGGGGCCGCTGCGGGCGCCGACGCGGAGCCGCAGGAGCTCGCCGCCCCGTGTTCGTCGTTCTCCGACGCCGCCGGTACATCTGCGGGGGCCGCCGCCGAAGCAGGGCTCGACGAGTGCTGCGGGATGGATTTGCGCTCCGTCTCTCCAACAGCGGTTTGCGGCTCCTCCGCTGGAGCGACGGCGAGGTTGTAGCCCTCAAGGAAGAAGGCGCGTTCGCGGTCGATGCAGAGCGGGGAGGGGAACACCCTGGTGACGAGCGGGCGGATGGAGCTGTAGCGCAACGTCAGAAGAGGGTCGCTGAGGCACGCCGCGGCGTCCACCCCCGCGGCGGGACAAAGATGCTCCTCGAAAACGGACCACAGCTTGGCAGTGACGGGGCGGTGGTGGCGGTACTGCTCCTCGTCCGAGTAGGCGACAACGCCAAGCATCAGCAGCGCATTCACGAAGCCGTCCAGGTTCATGGAGGGCGCCGAGGACGAGGGTGAGCTGCCGCCCTGCTCCTGTGTCGCGCCCGCGGGCGACACCACGTTGCCGTGGGTGAAGACGGCCTTGGCGCTTGCGAGCTGGATGGAGTTGAAACGCGGAAAGACGTCGTGTACAAATGACTCGTACTGGCTCTGCGCCATCCGTCCCGCCGCAGCGTAGCGCTCGAACAGCGGGAGGATGACCGGCTCCATCAGCTCGCCGATGGCATGCGCGACGATGCGGTTCGTGAGGGGCAACCACCCGTTGACTGCGGGGTCCGCCGTGACGACGGTGCGCTTATGGATGGTACAGCGGCTGATGAACTGCTTGAGGTACTGGTGGGCCGTGTAGTCGATGGCGTCGCGCAGCTGCACGCTGTCCTCCTTGGTGCGCACGATCGCGTCGCGCAGCGCAAAGGATTCGCCGTAGTAGAGGTCGGCGCATCGGCGCGTCTGGTAGCACCGCAGGCTGACAACATTCATGATGTCCGTGAAGCCGTCAAAGTGGATGACCCCACCTAGGGACGCCGCCTTCTTGAAGTCCTCCACAGCACGGTTCGTGTCGGAGTGGTCCGGCATCAGCTCCATCTCGAAAAGTGGCGCAGGGGAGCTGGAGGCGTCCTGACTCTTGTTGGCGACAAACCGAGTCGAGTGCCGCCGCCACAGTTCCTCCAACAGCACCATGTACACACCCGTCGACGGACCCACGATCTCGGAAGACTGCACAAACGCAATGAAGGCGTTGTACGTCAGTAGCTGCTGACGCAACGACTCGCCGTGACTGAGCGCAATGTCGAAGAGAAACCGCCACGCATTCTCATCGGCAGAATAATGATTCGCCTTGTACACGGGAAGCTCTGTCCTGCTAAGGCGTGTCTTCTGGCTAGACATCACCACAAGTTAGCTAGAGAGTATATATATTTCGTTGGTGTTGTTGTAATCGTTTCCTGATGGCTAACTTGCCTGTTCCATTATGGATTTGGGGGAGGAGAAAAAGAGGAGGATAGAGAGACACATTCGTCGTTATAAAGGGAAAGTAAGAATTGAAGTACCAGTACATTTCAGTATATTATGGTGTTGTTGTTTTTTGTTTTGTTTTTGTATATCGCAGTGAATTTCGAGATTCAGTCTCCATGATTTCCTCCTCTTCCTTTTTTTTTTCGTTTTTAGAGCACATCGACTTTTGAAAAAGAAATGTAAAGTAATACGAAGAAAAGGTGAAAAGGGAGGTTAGTTCGACCACCGCGAAAGAACAGGATTCTGGATATCGTCAAAAAACTGGTCGTCGCTCACCTGCGGGGGCTGCGGATCGAGTTGCGGCGCAGTTTGTTCTACCGCTGGATGAGGGGGATGATGCTCCTGCTGCTGTGCGGGTGAAGGAGAGTGCGACGGGGGCGATTTTGTTTGTGGCGGAAATGAGGACTGCGGGGGCAGCCGCTGTTTCCCTCCGTGGTCGCTCGGAGGCGGCACGGATGTTGCAGGCGGCACGCGAGACGGTGCCGGAGGGGGCGTGGGTAGTAGGCTGGATGTTGGCGGTGGCCGTGCGAGGGGTCCTCTCCCACCATCAGAAGGTGGGGCCATGCCGCCGGGAGGTGCAGTTTGAGGCGAGCTGTTGCTATATGACGGAGCCGCTGGGACGCTTGACGCAGGTCTGCCATGCGCAGGGGCGGGTTTGGCGGCGGCTGCGGCGGCGGGGCTGTCCTCCGCGGCAGTGTCTTTGCTGAAGCGGCGGTTACGCCGGCACTGGCAGACGCACGCCAGTGGTAGAAAAACAGCGTAAATGACAAGGCAGCCTCCCAGCAGCCAACCGTTTAGATGCAGAAAAGTACCCTCACCGCTGGCGGTGTACTTGGACAGATCGTATCCGAGATCTGTGGCGCGTTTCTCCAGCTTCGCTATCACCTCCTGCCGTGCAGTGGAGGAAGGACGGTGTGTGTCTTCCTCAGTACCACCGGCGCTCGGCTTCCTGTCGTCGCTGTCCAGCCTTGTAGGCGGAGTGACCTCCGACGGCACTTTCGTCTCCGTAGAATCGTCTGCTGGAGGCGTCTCCGATATCGGCGGTGGCGTAGCCTCGGTGAGGGTCGGCTGGGCGGATCCCGGCATCGGCGGTTCGGGCGGCGTCGGGGCCACCACCTCCGCCGCCCGTCCCTCGCTGGCAGACGCTTCCGACGCGTCGATGTTCTCGTTGGCGATCGCGGCAGTGTCATGGTCGCCGACGCTGGGAATCGGCTCTGCGACGTCACCGTCGGGAACCAGCGACGGCGGCGGCGGCGGAGTTGGCAGATCACTGCTGGCGGTGGGTGGTGCATTCTCCACCGCCTGTTGAGATTTCGTCGTACCGTCGTCAGCATCAGCAGGCTCTGCCTCATCCGGAGTCATCGTTGGCTGTTGCGACTCTTCCTGCTCCGGATCCCTGTCTATTGGAAGATTAGCAGTCTCCTGTTCTAATTCTTCCTCGTTTCCAATAGTTTCTTCTGCCATTTCCCCTTCATTTGCTTCGGGCATGTGTTCGCGATGGTTGTCGTCGGGAGGCTCTGCGGGAGAATTGGTGGGCGAGATGAACGTTTCTGTCAGCGTTCGTGCCTTTGAAAGTGCTTTGTCAACGTCAGCAAGGCGTTCTCGGATGCGATCAAGGGCATCTTCAACAGCGCCAACTGCGTTATCCACCTTGTCGACCTCTTCATCCCATTGCGGTAAGCTGTACGAAGATTTTTCCTCAGCGATGATGGACTGGAGGCTCGTGAAGGAATCGAGAGACTGGAGGACCTCACCCCTGATGAGCTCGTACTGCTGCGTAACCTGCTGGTGTAGAGAGCGGAGAATGAGTTCCTCTCGCTGCTTCCGCTCAGCCTGCCGTTGCCTCTCCTTGGCCTCCTGAGCCTTGCGCTCCGCTTCTTCCTGAGCTTTGCGTTCCGCCTCCTCTTGGGCTTTGCGCTCTGCCTCCTCCTGAGCCTTTCGCTCCGCCTCCTCCTGAGCCTCCTGAGCCTTGCGCTCTGCTTCCTCCTGAGCCTTGCGCTCCGCTTCTTCCTGAGCTTTGCGCTCTGCTTCTTCCTGAGCTTTGCGCTCCGCCTCCTCTCGGGCTTTGCGCTCCGCCTCCTCTTGAGCCTTGCGCTCCGCCTCCTCTCGGGCTTTGCGCTCCGCCTCCTCCTGAGCCTTGCGCTCTGCCTCCTCTTGGGCTTTGCGCTCCGCCTCCTCCTGAGCCTTGCGCTCTGCCTCCTCTTGGGCTTTGCGCTCCGCCTCCTCTTGAGCCTTGCGCTCCGCCTCCTCTTGGGCTTTGCGTTTCGCTTCCTCTTGAGCCTTGCGTTCTGCCTCCTCCTGAGCCTTGCGCTCCGCTTCTTCCTGAGCCTTGCGCTCCGCCTCCTCTTGGGCTTTGCGCTCTGCTTCCTCCTGAGCCTTGCGCTCCGCCTCCTCTTGGGCTTTGCGCTCCGCTTCCTCCCCACTGGGCTCGTCAGATGCACCCTCCTCGGAATGGTTTGCGGCATTCACAGACTCAGAGGACTTGAAATCGTCGGTGGTCTGGAGAACAGGGGCGGTGGGATGCTCCTCTTTCGGTGGTGTGGCACTGGCGGGGGCGGCGGTGTGCGTGATCTCCCTCTCCTCAGACACATCCGGCTCGTCCTCGTACTCGTAATCACCCTCGTCGCTGTCACCAAAGTCGTCTTCCCACTCGTCGATGCTGTCCGCCTCGTTTTCCACGTATGAGGAAGTTGAATCGGAAGCAGCGGCGGCTAAAGAAGGCTCGGCGGTCTCAGTAGCTGCAGCAGCGGCCGGTGTTGTCACGGGCTTCGCTTGTTTACTCTCTAGCTGCGACTCGAGCTGCGCCTTGAGCGCCTGCAGCTCCTTTTCCAAATCGCGCACACGCTGCGCGGCGATCGCGGCAGCATCTGCGCCGTCCTCTGCTGACGCGGTGTGTTGATGAGTGGCAGCAAAGCCAATGATTAACGTCGCCGCCACCACTATCATCATAAGCAGCGTAGTGGGGCTGCGGCGGTGGAGCTGGAGCATAATGAACCTCTAAAATATAAGGATGGAAGAAGGAGAAAATAACGTCTATTTTGAAGTGTTCTCAGGATTGTTGATGATGCGAGCAAGGAAGGATTAAGGAGAGATAAATTATTGAAAAGTGAGCCCATCTGAAGAGGATGCGGCAATCACAGTAGTTTTTCATCTTGAAAGCTCCTTTCCATAGAAGATTCTCTGGCTGGTCACTGAGGGGTGGGGGAGGTTACCTCAAAGCGAGAAGAGGACAAAATAATCTGAGTCGCGCATATGATGCGACGTCAAACAGACTTTAAAGTAAAAACAGCGCACGGACGCACGGGATAGGTCAGCGACTCTATTACTTCTTCTTTTCCTTTTTCGACTGTCTTTCTTTTTGTCGGTTGATAGATTGCTTCTTGACTTTTTCCCCTATTTTGCTTTGCTTCTTTGTTGTGGTGATTGCTGTCACGGCTTTGCGTGTATGTGTGTGTGTGTCTGCGTGTGTATAAAAGAGAAAAAGAGAGAAGTGTAGGAAAAAAATGGGTCTAGAAACAATCCAAAAAGAAACAAGAGGGCAACGTAAAGCAACGATGAGAATGGGAAGGGAGTTAAAAGCATTGAGAAATGGCAAGCAGAAAAAAAAAAAATACAAAAATCAAGGAAGGGTAGTGAACATGAGTAAAAGAAAAAACTAACGCTTGTGCTGGCTCCGTCACTCTAGTGTTGCTTTGGTGGCACGTAGTAGTCGACCGATGTGTCGCCGCCGATGGAGTCGAGTCGCACAGGGGCGCGCGTGCCCTCCTCGGTGGTGACCATCATAGATGTGCCGCCGATGCGAGCAGGCTTGGCCGGCGGCCGGTTCTGTAGCTCCTTGGGGATCTCCGGCGGCAGGTCGTAGCCGACCTCCTCCAGTGAGCGGCACGGACCCTTTGCGGCACCGGTGAAGGGGTCGTGCGTCTGCACGCGCGGTCGGGGAACGATGATGTCGACCACCTCCATTTTAGCCGGCGGGGCCTTGGTGGCGGCGTCCGCGGAACGCCGGCGCTGCTCCACCTCGCGGCTGAAGAGCACGTCCGTGCGGGCGCGGTCGGCGATCTGCTCCGAGGACATGACCGGCAGCGGGTGGGCGCGCAGCTCCGCGTCTGCCTCGGCCTTGGCACGCTGCAGCTCGCCGCGCGGCGCCTTCAGCACAATGACCACGTGCTTGTACTCCTTCTCCGACGCGATGAACAGTGGAGTTTTGGCGTCCCGGTTCGCGATGGTGTCGTCGGCGCCGGCCTGCAGCAGCTGGCAGACCGTCTCGTGCCGCCCGGCGCGCGCGGCGGCGAAGAGCGGTGTCTCGCGGTGTGCGTTCAGCGCGTTCACCTCCGCCCCGCGTTTGAGCAGCGTCGCGACGAGGTCGGTGAAGCCCAGGCGCGCGGCGACGTGGAGAGCCGTCTCGGCGACACCGGGGCCGCCGTTGGTGGCGGCGACGGAGGCGCCGGCGGCGAGCAGAACCTCGACGACGTCCGGGCGGTGGTTGTGTACAGCGATGTAGAGTGGGGTGCAGCGGTCCGTCCCCAGCGCGTCAGGCGTTGCGCCGCTCTTCAGCAGCAGCTGCACCGTGGACAGATGCACGCTGCTCCGCATGCACGCGAGGTACAGCGGTGTGTATCCCTCCGGGTCGATCTTGTTCACCGTCGACGGCTTCAGAAGGCGGTCGAGCGCGGCGGTGTTGTTCGCCAAAACGGCATCGTGTATTTCCATTTCCGCGCAGCAATGAAGCGACAGGTGTAAGAAAAAATATATAAGGATGACACGATCTGGCAACGATGAAGAAGAACAGAGAATATATATGTGCAGATGGAAAACTGGATAGAAAAAAGAAGAAAACAAAGGAAGAATGTATTTTGACAGAAGAAGTTTAGGTTCTATTTTGATGGAAGAGTGCTGTTTACGTCTACGTCCACGCAAAGAATGTGTTAGGTAAAATCCTTTCAACTGGGGAAGAAAAAGATAAACTTGCCCTGAAAAGAGAATTGGCGGAGTGATAAATATTGTCAGTGCTCCCCTTCATCGTCTCCGCCATTGATGGATTCTCCATCATCATACACATATACATATTAAGAGTCTATATACGTGAAAGGCGTTCTGACGACAGTAATCCCTCAATAAAGTGATTACCTCCATGGTTTCCGGAGTTGGTTCCGGAGTATTTTGTCAGAAAGCAAAAATAGGATGCAATGACTCATTATGGTTTTCCACGTGATTGCTTTCAAGTACACACTATCGTGTACATATAAGTCAAATAAGCATGAAAGTGCCATGTACGAAGAACGACACCCCGTGGGGTTGGGGGGGGGGGGGGCTAGCGCAATGAAGTGATAAAAAAATGGGAGCGGAGAGAGAGAGAAAAAAAAAAAAATGAATATCGATAAAGAAAAAGAGTGAGTGGTGAGTGGTGAGTGGTAAGTGGGTGATGTCAAAAAAAAAAAAAGGAAGAAGAAGAGGGGGCGACGAGTGCATTGGAGACACCTGCTGCGTCGTTCACCGACACTGGCATGCTAGTCTCGCAGTGTGATGAATGTCACGAAGTAGAGGGTCAAGAAACAAATCGTCAGAAAAACATTACCCGCGCTGGTGTGGCTGTTTGAGCAGTGACATGAAGTCCGCCCCGACAGGAACAATGCAGAAGGGGTTGACGCTGTGCAGGCTGCGGTAGTACCCCTCGCGGATGTGGAGCATGTCGACAGTCGGCGCGAGCCCCAGCGTCTGGTACACGTCCCGCATCCACTCGAGCAGCACCGGCGACTCGCGCATCAGCCGCTTGTTGCACTTGAAGTGCGTCGCGTACACCTCATCGAAGCGCACGAGGCAGCAGAAGAGACGCACGTCCGCCTCGGTCACCTGCGTGCCGTCGCCGGCCAGGTAGCGCTGCTTGCTCAGGATGGCCTCCACCTCGTCCAGCGTGTCGAAGAGGACCTTGACGGCGGCGTCGTAGGCGCCCTGCGTCTGCGCGAAGCCGCACTTGTAGACCCCGTTGCAGATGGGCTCGTAGGTGAGCGTGTTGGCCGCGTCGATGGCGGGAAGCAGCTCCGCCGGCGAGAGATGCACCTCGGGGTGCGCCGCGAACTCGTCAAAGGCGCTGTCGAACATGCGGATGATCTCGGAGCTCTCGTTGTTGACGATCGTCAGCGTCTCGCGGTCAAAGAGAACGGGCACGGTGTAGCGCGTCTCGAACTTCTCGCCCGTCTGCTCCATAGAGAGGTCGTAGATGTCGCGGATAGAGTGGAAGCGGCCGAGCGGGTCAGCGATGGTGCCGGGGAACTCGGGGTCAAAGACCCAACCCTCGTGCTCATCGACGTCCGGCTTTGTGCGAGCCCACACGGGTGACGTCACCGAGAGTTCGATCACGTCCTCCAGGCCCTTGATGACACGGTAGGCGGTGCAGCGGCTCGCCCACGGGCAAAGGTACGACACGTACAGGATGTAGCGCCCTTTGGCGGGCGGGTAACGACCGCCGACTTCGATGAGGTTACGAAAGGTTGCCGGTTTGCGCTTGAAGGCGCCCGTCCCGTCGACATCCTCCAGCGTGCTTCCCTTTACGGCCGTCATGGTTACGCGCAACTAAAATGGGAAGAATGGAAAGGAGGAGGGTTAGAAAACTAAAGGAAAGTGGTACCTTGTGTGGCAGTGGAATCCCGAGTGAATCTACACTGAGGGAGGGGAAGCGCAAGTAGTTAAAGAAGAGAGTGGGAGGAACAGAGATGATGTTGAATGCAGAATACAGAAGTTTGATTGTATCAAAGGGTGATGGAAGGTGGTAGGGAAGGGGTCATCAGAAGTAACTACGGCAAGCAGTGACGGTGGAAGGAAAAACAACAGTGCTGTTATTTCGCCGCCGTGATTGTGACGACATGTCGTGGAGATCTTTGTATTTTTTTTTTTCTTTATTCTTCATGACTCCTTTTAACTACGGAGACGGGGAGGAGGAGCGGGATGAAGGAGAAAAGGAGAACGGCAATCACATTTGAATTGAATGCAGTTAGAATTCTGTTTCCGTGACCACAAACTCGCGCACGTAGGGTCGGTGGTGTGGATCGTAGCAGTCGGCAGAGCAGGTGTACACCAAGACGTTGCTGAAGCTGAGGCTGCCCGCGCCGTCCTCACCGCTAGCGTCCTGTGTGAGGTAGTAGATGGACGGCGCGGTAAGTTGGAACTCAAAGTGGCGTGGTGCGTGGCAGAGCGGGCAGGGAGGCACCGTGATGGGGTCCACCGACGCCCGTAGCGGAGCACCTCCGGCGCACCAGCGCACACACTGCGACGGGTTCTGCCCGATACGCTCGACATACTTGCGGATCGCCCGCTCCTCCCGCCTCTCGTCGTCCTCCTCGACGGCTGTCAAATCGACATTCTCCTCGCCGCACGCGAGCCGCGCCGCCTGCAGCTGCTCCTCTGCGCTGCCCAGATCCTCCCGCGGCGGCGGCGGCTCCTCGTAAATGTCCAGTGCGATCCCGGCACCGCCATACACCGGTCCGCCTGCTGCTCCCGTCCTGCCCACCGCACAAACAGGGAAGCTCTCATGCTCTGTCGGCGCCAGCGCTGGAGCCTCTGCCTTGGCGGGCTCCTCAGGTGAAGCATCCGCGGTCGCACTGGGCGCAGGCGGCACGGACGTGTGGCTGGCCCCCCAGTGATCGTGCCCGCCGTCGTTCTCATCAGCGCCCCAGTCGTCCTCGGCGGCAGCGAACGTGAAGCCGCAGTCATCCTCGCCGCTTTTGGGAACCTTGCGGACGTCAGCGTCGCCGTTAGCGTCGGTGTCCTCTTGACCGCCATCACCCGTTGCCGCCTGCAGCGCCTCATCGTAGCGCGCGCGACTGAAGTTCTGCGAGCGCAGTGCAAAGCAAAAGGAGCTGCCCTTTCCAGTGCACTTGCTGCAGGTGAGTAGGTACAGCACGCGGTCGAAGACGTCGCGGGGGGCATAGATCTGGCACAGCGCGGAGACCTGCTTGCTGCTGCCGCATTTGGGGCACTGCAGCACCTGCGCCTCCACGTCGCACCGTCTGAAGAGCGCCGCGGCGCCGCCTAGTTTGGAGGTGTAGGGATTCCGCACGTCAGGGGCCCCTTTGCGCTCCCACGGCGTCCCAAGCCACACGACCTCACTCATCTGATGAACACAAAGGAGAGGGGAAAAAAGGAAGAAACAAAATTTGATACCTTCAGTATAAGAGCTTTTGTTGGAAATGAGTGTTTGACTCCATGATTTAGAAGGGCAGGAAACGATATGAGGATTTGATCAGACAAGTACCGGTGTTGTTACCCTATCGCAACGACGAGAAGCCGGCGAGGGGGGGGAGGTCGCCGGTGGAACCCTCAGGCACGCACACGCTTGTTCACAAGCGCGGAATAAACAACAGTTTTTATGGGTGGCATATTTCTCCAGTGTATGTGTCTCTCTGTGTGTGCATGTGTGCGTGTTGTGTTGTTTAGTGTTAACCACGTTGTCCTTTGTTGTTGTTGTTGTTGTTTTTTTTCTTTTTTAAAGTCAAAGAACAGGGAAAAGCCAGACTTGTGTGTAAGGAGGAGCTCGAATGAACTGCACACGTGGCACACGAGCACCACTGCAGCAGCACGCACGCGCACGCACGCTTTTTGGTAGTTTCGTAAAACTAGGTACGCCTTCCCTAGAAAAGCTTGGTGAGGGGACGGGTGAGAAAGTCACTGCCGTACGCCTGCGCAAGGAAGTAGGCGCTGTCGTGGGGGCACATCGCCCCGACGCTGGCGACCGTGCACTCGCTAAGGGGAAACAACTTATCGGCGCTGGAGCTGCCATCGGTGCTGCGGACGACGCGGCCCCCATCCGCCAGCTGCGCCTCACGGAACTCGGCGCAGATGTAGCGGGTGCACTTGCGCCACACGCGCAGTCCAGGGTTGACCGTACTGTTGATCTCCTTGGTGCTATGCCCGAAACAGAGGTCATCCAGCTTCTCCATCACAGCGGGCAAGCCCGTGAGAGCGGCCGCGGCCGCGGCGGGGCGCCCCAGCACACCAAAGTCCAGGTCGGCGTCCCAGAGAATGAGCCGCCCCACACGCGTCGCCCCCAGCAGCGTTCCGTTCTGCAGCCAGTGGTCGACGCCCTCGTCGGTCAGCACGCGCTCCGCGCACTCGAGCACGCTGTGGAAGGCCGCCTCCCGGTCATAGTAGACGCTGGAGCAGTACTTGATGGTTACCCACGTCACGACCGCCAACAGTAGGATGAGCGCGGCCTGCGTCCAGAACACAGCGCGCGAGTCATCCTTTGTCGCCTCAGAGGCGGGTCCTTCGGCGGCAGCAGTAGTAGTAGTGCTGCCGGGGGTGGCGCTGCGGGTGGTGTTGGCAGCGTCGCTGGGGTTCGATTTTGTGCTCATAATCGGCAAAAGGGCTACAGTGAGAAGAAAAAGTAGAGGAAGTGGTTTTACCGTGTCACCACTATTTGTGGGGCTTGTTGTTCCACTTCCGTCCGTGGGGTACAAGAGAAAGAAAGAGATGGAAATCAAGCAACAGCGACGTAAAGCATTTCATCAGCGCAAAAGTACGTAAACCATATCATCAAAACGGAAATTTGAACGACTAGCAAGGCACACACCAACTGGAGAGAAAGAAAGGAGAAGGAAAAAAAAAAAGAGGGCCACTGTAGACCATCGCACCATTCTGGAAGAGTTTGCGAAAAGAGAACGCAACGAATGAGCAAAGGAAAATCAACAAAATCAGGTAAGAGAGACAAAAGGCGGTAGTAAGGAGGGGCGGCGGGTGGACGGCGCTACGTAGTAGAGGGGAAAGCGGTGTCGATCGCGAGCATCCAGTCTCGGGGCGAGAGGGCAGAGCCAGTGGCCGCCAGGTTTGCCTCCGTTCCCCACGTTTCTACCATGGCCTCACGCAGCGTGCGTTGCAGAGCCGCCGCGACGGGAAAAGCAGCGGTTAGACGGCGTACAACTGCGGCGTGGGCGGCGAGTACGGGTAGGCAGTGAGAAGTCAACAGTGGTCCTGTGCACAGCACTTGGCACACAGCGAGATCGCACACGCCGCACGTCAGTGTGGCGACGGCAAGGAGCATCCAGGTAGCGTCGCGTTGAGTGGAGCAGCGAGGGGCGCACACGTCCGTGAAGCACAACAGCCAATGCGCAAAGCTGTCAGCCGCGGCGCTGGCGATTGCCTCTGAGCTTGCCGCAGCACCATCCGCATTCTCCACAGCGCGGCGTTGGCATTCGGCCAGAAGGAGCTGAAGTGCCTGCAGGACGCGCTGGCGGGAGTAGGGGCTCCAGTCAAACCTCTTGGCAGCGAGCATGAACCATTCTTGCGCGGTCAAGACACCGCCGCCTCCTAGAAGTAGCACGGCGTCAGCGCAATACCATTCAGCAGTGCGGACGCCGAGGAGCTGGTGTGACAAGTGGCGCTCCACGTGTTCCAGCACGCTGCTGTGGTGGGCGGCGAGCTGCTGCGCAGGCACTCCAAGCAGGCGGCGGCTCTGCAGTAGCACCAGCGCGCTCAGCTCATCCAGGAGAGCCAGCCTCGCGAATCGGTGCAAAGCCAAGGAGAAGCTGGCGATCTGTCGTGTGCCGTAGCGGCCTACGCTATCAAAGTCGGGCGTCACACGAGAGGTGGCGAGAAGGAACAAAGGCTGTGGCACCGCCAGAGCACGACACTCCGTTTCCTGAGCGTGCCGAACAGTGAGGCACCGCACCACATCCCACACCGCAGACGACCGCACGCTACGTATAAGCCTCTTGAGCGCGGCGTGGGCGAAGGAGACAGAGGTGGGGTGCGTCGACGTGAGCAGCGCTTCCCACAATGCCTCCACCAGTTTACCAATAAACAAGGGTCGCAGCCGAGCATGAAGATGCGGAGAGGAGCGCAAGATCAGGCACGTTAGCGCCGCGGTGTCCCCACGGGCGCATGCGACCACACCGTGGCAATGCCGTTGAGCCATCGCAAGAAGACGCGACAGACAGGAGTCTCCCAAATCTCGCTGCGGCGCCGCACTCATCTGCGCCGCTGTTGACAAGAGCACGTCCTCCTCCGCCCCAGAAAGCAGCAAGCCCTCGATTAGATCGCGCTGTTCGGTGTTCGCGGTATGCGCCATCAGCACTTCGCCCGCTGCAGCCATATGAGAGGTGTTAATGAAGCGTATGGCGTGTGCTCCCTGCTCGTGTGGAAAAACAGAAGACTGTGCCAAGTGCGACGACATTTTGCCGGAGCTTCCCGGGACGGCATGACGGTGGTGTACTGTCTGTTCATGAAAAGTAGCATGGCCGTTGTCGGCACTAGGTACGGCATATATGCTAAACCACTGAAACAGGTGCCGCAGAATGTTCTTGCGCAACACATTGGCTGTTTTCCCCGCGGCTGCTTTGAAACTATCAAGAAAGCGAAAGACGCTGTGGAATGAAAAGAGCGCTGCGTTCGAGTTGCACACCGTGTCGGAGAATAAATCACCAAGAACTTGTGCGGCACGCTGTGATTCCCAGAGGTCGTCTGTGGGAAGACAAGTTTCAGAAACAGGTGGCTCAAAAAAGTTTTGAATGCGGCGCGCATCCTCCATCCACCTTGGTAAGGTACGTGTTGAGAAAAGAGGACCACCGAGAAGGGTGGACAACGCGTCCACTAAAAGGTAGTGCCCATCCGCACCCACAAACGCATGTGGATCACCAGTGTATGCGGCTATGCGCTGTAAAAGCACCTCCCACACGCGTTCAGTAACACGTTTGTTGTCTGGCGCTGTATTCTTGTGGCTAAGGTCAAAGACGCGGCATACGCGCACTAGTAGCAAGAAAGCATCAGCATCAAAATCACTTTGGTCAGCACAAATGTCGAGAAGCTCATCCACGATCTGGTCCAGAAATAAGGCAGCGAGAAGCCACAGCGTTTTCTCCTTCAAACTATCACAACCGCTGTCACTCATTGTCTTGAGTCGCCGCAACACTATAAGGTGAGGACTGACACATTGCTTGCATCCCAGGCCCTGTGTATTCACTCCAGCGACGTTGAGAAGAGTGTCGACCAGTGGAAGGGAATAGTGGCCCTGAGAGTTTGGTTCGAGAAAAGATATCATGAATAGTGCCAGATACACAGAGTAGTACAGCTTATTGTCAGCAAAGCTCGTAGATGACTCGACCAAACGCATCAGCGTTGCAATAGCTGCTTCCACACTGGTTGCAGGTTTGTGGCATGTACGTAATTGTTCAAGCTGTGACGGGCGCAGCTGAGAAAGTGCCGCATATGTGTCAGAAATATTTGTACACTCAACACAGCTTATGTGAAGCCCTGAAAACTCCGTCAGGAGTCGAAAAAGTATGGATTGGCACTCCTCGGTGTACGTACCGCCTGGAAAATGCTTTGGATAGTTTGCTGCGGAATATTGATTGTCATCGCGACTCGTCGTGCATATCGCATCGAGTAACCACCGGTCTTTATTTGAATCGGTTTGTTGTGCTTTTAAAAAATTACGGTCTGGAGCAGCATGGACTATTTCACATCCACGCACAATCGCCGTCTTTTGCTTAATGTCGACACCACCATTGCTGGAAAAGAATGTTGAATCTGTAAAATGAAAACGGGAGCACGGTAACCGCGTCAGCAAATAGTGCAAATGCTCCCCTTCCACTCCAACAGGAATCAAAAAACGAGAGTCCTTGTAGATCTCGCATTCGGTCATCATCTCCACGAACAGCTCCACTAAAAAGAACGGACAATCGGTACGGCAGATGCTTTCAAGGCATCGTTGCACTAATTTTGACGGTATAATGTGTGAAAACACGTTATTTCCTGCTTTGTTGACAGTTTCAACATTATATTATTATTATTATTATTATTATTATTATTATCAAAATTGGTATTGCTTTCATCGTTGTCGTTATTTTTATTTTCAGCACTTTCAGTAATCATATTGTGGCGTGGATTACTACGTGATATGTTGTTAGTATCCAGGTGCTCTTGTTTGACTGTATCATCTGTTTCCAAAAATTCATGTGGATTACTGTTACTTTTCCCGGTTTCATTTTTGTGTTTCGTCCCGCAACCCGGGCGACTACTAACTTCAGAAACCAGGTGGCACCTATGAGGAGTAGAACAATCAGATTCTTCCACGTCATACGCGTTGGACGAACGGTTGCCCTGGTTATTATGTTTTAATTTTTCCTCGCCGCGATGCGCATTTTCATTATTATTATTATTATTATTATTATTATTATTATTATTTATGGTATTATAAGAATTGCTGGCCTGGTTAGTACCGGTATTATTCTTATTAGTAGCTGTAGTACGTGAAATGCTGTTTGTTTGTTGGTTTGCATTGTAATTTGTCGTGACAACGCCAAGAGAATAATCTGCGGTACCAAGGTTGTTGCAATTGTGGTGCTTTTCATCACTGGATGCAATGTCACTGTCGGCATTCGCGAAAGCTTTGTGAACACCTCTGTTATTACTCGAGTTATTACTGTCATTGTTTGTCTCAACATTGGTATTACTGACAATTTTAGGAATTATTATTATTTTTTATGAAAGTGGAAGTGCTAATTATACTTCCGTCAGCTGAATTGTTGTACGGTAGTTGTGAATTTTGATCCATGGCAGTAGCGTTGGTTTGGTCACTCTCCTTTGAAAATGTTTGGTTGTCCCTGCCACTTGACGCGCTATTTTCGTGTACTGTACCTGTCACGTCTTTACCGATGTTAAAATCGCCCTGATTCCATTTCTGGTCGGCGCATGTCTGCTCTGTGTTATGTGTATTGTCTCGTGTCTCACATTTACTACACGATACGAGATTTATAGCATTCGTTTTCGCGGAATTCGTCCTAAAATAATTGAACTCGGTCAATTCATCAAGGCGTGAGACAGCCGCCAAGGCAGCGAGCAGTCGATATGGTGAGTTGTCCATCGACAGCTCAGCATACATTGTGCAAAGCAATTTAACATTATCAATTTGTAACAGGAATTCGAAACACTCCATAAAATCGTCAAACTCGATGGAGTCGGCAGAAAGGCGTGAGAGGACCTGATCAACCGAGAGGAATTCACAAGACGAGTTCGGATGGACTGAGTGATCGGGAGTGTCATTCGTTGAGACGGAAATTAAGAAACTAGCCAAACAACGCAGACGGCTCCATTCGGGTGATAAATTTGTGCTGATTCTCAGGAAGCCGCACTTTGGATTGCCACTAGAACGTCGTAAATAGTCTTGTCTGACAAATAGCGGACAGTTTCTTCGTGATATTCTGCGACTTCATTTATTTCAACAAGAAACCTGAAAATTGGTTCAGCTATTTCAGGACAAATCGATGCCGCCCACTTGCTGGAGATAAAGGAACATGCCCACCCCACCAAAGAGAATCCGTTCTCTACCACCTTTAAAAAGAATCCATAAGAGGTGCCCCGTAATTTTGACACTCTGCACAATAAAGTGAGAATATTGAATACGTAGGATTCTGGGTTTTCGTCAGCACTAACCAAGAAAGGGATAAGCGAGTCTCGCAAAGAAACACAGCATTGCAGAAAGCATTCCTCACGTAATACGGCATTGGTCCCTATCGGGCAACTGGCAATGTCCGTATTTACAGCCTCCGCATAAATTGGTGCTGTATTTTTCGTCGGTTCTGTCACGTAATGACTTTGGAGATCCTCGGGCATCGACCCGAAATTTTGTGCACCCATTTTACTATCATTCTTTTCCTGTGCATTTTTATACGTGTCAGGTGATGGCACTCCTTTGAGGGTTTCATTCGCCGCCTTGTCGCCGTCGTATGAGATGGAGACTATTTCAATAAACAAGCACGCAATTTCCAGCGACACTTTGGGAAAGTGCTCCGCCGAGAGGAACACAATTTTTAAAAACGGAGAAACGAAAAGCGATGCGGTACAACGGAACAGAGAATTATTTAGGAGGAAATTCTTTAGCAGGTCTCGAAGCGTGTCTAGTAGTACTGAAATCAGATGTAAAAAATCCGATTTTTGCAGCGTTTTAGCTCCGCGCAGAGTAAAAAGTGCCGAAGTCCCCAATGCAGTTTTTGTGTCTTGGTTCACGGACGAAAAGTTAAAGAAAGCGCCAGCAAGATCGACTTTTTGCAGCACAATATCCGGATGTAATGCGGCAATACAAAACGTGAGAGTGCTCCACGTAAAGTTGAACAGGTCACGTATTATTGGGAGCGGCAAACAAGGAGTGACAGTCAGTAATGTCGAGCACTCCGAAATCAACTCGCAGAGTTCGAGTGCAGAAAATACTTCAGGACCGGAAATACGTTCCACAAAGTGAGAGACTAGAATAGAAGCAAAGTCATCAATTAGAGTCCCACTGAGCGGTACCGAACGGTATGCGTTGATGTTAATCATTTTCTGATAATCTCTTATACTTGTACTCCCGTAATTGTTTCTGCATATGTTAGCGGCGGTTTGTTCAGATACATTCGTATCGCACGTTTTCGGCATCGTCTGTGGTTCTTTTGTGTCATGAAAAATTTGTTTTCGGTCCAGCTGCGTATCTTGTCCTTTCCAAGCGATGACTGTTTGAGATGATGAATTACTGCCATTCACCGCGTTTTGCACTAGATAATAACGATTGGTACATCTGGGATAGCGCAAAGTCCGTTGAACAGATCCGCTGCAGAGGACCGAGTACACCAGTGGTGATTCCCCATTCGTAGCGGCAAAAATAGAACCATGCATTTTGCAACCATAGTAACACGACAAAAATTCGAGAATATGTAAGTGTAACCGACTAAATTCTGTAACCGATAATAGTGTGCCTTGTGGTGGTGTCAGTGCCGTCGAAACTGCACATGTTGCAGTTTCTTTTGCTGTATTACTCGTGCAGTACATCGCAAATCTGTTGAATGCCAGTAATGTCGGTGACTTTTTCGACAAAAGTGGTAGTAAGCCTAGGAGCGCCTTTTGTACAGAAGGGTTGAACATTGCCTTCTCTTGATCAGCAACTAACTCTAGCGCGGTCTCCCCCAAATCAGCGCATTTTTGACGTAACTGCGGCATAGTATCAGTATTGTATGAATTGGTCCGAATAGTATTTTCCTCACTCCTTGGATTATTGATATTGTTTCCACGGCTGTCAGTGTCACATTGCGAAATGCATCCACTTGAACTTTTACCACTGTTATTGTTATTAGTGTTGTTATTATTAGAATTAGGTTTATTATTATCGGTACCATAGTTACAGTGATATGTTTCAACGTTGCTACTATTCGGAATGACAGCACCAGAGCTGTTTTCATCTTCTTCAGCCAGCGTTTGTTTCTCCAAAGACAAGTCAGAAGGAAGTGCTCCCTCGGATGAAGTACGCTTCGGAAGTTTGCCACTGATTCTATCAACGTCATCAACTCGACAACGGATAAACAACGCGGCACAGGCATTCAACAGTGGAGCCAACGCAGCCACGACACCCGACTCAGTCTGATATCGAATGGCGCTTAACAAAGTCGAAGCGGCGAAATCAAACTCAGACCAAGAAGTAAACCAAAATACGCCACGGTGACTCGATCTACATTCTTCAGTTTTCTTTATTAGCAATTGGTAGGCTTGCTCAACGTGCAGGGGGTCATCCTCCTGGAGATATCTCCATAAAAGGTCGTTTTTTAAATTCCATGACCCGCTCAAGGAACCGGTGACAACATCGTCTTCCAACTCCGTCAACAGTTGCATCAGCGGTGTGATGAGAACAGAACGCAATTTCGGGTCGGACAGTTGTTGCCGGCATCTTTCGGCAAGCGTCTGCTTCACTTCCGCATACTCCTCTAGAAGCATACCGACAGCTGTTGTCGTAGCCCACGAGGGACACCGCCGCAGAACTGAAAAAGAGGCGACCAAAGTAGGAATTGCACTGACGAACTGTTCACTGTCAAACGTACGCTGCAAAACTTCCATGAACTTTTTCATGGCAAGTGGTGTGGGGTGTTCCTGTTTCAGCTGGCACAACTCAAAATACGATAGGAAGTGGAGCGCCGCAATGAGCATGTTTGATGAAGAATTGGCAAGTAGAAGATCGTTAAGAAGATCACTTACCACTTCCGCTCGATGCAATTGCGTAATAACCAGAATCATATCAACTCTCGCGTAGATGCGCTGGAGGTCGCTTCGCCGTTCCGCTGTACGGCACAGCGACAAGCTGCGCTGAAGCAAAGCTGATGGGGCGTTAGTTGCGCAGACCTCCTCCTCTGTATATGTTCCACTTCTAAGAGAGAATAGCGCGAGCTGAAAGGCAGGCAAAAAGCTTGGGTCCGAGATAAAGGCAGCATCGTCAATCACATCCGACACAATGGACAGAAACGCGCGAAGGGCATTGGGACGCTGGGTGGGCGGGATGTGCTCGCACACCGAGGCGAAGTGGGACAGCAGCAGTAGCTTGGCCCGGGGGGTTGTCCGGCGTTGGAAGGCGTTTAACAGGGCCGACCACAAAAACGAGGCCCCTGAACGCCAGTGCGCCGCCACCAGGAACCCCAGCTGCTGGCCCGCCGCGGTTGGGTCGCCGGCATCCAAGCCCTCGCACAGGCACGCGACCCGCTCCGCGACAGCGTTTGAGTGGGAAGGCATCAGGGCAGGAGAGAGCAGGGAAAGAAGAAGAAAAAAGTAGTTAATCCTAATTTCGTGGTTTGGACGCACGTGGTGTGTGGGGGGTGGGGGGCAGGGGTGCGACGAGGGGGAGGGGGGGGTGGACGGGGATGGGACGGGCGGTGTGGGGGGCGCATTTGCACAGGAAGGGGGGGGGGGGGGGGTGAAACGAAGCCTCCGGCATGAAGGAACCGTTTGTGCGCGCGAAGGTGCGGAGCATCATGGCCAACGGCGGTGCAGGGATATGCGGTGCGTGCGTGCGTGTTTGTGCGACCCCCGCCTCCCGAATAGTGTGGCGCACGGTGCTTCCGACGGCAAGCTGCGCTACGAAGGCAACACTGGGATGAGGCAACTAAGCGCTCAGCTCCGTCTGCGAGTGGCGCGGACGCACCCAAGCGGTCAGCGAGGCGCATTCCCTCGACGGCGGACGGCTCCTCGTAGTGGACCACGGAGCGGAGTTCCGCTCGACAAACCAACCGAAGGGGCTGACGTGGCGGGGACTGAGTGCGGACTCTGCGTCGCTTTAATCAGTTAAAACCAGCGCCGGGAGGGAGCCGTGGTGCTTTGGCACCGCCTCAGCACACTGTGAGAGAAGCAAAAAATAAAAGTTTTGGGGCAGCAGGACGGAGCAGTCTCGAAAAAAAAAAAATGGCAAAAAAGGGGCCACTATGGGAATCGAACCCATGACCTCTCCCACCCGAAGGGAGAATCATACCACTAGACTAAGTGGCCATGTCAGCGGCGCGGTTTGACATATCACTGTGATAAGTTTGTATATCTTGATTGAGAGAAAAACGCGGTTGTCACAGTGGCCGCTTAGCACAGTGGCAGTGCGTTGCTCTCGTAAAGCAAAGGTCGTGGGTCCGATTCCCACAGTGGCCTATCTTTTTACCTTTTTTTTTCGTTTAGTCCCGACGGATCTTGGTTCTTTCTGAGTGCAGTCCTCTTCTTTTCTTTTTTCTTTTTCAAGCAGCAGGAGACGCTGGCACATGAGTTAGCGATGTCATCAACAGTTTCAGGGCTCTCTTCTCTTGCGTTACGTTGCGGTTCTTCTTTTTTCGTTTTGGCGCGGTCAATACCGCCGTCGCACGTTGCCTGTCAAACAGGGGTGGGTGGAGTGGAGCGGGGCGATGTCTTTGTCAAAAACGAGAGGTGCACCAACCAAAGCTGCGCCATCTACGGCGGTGATTTTCGTTACGCGGGTGTTCATGGCCAGGCACGATGCGGGTCGTTGTTGGCTTGGGCAAGCGCCGCCCTGCGGGGGCTGTGCGTCTGTTCCGCTGTGTGCGTGCGCGCCTGGGTTCCCCTCCCGAACCCCCGCCCCCCTGCCCCACCCCGCTTCGGGTTTAGGCGCCACTTCCAAACGCCGGGCGCCCCCCCCCCTCCACCCTCCGCGGTGCAAGGAGACAGCGCCACCGCCACGGCCTTCGTCTACCATGACGGTGCCCATCCCCCCCCCCCCCCGCATCACGCACCGCCATTGCTTCTTTTCTGAAATCGCGCGCCGGGAAAATGTATATGAACGGAGCTGTAACATCTTGATCATTGGCGCGGCGAGGGGTTGCCCCCCAATTGGGACGTGCGTCTTGTCCCCCAAGCGCTTATGGTTACGTCCGCCCAACTGTTGCTGTAACCGGAACTTCGTTATCGACTCTTTCGGCTTTTGGTTTTCCTACCAACCCACCTCCTTCCGTAATCCCTCAAAGGGGAGAGGGGAGGGGGAGGGATTCAAAGATTTGTACACTCCTTGGAATCCTTCCTTTCGTAAGTCTACTAATGCTCCCCCTATTCTACAAGTATAATGAAAATGACAATTGTTTTACTCAAAACCTTATTACTCTTTATTGACAAGTCGATACATACATGACTCCATCGTGATACAGACGCTTCAGTAAGTGCGAGTGTCCTAACTAAGAGTAGTGATCTCTTCTTCATTAACATATTTGCTTTATCAGCTTAAAACAACAACAAAAAAAAAAAACGTAAGTTCCTCCTCAATTCCTTCCTTCTCTCATCCTAATAATTAAGCCCCCCCAGTGAAAGCGACTCAAGGTATTTTCTTTCTCCTCTTTTCCCACATTTTTTTTTCCTACATTACAACAGCTTACACCCTTTCTGTCCAAAGTTTTAGCTCTTCTGAGCAGCTCGCTGATTCTAATACCCAGGAGAGACACGGCGTAATAACACGCAGGGTTGTTCATAACAAACGCTGAGGAAGAATAATTGCGCGAATAATAATATTGATGATAATAGTATAAACGAGTTACAAGAGAACATAAGCTGTTAGTGTCAATCATCTATAACGTCAGAAAGCGCAACAGTTTGCTGAAGTGGTGTATAATATACGCTGAATATAATCGCCTCCTTACCCGTTCACAAACAACAATGCGCAGCGCTGAAGACATTCTGTCTCACGAAGAGGTAGTGAGTATGCTGTGGGGTCGGACAGGCAACGAGCACGGAGAGAGTGTCCCCACAGCACCAGAGGAGAAGTGTGGCTTCTTTGGCCGCTACCTCTACATGTGGATGACGCCGTTTGTGCGGCTGGCGGCGGCGGAGCGGCTGACGGAGGGCGACCTGCCGGCGCCGCGCGCGAGCCACCGGGCGGCGTGCTGCGGGGCGCGTCTGAGCGCGGCGGTGCGGGGCCGGCTGCGGGCCGTGGGCGCGCGCATCGGCTGCGAGGTGCGCGAGAGGGGACAGCACGCAGCCGACGCCCCGCGCGGCACGCTGCGGTGGGTGGGGACGGTGGGCGGCGAGCTGTGCGGCGGCGTGGAGTGGACCGGCGGCGTGCTTCCGGCGTACCGCGGCGGCCGTGGCGGCCACGACGGCACCGTGCTGGGCGAGCGGCTCTTCACGGCGGCGGCGGGCGAGGGCGTGTGCACCTGCACGTGCGAGCCTGTCGACACACTAGAGGTGCGCAGCGCGGAGGGCACGTGGGAATCACTGAGGTACTGCCATTTTTCACTCGCCTGGAGCCTACTTCATGTATTCAAAGACGACGTCATGCATTTAGCTTCTATACAGCTAGTTAGTGTCGCCCTGAGTGTTGTCACTCCCTTGCTTGTTCAAAGATATGTTGCAATGTTGGAGAGTCCTTCACAGTTAGACTTCTCCGACTTGTTTTTTCTCGGGGCACTAACGGTTTTAAAGCTAGTGGAACCCGTTATTTTGAACAAGAGAAACCACCGAGAGCAGCGAACTGCTGCGGAGTTCCGAACTGCAGTTCTTTCACTGCTATTTGAAAAAAGTTTCACCATCTCTGCTGAAAGCCTTGCGCGACCAGACATGAGTAGTGGCCGTGTGCTAACGATGGCCAGCTCGGATGTGGAGAATATAAAGGAGTTTGTTGAGACAGCGTTCTTTATTATCATTGCTCCTCTCGAGCTCCTGTTTTACATTGGCTACCTCTTTTCCCTTATCGGTATCGCAACTTTCGGTGGAGTGGCTGTAGTTGTTGCCCTTGTTCCTATTCAATTTCTTCTTGCTCGCTGGCAAAACGCGGTGGAAACGGACCTTTCCAGTGCCACAGACCGACGAGTACAGCAAACAAATGAGCTCCTTTCCGGTATTCGCGTCGTTAAAATGATGGGCTGGGAAGCTCCATTCGCTTCTTCAATCGAGTCAGATCGGCGCTCGGAGGAACTGAGACAGCGCAAGCGCATGCAGCGTATTTCGGTTGTCAGCGAATTCGTCAGCGACGCAACTACACCGGTCATTACTATGCTGATGTTGCTGATTTTCTCGTTTACTGGCGGTGAACTGACTCCCTCAGTTGTGTTCCCGTTGCTTGTCATTATTGAGAACATTTTCTTTCCACTTTATATTACACCACATGCAATAACCAGCATTGTAAAGTACCGTGTTGCGTGCCACCGCTTGACAGCATTTCTGTCGCGTACTGACGCGAGCGACACTTGCAGACTTCGTGCTGGTGGCGTAGAGATGACAAGTAGTTTGTCTACTGTCAATGTTTCATGTGATAGTAGTACGACAGAGACGGCAACAGAACAGCGGTGCTCACACCCAGACAACCACGATGCACTCCTTTCTGACGTTGTTTTCCGCGACGCCACTGTGACGACGGCGGTGGCGCGCGCGCTGCCGCGGCTGGTGCGTGTGCCGGAGGCGCTGTGGCGTCGGGCGGCGGCGCTGCTGTTTCCCGCGCGCGCGGCCCGCCTGCGCCTGCCGCCGGAGGAGCGCTGCGCGGAGGAGGCGGCGTCGGAGGCGGTGGTGGTGGAGGCGGCGGCGCCAAGGGAGGACGGCGCCACGCCCGAGGACAGCGGCGAGGACGACGGCGGGGAGGAGGGCGGCGGCGGGGCGCGGTTCGCGATGGAGGCGAAGGAGCTGCTGCGCGACGTGAGCGCGCGGATGCCTGCGGGCGGGCTGACGGTGGTGCTGGGCGGGACGGGCAGCGGCAAGTCGACGCTGCTGGCGGCGCTGCTGGGGGCGTACCGCGTGAGCCGCGGCGAGGCGTGGGTGCGCGGGAGCGTCGCGTACGTGCCGCAGCAGCCGTGGATCGTGCAGGCGAGCATCCGCGATAACATCAGCTTCTTCCAGGAGGACGGCGAGGAGGCCGGCGGCAGCGGCGGCGGCGGTGACAGCGCGGGTGCGGGCGAGAGTGCTGGAGTCTCCCGGCCGGTGCTGCGCATGTCGCCGCTGCGGCCGCGTGCGCCGGCGGCGGTGCCGCGGAGGGGCGTGCGGCGCAGTGCCGCGCAGGAGGCGCGCATGCGTGTTGCTGTTGACGTGAGCCAGCTGCGCGACGACCTTGGGCTGCTGAGCGCCGGGCTGGAGACGGAGATCGGGGAGCGCGGGGTGACGCTGAGCGGGGGCCAGAAGGCGCGCGTGAGCCTGGCGCGCGCGGTGTACGCTGACCGCGACGTGTATCTGCTGGACGACCCGCTGTCCGCGCTGGACGCGCACGTCGGACAGCGCGTGCTGAGCGAGTGCGTGCTTGGCGCGCTTTCCGGCAAGACGCGCGTGCTGGCGACGCACCACATGCACGTGCTGCCGCACGCGGACTACATTGTGGTGCTGCACGAGGGGCGCGTGGGGTACGCGGGCGACTACACCGGCTTCGCGGCCTCCGAGTGGCCGGCGCGGTTGACGGCGGAGGTGCCGCAGGAGCCAGCAGAAGAGAATGAGTTCAGTCCTGTCTGCGATGATGAGCGCTCCGGAGCTGCCTTTCCCAAGGGGCACTCGTCTTGTGTATGTGCGTGTGAGGACGTTCGAGCTGCCGATCCTGACGTTTCCACTAGCTGTCACAATCTAAGTGTTGGTAGCGGCACAGCCGAAAATGCTGGGGCATCTTCTCAAACTCTTCCTTCATCTTTAAACCCTACCTCGCTGATGACAGATGAGGAGAAAGAGACGGGACACGTGCCTTGGGAGGTGTACTCGCAGTACTTCATTGCTGGAGGTGGATTGCGGAAGGCAGTGACACTCTCTGCTCTCTTTTTGTGTTCAGAGATTTTATATGGTAGCAGTGCCATCGTCTTGTCTCTCTGGTCATCCCATTCGTTAGACGCGTACATTAACAGTGACATCAGCTACCTTTTGCTGTACACATCTCTTTGTATCGCCGACATGTTCGTGCGCCCCATGATGTTTTGGCTGACGTATACCTTTGCACTTTCTGCCAGTCGAGCTATTCACCAGAACCTGCTACGTGCCATCTTGTCAGCTCGCGTCGAGTTCTTTGACCGAACTCCCCTTGGCCGCATCGTTAACCGCTTCACCCATGACCTCTATGTCATTGACGACGAGCTGCCCTCTAACTTGCAATTTGCGGTGGAAATGGGTGGGCATCTTGTTTTTACTGTCATTACAACTATGATCGCGTCTCCGTGGTCGGTGGTTGCCTTTGCCCTTGCTGGATTCGCTTTCAGAAAGTTGATGCATCTTTATACAACGGTGCTTCGCGACATTCGACGTGTCTCCAGCATCGCGCAGTCGCCCATGTTTTCTTTGCTCGGCGACGTCCTCACCGGTCGCGATACCATTGCTGTTTATGGGAAAGCACCTGCTGTGTTCGCGCAGGCGCTTCGACGCCTGGACACTGTGTACTCCTCCGTTCATTTGGAATGCGCCGCGACGCTCTGGTTGTCTGTGCGAGTTGAATATGTCGGGAGTGCCATGATCATTGCAGTGGCGCTGATTGGTGCCATTGACAAGATGTTCCACAATGGAGAGCTTCCCGCGTCACAGGTAGCACTATTGTCGCTGAGTCTTACAATGTCGCTGAGTTTGTCATGGTTGCTACCCATTAACCTGGAGCAGCTATCAAATGTTGAGGTGAGCATGAACAGCGCGCAGCGCGTGCAGCACTACGCGTGGGGCCCCGCGGTGCCGCGCGAGGCGGTGGACCTTGGCGCGGCGCTGGGGCCGGGCGAGGCGGGCGCCGCGGACGGGGGCGGCGGCGAGGAGGGCGGGAGCGACGCGGAGGCCGCGGACGGCGCTGGCGGCGCGGGGACGCTGGAGGCGCGCGGGGTGGAGCTGCGGTACCGGCCGGGGCTGCCGCTGGTGCTGCGCGGCGTGAGCTTCCGCATCGCTGCCGGCGAGCGCGTGGGCATCGTGGGGCGCACCGGCAGCGGCAAGTCGTCGCTGCTGCTGACGCTGCTGCGGCTGGTGGAGGTGAGCGGGGGCGAGCTGGTTGTGTGCGGGCGGCCGGCGCGCGCGTACACGCTGCCGGCGCTGCGGCGGCTCTTCGCGCTGATCCCGCAGGACCCCGTGCTGTTCGAGGGCACGGTGCGCAGCAACCTGGACCCGTTCGGGCGGCGCAGCGGCGCGTCGGTCGCTGCGGCGCTGGAGCACGTGGGGCTGGGCGGCGTGGCGGCGGAGGCGGCGGTGCAGGAGGGCGGCCGCAACTTCAGCGTGGGCCAGCGGCAGCTGCTGTGCCTGGCGCGCGCGCTGCTGAAGCGCGGGAGCGCGTTCCTGCTGATGGACGAGGCGACGGCGAACGTCGACCCCGCGCTGGACCGGCAGCTGCGGCGCGTGGTGCGGGAGCAGTTCCGCGGGCGCACGGTGGTGACGGTGGCGCACCGGCTGCACACGGTGGCGGGGTACGACCGCGTGCTGGTGATGGGGGGCGGGCGGGTGCTGGAGAGCGGGGCGCCGCGCGCGCTGGCGGCCGACCGCGGCAGCGTCTTCCACACGATGGTGGCGCGCGGGCGCGGCGACGGGGAGCGGCAGGCGGCCGTCGCGGACTTTCTGCGCCTGTGCGACGAGGAGCGGGCGGAGATGGCGGCGGCGGCGGCGGTGGCGGCGGGCGTCTGACCAAACAAGACGCAGCCCACTGCGACGTCCGCGCACCGGCGCGTCGTCGGACGTCTCGCGGTCCAGGCGTGGATTCGCACAACGTACCACTTTTCCTTTATGCCAGATTTTTTTTTTATTATTATTAATTCTTCTTCTCTCTTTTATGCTTCTCTTGTTGTTTTCGTTTTTGCTTTTTTTGCGTCTCATTTTAGTCTTACCTGTCTACTTTTTTTTTTCTGTTCTTCCCCTCTTCTCATCTCTGTCTCTCTTCGCAGTCATTGCTCCCTTCTTTCTTCTTCTCCTATCACTGTCCCTGGTTTATCCTAGCGGCAAGGTAGCAGAACGTCATGCTTTTGCACATCTATACATTTTTGTCTCTTCCGAAAGTGTTGCGACTTCTGAGTTGCTGAACACCGACCCAGGCTCTCCGACTTTTGTTCAGTCAAAGCCTTTTTTTCCTTGCAATACACCGAAGTCTTCGTTTTCTGTGGGATTGCGCTCTTAAATAGGAAGAAAAGCGGTTGTCGTAGAGCACGTGTACAGACAACAACCTTTGTTCTGCTTTAGAGAAACTCTTTTTACCTCTTTCTATTCTCCTCCTCTCTTTTTGTTTCACTTCGGTTTCCTGGGATACTCGAAATGAATTACATCTTTTTGCGATTCCTCTCTTTTTCATTCATTAAATCGAAAGAAGTAAATAAATATATAATTAACACCAATACATAAAGAAACAAACATTAACAACAACAACAACATCAACAAAAACAAACACAAAAAACACTTTTTCAGTGTCATCAAAAGTGTAACACGGCCATCTCCTCTCTTGCTTTTTTCTTTTAGTAGTTTCTTCTATTTTATTACACCCCGTCAGTCCTCTTCCCTCGTACACTTTTCTTCACTGTATTCCCTTTGCCTTTAAAATATAGAGGAAAATGAGCTCAATGTTGTTGTGCTTTTGTGTGTTGTGCAGCCTTCAGCAGCGCCCAGCCTTGCAATCCAAGAAAGCTGGTCTCCTATTGTGGTCAAAAGTAGGCATTTGCTGCGAATGCGTTGCATCTAGTGAGCCACGGCCGGTCATCTGCCAACGTGTTTTTGCCCGGCGTCTCTTATTTTTCACATCTCACTTTCCCTCCTTTTTTTGTGCCTCAAATACTCAAGGATTAAGTAATAACTGCAATCATAGTAATAACGATATATTTTTTTTTTCTTACGTTGGCGCTCTAATTCTGCATCTCATTCAACGTGTTTAGTTTTAAGCCCTTTTTTTTTTTTGCTCTTCTGTCTCTCTGTATTTCTTTGCTCCTCTCTTTGTCCCTCCGTCAGCAGTTTTCCCCTCTCTCCTCCTCGTACGTACTTAATTTTACCAAAGGGATCCTCTGTCCACTTCCACAAACACTCTCATCTTTTTCATTCACCTCGACTGCTCGCTTCCTTTCGCTGATTCACAAATTCCACAAACATTTCATGACAATGAATTCTGCTGAATCGATACTTTCACACGACGTCGTCACACAACGCGTGTGGCGGGGCGAGGTCAACAACGCCGCGGACGCTGTCGTCGACACGCGTACTGCGCCGGAGGAGCAATACGGCGCTGTGGGCCGCTACCTCTACACGTGGATGACGCCGTTTGTGCGGCTGGCGGCGGCGGAGCGGCTGACGGAGGGCGACCTGCCGGCGCCGCGCGCGAGCCACCGGGCGGCGTGCTGCGGGGCGCGTCTGAGCGCGGCGGTGCGGGGCCGGCTGCGGGCGGTGGGCGCGCGCATCGGCTGCGAGGTGCGCGACAGGGGACAGCACGCAGCCGACGCCCCGCGCGGCACGCTGCGGTGGGTGGGGACGGTGGGCGGCGAGCTGTGCGGCGGCGTGGAGTGGGCCGGCGGCGTGCTTCCGGCGTACCGCGGCGGCCGTGGCGGCCACGACGGCACCGTGCTGGGCGAGCGTCTGTTCACGGCGGCGGGGGGCGAGGGCGTGTGCAGCTGCACGTGCGAACCTGTCGGCACACTAGAGGTGCGCAGCGCGGAAGGCACGTGGGAAGCAGTCGTGAAGGAGAGCATTTTCCTCGATTGGATTCTGATCAGCACGTTCCGCGAGGACGTTGTGTCTACGGTTCTGGCTACCATCCCTGGAAATGTAGCGCAGAGCCTGACGCCGTTGCTGCTTCAGCTCTATGTGTCGTTTTTGGGTGACGCCGAGGCATCTGCCGGCTATGGCGTCTTTCTTTGTGTACTCTTTATCATTGTGACACTCATCAAGCCCCTTTTCCTTGCTAAACAGGAGCACCGTGGCCGACGCTTAGGCACGCTGTTTCAGAGCGCCACAACGGCCCTACTGTTTGAGAAGAGCTTCACCATCTCGCAGGACGCCACAGCGCGGCCGGACATGAGTAGCGGCCGCGTGCTCACCATGGCCAGTACCGATGTAGAGAATATGAAACGCTTTTGCATGGATTTTGAGTTTCTTTTTACTACACCGTTTCAACTCATCTTCTACACGTACTTTCTTTTCCATCTACTTGGAGCTGCCGCGATCAGCTGCTTCGTCTTCATGGGCCTCGCTTTCGTCGTGCAAACTGTCCTGGCGCGCGTCATCGCGCGCAAGCAAGAGGAGGTTGCGAGCGCGACGGACCGCCGTCTGCGGCGCACGAATGAGCTGCTCTCTGGTATTCGCGTGGTGAAGCCGATGGGCTGGGAGGCTACGTTTGTGCGCGATATCGAGCTGGTCTCGCGCACAGAGGAGTTGGCGCGCCGCAAGGAGATGCAATTCTGGAGTGGCGTCGCCGCCACACTTCCAGACTACTGCGGCTATTTGGTCATTATTTCCGCACTTGCGGGATTTTATCTGATGGGTGGCGAGCTGACGCTTGAAACGGTGTTCCCGCTGTCCTCTGTGCTCAACGTCATGGCGTTTCCAATGCAGAAGCTTCCTGAGGCGATCCGCTCCTACGCGCAGTACCGCGTGTCGTGTAGACGGGTGTCCGCCTTCCTGCAATGCGCAGACGCCGCCCCACGCGCTGTCGAAACGTCAACCGCTTCTGCCCCTTCCGCAGACAACAACACAGAGGAGAACGCAGGGCCAGAGGTTACTCTCCGCGACGCCACTGTGACGACGGCGGTGGCGCGCGCGCTGCCGCGGCTGGTGCGCTGTGCCGGAGGCGCTGTGGCGTCGGGCGGCGGCGCTGCTGTTTCCTGCGCGCGCGGCCCGCCTGCGCCTGCCGCCGGAGGAGCGCTGCGCGGAGGAGGCGGCGTCGGAGGCGGTGGTGGTGGAGGCGGCGGCGCCAAGGGAGGACGGCGCCACGTCGGACAGCGGCGAGGACGACGGCGGGGAGGAGGGCGGCGGCGGGGCGCGGTTCGCGATGGAGGCGAAGGAGCTGCTGCGCGACGTGAGCGCGCGGATGCCGGCGGGCGGGCTGACGGTGGTGCTGGGCGGGACGGGCAGCGGCAAGTCGACGCTGCTGGCGGCGCTGCTGGGGGCGTACCGCGTGAGCCGCGGCGAGGCGTGGGTGCGCGGGAGCGTCGCGTACGTGCCGCAGCAGCCGTGGATCGTGCAGGCGAGCATCCGCGATAACATCAGCTTCTTCCAGGAGGACGGCGAGGAGGCCGGCGGCAGCGGCAGCGGCGGTGAAAGCGCGGGCGCGGGCGAGAGTGCTGGAGTCTCCCGGCCGGTGCTGCGCATGTCGCCGCTGCGGCCGCGTGCGCCGGCGGCGGTGCCGCGGAGGGGCGTGCGGCGCAGTGCCGCGCAGGAGGCGCGCATGCGTGTTGCTGTTGACGTGAGCCAGCTGCGCGACGACCTTGGGCTGCTGAGCGCCGGGCTGGAGACGGAGATCGGGGAGCGCGGGGTGACGCTGAGCGGGGGCCAGAAGGCGCGCGTGAGCCTGGCGCGCGCGGTGTACGCTGACTGCGACGTGTATCTGCTGGACGACCCGCTGTCCGCGCTGGACGCGCACGTCGGACAGCGCGTGCTGAGCGAGTGCGTGCTTGGCGCGCTTGCCGGCAAGACGCGCGTGCTGGCGACGCACCACATGCACGTGCTGCCGCACGCGGACTACATTGTGGTGCTGCACGAGGGGCGCGTGGAGTACGCGGGCGACTACACCGGCTTCGCGGCCTCCGAGTGGCCGGCGCGGTTGGCGGCGGAGGTGCCGCAGGAGCCAGCAGAAGAGAATGAGTTCAGCCCCGTGGCGGCACCCGACGCCGTTGAGGACTTCACGAGGGTGGAGGGCTCCAGAGCACTTGCCGAAGCCTCAACTGAGGAGCTGCTGGAACCTGACATTGTGGTTTGCGACAGTGTAGGCGGCGCTAATGTGAGTGGCAGTGGTGTTTCTTCCGGGCACAGCACCAGCTTACGCCGTGCCACTGAAGACCCTACCTCTACGCACCCACAAAGCTCTCTAATCGTGGCGGAGGAAAAGGAGGTCGGTAGAGTTCCATGGCAGGTTTACGAAAAGTACATCGACGCAGCCGGGGGGTGGCCCACGGTGGTGCTCATCTTGCTTCTGTGTGTTGCGTGCGAAACACTCATTACTTGCGTTCTTCTGTGGCTGATCGCGTGGGCTAACAACTACTTTACCACCTTCAATGGCGGTGAGTATCTCATCGTTCTGTTCGTTATTGTTACCACGATCGACATTCTGCACTTTGTTCGTGTCATGGTGTTCTACCGCTTTACCCTGAGAGCCACACGCCAGCTGCATGTGGCCTTGCTGCACTCGATTGCTTCCGCTGTGCTGTCCTTCTTTGACGAGACCCCCATGGGCCGCATCGTTAACCGCTTTACCAAAGACATCTACGCACTCGACGAGACCATCGCAGAGGACGGGCAGTTCCTTCTCTCCTTTTTCTGTACCCGGTCTTCTCAATTGTAATGGCCAACATTTCGATGCCGATTTCCACCGTGGCGAGCATTCTTGGCCTCGTTGCCTTCTTCTTCCTGCTCCGCCTGTATGCGGGTGTGATGCGTGAGATGCGCCGTGTCTGCAGCATCGCGCAGTCGCCCATGTTCTCGCTGCTTGGTGACGTGCTGACCGGCCGCGAGACGATCCAGGCGTACGGCAAGGCGCACGTGGTGTTCGCGGAGGCGCTGCGGCGGCTGGACACGGTGTATGCGTCGTCGTACTTTGAGAACGCCAACATGCAGTGGTTCCGCGTGCGCATCGACTACCTGGGCTCTTCTCTGCTGGTGGTCGTGCTCGCTCTCGGTTGCTGGCAGCGAGTAGGGGCGAGTGCGCGCGGGGAGGCGCTGAGCACGGCCCGCGTCGCGCTCATCTCGCTCGGGGTCTCCATGTGCCTCGACCTGTTCTGGTCGCTGCCATACGTGTGCATGCTGATGGCGAACATTGAGGTGAGCATGAACAGCGCGCAGCGCGTGCAGCACTACGCGTGGGGCCCCGCGGTGCCGCGCGAGGCGGTGGATCTTGGCGCGGCGCTGGGGCCGGGCGAGGCGGGCGCCGCGGACGGGGCGGCGGCGAGGAGGGCGGGAGCGACGCGGAGGCCGCGGACGGCGCTGGCGGCGCGGGGACGCTGGAGGCGCGCGGGGTGGAGCTGCGGTACCGGCCGGGGCTGCCGCTGGTGCTGCGCGGCGTGAGCTTCCGCATCGCTGCCGGCGAGCGCGTGGGCATCGTGGGGCGCACCGGCAGCGGCAAGTCGTCGCTGCTGCTGACGCTGCTGCGGCTGGTGGAGGTGAGCGGGGGCGAGCTGGTGGTGTGCGGGCGGCCGGCGCGCGCGTACACGCTGCCGGCGCTGCGGCGGCTCTTCGCGCTGATCCCGCAGGACCCCGTGCTGTTCGAGGGCACGGTGCGCAGCAACCTGGACCCGTTCGGGCGGCGCAGCGGCGCGTCGGTCGCTGCGGCGCTGGAGCACGTGGGGCTGGGCGGCGTGGCGGCGGAGGCGGCGGTGCAGGAGGGCGGCCGCAACTTCAGCGTGGGCCAGCGGCAGCTGCTGTGCCTGGCGCGCGCGCTGCTGAAGCGCGGGAGCGCGTTCCTGCTGATGGACGAGGCGACGGCGAACGTCGACCCCGCGCTGGACCGGCAGCTGCGGCGCGTGGTGCGGGAGCAGTTCCGCGGGCGCACGGTGGTGACGGTGGCGCACCGGCTGCACACGGTGGCGGGGTACGACCGCGTGCTGGTGATGGGGGGCGGGCGGGTGCTGGAGAGCGGGGCGCCGCGCGCGCTGGCGGCCGACCGCGGCAGCGTCTTCCACACGATGGTGGCGCGCGGGCGCAGCGACGCGGAGCGGCAGGCGGCCGTCGCGGACTTTCTGCGCCTGTGCGACGAGGAGCGGGCGGAGATGGCGGCGGCGGCGGTGGCGGCGGGCGTCTGACCAAACAAGACGCAACCCACTGCGACGTCCGCGCACCGGCGCGTCGTCTGACGCCTTGCGGTCCCAGCATGCTTTCGCACGACGCATCACTTCTTTTTTCATGCTAGTATTCATTTTCATTTTTTTTTCTTGTAAATTATAATTCTTCTTCTCTCTTTTATGCTTCTCTTGCCTTTTTCGCTATTCTGTGTGTCTCATTTTGCTTGCTTCCATCCCTTCGAGTCCTCCCGTTTCTACTTGTGTTCTCTTCTAATCGCGTAAGCCTGTTCCAACTCCTACTTGTGTCGAACCCTTTAAACTTTTTGCGCGTCGCCTGTCTGGTGTTTGTTAGTCTCGGTCGACCCCCCCAAAAAAGGCAATTCCGTGCGGCTCGTTTGCTTGCCCTGGCCGCGCCATTCCGTCTGGTGCCCCACCCTTTCCCAAACGCCTCCCTCCCGGCTACCGCACCCCTTCCCCTGCCGTCCGCGCTAGGGGTGGGGGGTGGCGGGACCCCCCAAACGCTGGGGAAGGGCATGCCGGGCGGCGGGGAAAGGGGAGGACGGTTGAAGATGGGCGGGGAAGGAGGGCAACGCTAGCAAAAACAACAACAACAACAACACGGAAACCCACACACAAGCACTTTTTTTTCTCCAACTTTGACCGAGCACTGTAAAGGACAGCGAAAACATCAATAGGGAAAACAAAAGGAAACATATCTTGTAAAAGAAAGAAACATAATCACGAAAAAAGAACAACAAATGAGCACGCCGGGAAGCTCCTGCATGAATTACTTCTTGTCGAGGGCGGTGACGGCGCGCACCAGTCGTTGCACGTGCGCGTCGGTGACGTGCATCGCCTCCAGCGCGAGGCCGAGGTTGATGAGGTACTCCTTGTTGGGGCCGCTGGGGCCGACGCACTCGTGAATCTGCGCCGCCATCTTGGCGTAGTTGCTGTCCTCGTCGTCGGCGTCGGCGGGGCCGAGGTAGTCGTCGTTGGCGGCGGTCGCGTTGTAGCAGAGGTAGACGACCTCGTGCCCGTGGGGGTTGAGCTCCGGCGGCACCACCAGCGGCGTCTCGGCCCGCTGGCAAGGAAGCTGGCCGTGTCGTACAGACGCACACTGATGCGCTCGTACCCGCCCTGCTCCCGCACGTCGAGGTTGCTGAAGATGGCGTCGACCGCCGCGGGGTCGCTCGGGAGCTGGTACGCCTTGCCGAAGACGCGCGCGTCGGCGTCGGCGGAGGGCAGCAGCGTCACCACGCGGCCAGGGCGCTCCGGCGTGCCGCGGTGGTCGCGGCTGCCCTGGTAGAAGAGACGCTCGTAGCCCTTCACGAAGCACTGGTACTCGCGCACAAAGTCAAAGTTCTGCTTCCACAGAATCGACCCGTAGCCAAAAACAACGAAAACGTGGTTGTCGAAGGACGGCAGCCCGTACTTGACGTGATAGTCGGTCATTACTGACAAGACGTGGGGGGTTATCGAATAATAATAATAAAAATGAATGATAGAGAACAAGTAGGGGAGAGTGAAAAAAAGCAACCAATGTGTTAGGAAATGTAACTTGCCTCTCAAATCGAAAACAGTGATTTGAAGGAGTCGCGCTAATTTAACAAGAAAATATAATAATAATAATAATAATAATAATAAACAACTCAGAAGAGAAAGAATATAATAAATGTTGTGCTGCTAGTGATTGAGGGAGGGGGATAGCGAGAGAGAGAGAGAGAGAGAGAGAGAGAGAGAGAGAGAGAGAGAGGAATAGGAGACAGGAACAAAGGGAGCTGTAACAGCTCGTTATATCACAGCAAGGCGTAGTGCACGACACGTGCGCAGGTGGCGTGTCCATTCACCTCACCAGCTTACCGGGAGGGCAGTGCCAGGTGAGCGCACCACTATTATTTTCCTTTTTAAGAGCACATGCTCCGCAGCTCATCAGAGAAGAAGTGATATCAGATAATTCGGCATTCAGAAGCAGAAATAAAAATGCAAAAAAAAAAAAAAAAACAGTACGTGAAGTAACATTGTTTGAATCTATCATCTGGAGGCAACAGGCCTATCAGTTTCGTTTTATATAGGTCTATAAGAGGGGAGCCTACGTCGCCGGGCGGTAGCTAGGCGAGATGTCATGACTGGCCGCCTCGCTTTAGCGCCGAGACGGCGTGTTCCGTGGTTTGCGGCGGGGCATAGGTGAAGGGCTTGCGTCCGGCTCCTTCCTTCATCGGTATCGGTCTCGAGTCGATGACGACCCTGTTGGGCTTGTCGCGGGGGCGTGACGGCAGCTGCGGCAGGTTTGCGAACGGGCTGTCGGCGCTAGCTGTGTCGTCCCCCGCGCCGCCTCCCCTCGACACGGGCGCGGCTGACGGCTGTGGCTGCGCCGGTGGCGTTGCCGCCGCGCCTCCGCCCGCCGCTGTCGTCGACAGTGGTGTGAACGGGGAGTAGCCAGCGCCAGTCGACCCCGCCGTTGCACCGTCTTGCGGCGGCGTCTGCATTGCTTGCGGGAGCGAGTAGTTCGCGAGGGCGCGTACAAACGCTGCGGCAGCGGCGCTGTTGCCCTTCCGCTGTAACTGCCAATAAGAGCAGCTTCTTCATGGGTTTTCTTGAGCTATGAAGTCGGTACTCCCAAGATCGAACCTGTGTGGAGAGTTATCTATTCGATCTGGTCACTACATCTTTTTCGTTTTATTTTTTTGCTTTCTCCCAATTGCCACCAGAGCCATTCCTCTCGCACACTGTCGACCATCCAGACCACGTAAACGCTAGCACCGCCGAGCTCTCACGCCATCCGCGTTACATGTCTCGTTTTGTGTTAGTTCCTGCCCAGACGCTAAGGTAACCGGACGCCATGAGTGTATATGGAACTACCGGTGTAGCTTCTTTCTCCTGCCAAATTGAATGAAGAAGGCAAGCAAGGCTGCCGCTTTTCTTAATCGTCAGTCAGGAACGCTGACCCTGCTGCGATTTGTCGCGTCACCATCCCAAATTTCCGATCACGCTCCTAGTCATTTAAGCCGGCGATGGGAGGACAATTACCTTGGCTCGCCACCGCGGCGCTATCACGGAAATAGTGAAAATGCACCGGGTCTCTCAGGTGATGCCGGATCCCACTGCCCATTTCAATTCTCCAACACCCCTTCCCCAGTCCTGAATTTGACTACGCCTCACAACACATACCACAACTATTAATCCATAACCATCTTCCACACCGATGGAAGCACAAGCATGGCCTGTCTGCACCATCTATTAACGGGCGGCGACCGTCCCCAGCACCTGACCGCGCGCAGAGGGAACGGCCGCGCGCTCCAATCGCTTACTCGGTCCTCGAGTCTTCACTGGCACGCGGTCTACTATGCTGGCGAAGAGATAGTGGTTTTCTGACCGACCGCCCTTTTCCGCGGGCTGGGCTGTCCGTGTGTCGGTTGTCGGCCGGCGACTATTTCATGAAATGGTGGTGCGCGTGAGGCACAATCCGGCGTTTCATCCCTTGGTGTTCCGCTCTGAGGGCTGCAGCGTCGGTGAATGTTCGCCGGCCCGCTGAGGTAAGCGCCGAGGTCGAATATTAGCCGCCCAACTGCGTAGGCTGAGACACCCAAGTGGAGCGCCACGAGAACAGCTTGCTTCCCGAGGACGTGGCAGAATGATTAACCGCTCACAACAAGACCCAGAGGCCGGCGAGGCCCTACCAGGGCGCGCAACTATCCCCCATCCGTGACGCGCCCGAATGTGACAAGCGGTGGGGAACCGGCAAGGTACGGAGCATGGTCGTGGCCGCAGTCACGAGGACCGGAGGGGTAGACAGGCCCTAGACTTGCGATCACGTGAGGCGCCTTGAGAGAACGATCCGCTCCGCGGCGATGCTGAGCGGGCGAAAGATTGCGCTGCCAAAGCACAGAAGCGAAAGGGCTGAACGCCACAGAGCACGGCTCGCGCGCGTACAAGACATGGCATCATGGCCGCCTACGCGGGGCGCACGGAAGCACCGAGTTACGATGGGAGTGCCTTCGGCTACACACGACTGGGTAGCTCGCGAGGGCAGGAGACGGGCGCTAACGAACACATCGCGGCAGCTGCGAGAGGCAACACACCGCTGACAGCAGGACAAGGGCTGGAAGTCTAAGGCTGTCCACAAGTAATCCACCGCACTATGGCGCGGGTTTTGCGAAGAACATGACGTACTCCGCTCGCTGCTCAGAGCCAACCCACGGCCAGCCACAACGCGGATGGTTATCCCGGGGCGCACGAACCTCACAACCGGATCAGACGCAGCAGCACAGAGCCGATCGGCGGACAGAGGGCAAGGTGCAGGCTCCAGCTCGCGGACCCCACAAGAACCCGCCTCTGACTGGAAGTCCCGTACGCATCCTTGCTGGCCGACGCAATCGAGCCCACACCAGGGACCGGCCCTGCGGGCCACACAAACCAGGGCCTGACGCCACGTGCACCGAACCTGCAGCCCACTAGCCCGCTCTGATCCTCGAGGAGAACACGACAGCGTGGATCAGACGCCCCGAGTGACTCTCGGCGTCATACCAGTAGACAAGTTCGGATCGTGCCGGAGACAACGCGGCGCAATGGGCCGGTGGCTCACAGCGGGTCGATCACTCGCTATGACGGCCCAGCACGAGCCTCCGCCTGGAACGTCGCGCAGGCTTTCGGATTTGTCGCACAAGAGAGAGCGCTTAGTCTCGATAGAGTGTTCCAGGGGAATGCAAGCACGTGGGAATCGATCCATGACTATCCCGTTAACACTCGCGCTGGGAGAGCCTCGTCGCGAGCCAAGTCCGGGCGCAAGGACACCCTGGCCGAGGGCTGAGCCACCCTAACACGTCGATGTCGTAAACAGTCGCCAGGCCAGCTCGCCGGATGTCAATGAGTCGGATGGCCGTACAAAATATAGGGTCTCGGCAAGTCAGAGACGAGAGATTTTACAAATAATCCGCGAGCGTCGCGACGGAGAAAAATAATGAGGAGGAGTCACGGAGACTCGCGGCAGGTCAACGCACTTTTGTATCGCATCAAATGGTGGTCAAGTCTCACGTAAAAGCTACTGTTTCTACGTATGCCGTATTCCAGGACCGAATTCCTTTTGCCTGCTGTCGTCTTTTCAAAAATAACCATCGGTACCATTCGAGCGACGCTCACTCACTTGAATCGATGAAGTTGAATGAGCGAAGACTTCGCCAGAGTGACCCAGGAGACCGCTGGGCCATTGGTGCTGCGTTTCGGTGGGTACTTTTTCACATCCGTTTCCCAAACTGATGTTGAGTAAGAAACACTTAAGGATTTAAGTTGTGTAGGGTGAGTGTGGGTAAGAGTGAGACAGTCGGATAGACACTAACTAAATAATAGTACAAAGATAGCAACCAAAGGGGAGAAATATCGACCTTATCAATAGACCTGCGAAAGATACAATATCACGATCAGATTGTAACAAGGTAATCAACGGCGTGAATATATAAGAACATAAAATAACGGAAACATGTTATCTCTCCATTTTCGCAGGTGCGCTGCATCATCATTCGTATGACGAGGACCAGAGTAAGAAATCGTCCAAAGCGTACATAATGTGTAAAAGTAGCAATCAAGAATAAGAGAAGATAATAATGAGTGGAACCACATAAACCCACGTCATAACAAAATGAGACGGACAGCATTAACGATTGCCAAGGCACGGTAGCGGATTTAAGGAGCAGAGATATGTAGAGGATGAGAGGATGAGACGGAGGATGAGGATGAGTAGCTAGACAGTAGTACGCATAGCACGATGAAGAGAGACGCAAGAGCTGCGCTCCACTACCCCAGTTCACACATAACTTTCGCGACGTCCCACTGTATCGAACGACGTTGGACGTGTCTTCGTTAAGAGACAAAGCCACGGCGATACAATCACGGAGAAGAATAAAACGCAATATATCAGAAAGAAGATCACGATAGAACAAGCAACACCAGTATATCTACAGAGCGACAAACGTATAGCTTCGATCGCGCGCGCACATCAACCACTCCTGCTTGGCTGTCCCACCGCTCCTCTTCTCGCACTGACCAGAGCATCCCTCCTGATCGTAAATCCTTTGTTATGCTGCAGGTATACAATATGCACATCTTTATCGTACCTACACGCACCAGAGAGGACCGCGTGTCGGCACGGCCAGCACCTCTCGACGTCCGTACCGTATGTGGAGTGACGTCCGCCGCGCGTCGCACGAGCAAGCCTGCCACACCCCAGCCAGCCGACGGTTCGTTGGGACAGTCCAAAGGCGGCGTGAGGCGGCCGCATTCGGGGTCGGAGCTGATTCGCAACAAAGAAAATGGCTGAACGCGCACTGCTGGTTCGCGGGACCGCCGCCCAGGGACCCGGAAAACTGCCACGGCTGCGCGTCGCAGTGACCTGTTCCCAAGGAAAGCGTGGCGTCCAGTACCCAAAGGCTTGCCTGCCTGTACTCCCCCGGAAGGTGGCGACTCCGAGCAGAAGTGTGCAGAGCCGGGAGAAGGCGATGATACGCAGGAAGTATCTCCAACGAGTATTTTCTCCACTCCGTGCGCTCCGGCCCCGATTCGCGGATGCTTGCGTCATGGCAGAGGTGAAAGAAGAAACTGGCATGGCTCTGATGGAGGCGATTCGTAGCAGGGATTTGAACTGGCATAGACCGCCCCCGCCCGCACTGACCGCCCGCCTTGCGCCCGGTGAGGATCCGCGGGCTTGGCCTGCGAGGACCGTCCGTTGATCGACCGCCGGGAAAAAATGGTGGGCGGAACGAGACGAGAGATAGAGCACTCCACGGGACGACCACACCACTACTCCCGGGTATGCGCGAAGATGAATTGTCGCCCCGCCATGTGGTCATCGCACGGCCTGGCCGGTCCGGCCAAGACAGGCGTGCTCTCAGGCAGCTGATCTAGCTGCGCGACGACGTGCTGGCGACGCGGCCATCATCTCGGTCGGTGAACTCTCAGATTGCCCGAGCCGTAAACGCCTGCCAGAGCGAGTGGCGGTGACGGCGTTAAGACAGGATGTGGCCGACGCGGTGCGCATTGTCCTACTCACGGAGGGCGAGCGCACGGCGGAGTCGCGGGAGAGGCCGAGCGCTGCGAGGCCGCTTCCGAGCCTTGTACCCGCACCTTAGCCACTGCGGCCGAGCCAACGAACCGTCGCACGCCGTACCCGAGAGGATGGATGCCGGCCGGCTCGAGGTGCCGTCCGCCCCAAGGCGACGTGCACAAGGAGAGGAAGGAGGTCTCCACACCAGACGTTAACGCATCAGCGAACCTGTGCGACCCCTCCTCGAGACATCCGGCGAGTCCGAAGGTCAGCGCGGACACAGAAGCTCAGGTTATCCACGGACCGCGTCGGTGGCACTCGCTCGGAATGGTTGGTAGGTCGAGCCAGCCCTGATGCCGCATCAGCCGGCGGGCGACGGGAGCGCAGACCGGAAAGGATGTCGAACCGCGAGTACGATAAACAAAGCTCGTCGCCAACAAGTACGAGCGCGGCCTGCGAATCGCACGCGCGCGGGCTCTACGGAGGAGACTATCCGTCCTCGCCGGATCCGGTGTGTGCTTGCTGCCCTTTCGATCCCGACCGAGGTGTGTCTCACGAATCCCAACCGTACGATTGAGCTTGCTCACCGTACCTCCAATACAAACCGGGCGCTCGAGGAGCCGAACCAGCGGCCCGTGGTCATTCTCGGCGGACCCACAGTACCTGACGCGGCCAGTGCCGCATACGATGCCACGTGTCGATGTTGAACGTTGCAGCCATCAAGCCGGCGTTGAACCAGCGACTCACCGACATCGGATGCAGTTGACCCACCCGTGATTCCGTCCGCAGCGTCCCTCCGCATGCGGTGACGCCTGCCACAGTATGGAGAACTGTCTGCAAGCTGCGCCACGCCATTCGAGCGCGAGAGGCAACGTGCGCCACGATCACATTATGCAAATCCCGTCGGGGCGTGCTGGTACACGGCTCAGACAAGCCGCTATACCACATCAGCGTGTCGCCTGAGAGCAGGCACGACGCGCCCTTCTTTTGCGCGCGTGTGTGAGCGGGCGGGCTCGGCACAGACTCGGCGCCGGGGCACCCCAGCTGTCCCACATCGCGCCGGCTTACCATACGCACTGCAGTGCCTAGCTCAAGCGACGCCGTCCTTCGCCCTTGAGGAACTTGATGCCGGTATGCGCAAGCGGCACAAACGTCGCCACGCTGGCCTCGGCGCGCTCCTTGAGCGACTTGCCGTCCGCGCCGTCCCGCGAGATGCGGTGGGCGATCTGCCGCACGTCGAACGGGGTGTAGTTGTCCATGAGCGCGGCCAGCTCCGCCACCTCGCCGGTGGCGGCTGCGCTGGGGAACAGCTGCGCGAGCAGGTTGCACCGGCTGCTGCGGGTGAGGGCCGGCAGGGCGGCGAAGGTGTCGAAGCACAGCGCCGAGCGCAGGCTCTCGTGGACCGCCTCGCGACTGTTGCAGGTGGCCGCCACGACGACGCCGCCGGCGCCGCCGGACGCGGTTGTCGAGAGCACGTCGCCGAAGCGCAGCAGCGTCGCCTCAAGCAGCGCCTGCGTGGCCTCGCTCATCGCCTGTGCGTTGCCGTCCTTCTGCTCGGGGGCGATACTGTCGAAGTTGTCGAGGATCAGCGCCGCGGGAGCGCACAGCACGCACTCCTTGAGTGCCTCCGTGATGCGCGCCTCCGTGGTGCCGGCGCACTCGAGCAGCACCACGTGAATGTTGGGCATCGCCGCCAGCACGCTGCAGAGCACCGTCGTTTTGCCGTAGCCCTTTCCGCCGGAAAGCAGCACGTTGCCCGTCGTGCGCCACGGCCCGCCGTTAGCCCCGTCGCGTCGCCTCTGGCCCGCCACGCGCTCCGCCGAGAAGACGTGCGCAAAATGGCGCTGCAGCTCGGCCGGTACGCCGCCGTGGACCTCTGCCAGGGCACTCACAGGCAGCGTCGCCGCCGAGACGGCAGCCGCCGACGCCAGCAAGGACGGGGGTGCCGGAGAGACGGCGACGGCCTCTGCGCCGTACGGCGACCCAGGCTGCACCAGCACGTTGGTTGCCTGCAGCAGGTACTTGCTGGCCCCTACTGCGGATGTGCCGGAAATGTAGCGACATGCGTGGGAGTCCTTCTGAGCAACCACGTCGCTGTCGTCTGCAACGCGCAGTGTGGCCGCGACGGTGTGGGCACGCAGGAACGTGGTCGTCACCTGATCCTCCGCGAGGCTCAGAAGTCGTGCGACATCCAGCAGCTCAACGGCGTCACCGCTGCGCCAGTGGTGCTCGGAGGCCACGCGCGCGGGCACCAGCAGTACATTGCCAGTGCTTGGCCCCTCAGCGACGTCACCGCCGCCGCTGCCGTCGTCGCCTGACGATGGCACAGCGCGCACCAGACCCCACCGTGGCGGGAGGGCTTGCTCCTTCTTGCGCGACGTGGATGACGCGGCGGCCTCGCGGGAGCGCGTCGCGACGACAAAGTGGACGCCCTCGTGCATGGCGGCGGGGCCGCTCTGGAGGCGGTTGCCCTCGCCGCACTCGACCTCCTCCACCCGCACGCGCGCCTGCACGCCGCCGGCGATGCAGACGGTGAGCACCATACCGGGGAACACGACCTGCACCTGCTGCAGCAGCACCATCTCGATACGCAGCGCGTTGAACTCGACGACCTCGCTCTCGTCGACGTTCAGCGGGGCGACCAGCACGCGGGTGGCGCGCGGCACCGACGTCAGCGGTACCGCACGCACCGCCGCCCCGTTGTCCAGCCCGAGGTCGCGCGCCAGAAAGTACGACATGACGATCTTCTGCTTCTGCTGCCCGTGCGGCTGGTCCGCCAGGCACCCAACGAAAACGTCACGCACGCTGCCGTCGCTGCCGCCGTCGATCTCGAGGCGCAGCGGCACCACCTGCGGCACCATCCCGCCGAAAAAAGACGCGATGCACGTCTCGCGGAAGGAGGACGACACATACACAAACGAATCGCGCCGCTTGTGGTCGATAGACACCTCAACGTTCATGATGGCTGTACGCGTAGTTATTCTCGTTATGATCCTTTTTTTTTTCTTGTTTGATTGGAAAAGGGAATGCTTTTGATATCTTAGTGAATGCGGAAGAGGAAAAAGAAAAAAAAAAGAAGTTAAAAAAATAGAGTTCGAGAGAAAATGTAGGTGCACACTCCTTCAGTGCGGCTCGCTTCAGGATCCTTTCGACTCGTTTCTCCTATGAGTTATCTATGGAGTTTACAAAAAAAAAAAGAAGAAGAAGAAAATAAGAGGGGATGAACAGAATACGAGGGAAGGGAAGAGACGGCATGTACATGAATGAGTGCAAGTCGAGAGGCGAAAGTCAAACGTTCGAACGGTGTCTACTTGGTACTTGCAAACGAAATAATTAAGTAAACAAATTAAAGAAAAACCAAAATGTGGTGTATGTGCTTGCTTTCATGAAGGAGGATGTGCACATCATACCATACCTGTATTGTTGTGTCAAGGTGAATGCACAGTAGTAATGATGAAATGAACCCCACCTCTATTTCTTTTTCCCCCATGCCAGGGCCTACTCATCGCCACTACTAGGCACAAACCCCCAGCGCAGTAGCCAGTACTCGCGCTGGGCTGTGGTCTGCGCGGGAGTCGCATCAAAGAGGCGGGTGAGGGCGGCGCCGCAGGGGATGTCAGCGGCCGCGACGAGGTGAGCGCACGGCTGCGCCGCATCATGCCCGCGGACGCCGAGCCGCTGACTCTCGACCGAGTCTCCGACAGTGACGTGCAGCGCGGCGTTGGGCCGGTAGGCGTGGCGGCAGAAGTCGATGAGGGGGTACATGACGAGCCCGTCGGCGTCGTCGCGGACGGCGCGCGCGAGGGCCATCGAGAGCGCCCACGCCGCACTGGAGGCTGCAAAGTGCGGCAGCCGCTGCTCCAGCGCGCGCGCCAGGCGGTGCATCTTCCCGCAGAAGACGCGTGCCTCGGGCGTCCGCAGCGCCGCGCGACTGATGAACGGCGCGTTCGCCGCCCCGCGCGCCATCAGGGCGTTGCCGTCGTACAGCGCCTCGAGCTGCGCCGCCAGCGCCGCGTCGCCGGCCATCGCGACCGCATCGTCCGCGTCCGCGTTGTACAGATCGTGCAGGAACTCGAGGTACGGACGCTGCGCGCCGCGGCGGTCGTGCAGCTGCCGCGCGAGCAGCTCCGCCAGACGCTCCAGCGGCTCCTGCCCGCGCCCGTAGGCCGTCCTGCCCAGCCCTGCCTCTACCGCCACCGCCGGGCACAGCCGCAGCGGCACAGACAGCAGCGGCGTCCCGGCCGGCAGGTCCCGGCGGGCGACCAGGGCCAGCGAGTCGTCGCCGCGCCGCCGAATCTCAAGACCACCACACACCGCCGCGCCGCGCCGCGCCGCCCATCGACACAGCGGTCGCGCCGCCGGCACGCGCTTGCTGAACAGGTACGGCCACACGAATGTGTACGTCTCGAGGTTTCGGCACACTAGTTTGCGCGGAGGCCCATCCACCACCAGCAGCTCCAGCATTGTCCAAAGAAGAGGCTATAACGAGGGAAGAGGGGGGGGGGGGGGGTGGGTAGGGATCTAGCAAACAAAAGACACACACACAGTAGTAGACTATATATTTATAGAAGATCTAACACGCCTTCGAATAGGGAGGAAAAAACAAAATCAGCGAAGTGAGGAATGTGGAGAAAGTGGAAGAAGAGCGAGGCTATGCATGCACATGTAACGTGTCGGTGCGTTCAACACACACATTTCTGAAAACCGTGCAAACACACGCGCACACACACACTCACACACACACACACATACAGATAAAGATGTCGAGAGTGATGAGAGCACACTCGCTTTATTCATGTTATCTGCATCTGTTTCCCCCTTCCCTTCACAACGTTGAAACTTGTGAAAGGAGATTTACCGACAACTCTAAAAGTTTTTCTGATATACCTTTTCTAATCCCTTCAACACATACCTGCATAGTATATTGCTTGGTGAAAATAGACATATTATTAGAGCGACAGAAGAAAAAGAGGGAGATGGTGAGAGAGAGGCATGAGTGTTTCAACGCCACGCGATTTAAAGTAGCAGGACCAGACGTCAAGTCTATATGTCTTTTCCGTTTTCTGTTTTTCTATTTATTATTCTTATCATTTACTGGTAGACGTACTGCTCGGCGTTGTCGCGCAGCTGGCGGGCGGAGGCCTTGCCGTCCTTGAAGAGCTCGTCTATCAGGTTGACGTCCTCCTCCTCAATGCCGTCGCGGCCGTTGGTCTGCGCAACGATGAGGGCCGGCGTGAGCAGCTGCGTGGCGTAGCGCAGCGAGGTGGCCTCGCCGATCTGTCCGAGCCGCACGAGCGCGTCGTCGGAGATGCTGACGCCCTCGACCTGCGCGCGGATTTGCACAATGGACGTGATCTCCTCGAGGTTGTACTTGCAGGTGCGGACGATGAGGAGGCGATCGAGCAGGTCGGTCGGCATGCCGTGCGGCGCCTTGATCTCCGTCATGCGGATGCGGCAGCTGCCGCGGTTCGTCGCGAAGATGACCACCGGCGCGAGCGTCGACTCGAGCGCCTTGTTGAGGTACGTGAAGCACTCAATGTCGAGCATGTGCACCTCGTCGATGAAGAGCACCCCGGGGACGAGCTCCGCGACGCCCTGGTCAATGTACTTGTTGACCACCTTGTTGATCTCCTGCCGCAGCTTCTCAGTTACCTCCGTGCGGCGCTGGCGCATCAGGCTGCTCACCATCGAGAGCGCGTCCTGCCCCTGGTTCGGCTTCGCGTTGGCCATGTCGAGGTCGTGCAGCGTCACGTCCTGGATGACCTCCTTCTTCTTGTGCACGTCGCCCTTGGGCACCGGCACGTACTCGTCCGCCTCCAGGTCGTGGTCGCCGATGTAGGCGTCGGAGCGGCCGACGCGCTTCACCGCGCCGGAGCTCGCCTCGATGTAGATGACGTCGCCGACCGTCACGCGCTCGCGCTCGAGGCTCTCGTAGATGGCCGCGTCCAGCTTCAGCTGCTTGGAGCCCTTTTGCGACCGCAGCGTGATGACCACATGCGAGATGGACTTGCCGTACCCGCCGAGAGGGTTGTCGGTCTCCTCCGCGCGCAGCTCCGTCACCTCGCCCTCGTAGACCTCCTTGTTCTCCTTGATGCGCAGCCCAATGGCGCGGCGGAAGTTCTCCATGAGAACCTCCGTCTTCTTCACCTCCGTGCTGTACACTTCGCTGCCCACCATCGGGCAGAAGGGCACCTTGGGGCCCAGTTCCTTGGAGATTCCCAGCGCCAGCGCCGTCTTGCCGGTCCCTGGGGGTCCCGCGAACAGCAGTGCGCGTCCAGCCATCTTCTTGGTGCGAATCAGCTCGACCACGATGCCGGCCGCCTCACGCGCCTTGGACTGCCCAACGAAACCGTCGGCGCCTGGCTTGGCCGTGCCCTGGGCGTCGAGCCCCAGGCCCTTCACGTGCGTGTGCGCCGCCACGCGCTCCTTCTTGGTGGTCGACACCACCTCCTCGATCTTAATGCCAGACATGGTGTTCGTAGTGATCAGGGAGGGGGGGGGGGGCGGCGGGGAAAAGGAAAGTCAGGAGTTATTTTGCGCCTTGAATTTCGTCAAAGTGCGTATGTATATCACGTGCGCTTTAATCAAGGCCGTGGCGTCTATCTATCTCGCGTAAAGTAATTGAACTGGCGGCGTGAGGGATGTAGGATAAGATGGAAATGAAAGGAATCTACGACATAACCAACGTCAAACGCTGCTTTGCACGTTATGCTTCCGCGGTAAAGTACACAGCGATCCACCACATGACACACACACACATACGATTCTCATCTTCCCCAAAGAATAGTACGCTACGCGAAATGGAGAGATAACTGATTCGTATTTTTCTTCTTCTCCCATTGATATACATTTATATATGTATATTATATATGTATATTCTCGTTAGCAGATCCAACACACACACACATACACACACCTATGCTATAACACAGTTTGGATAAGATGTGAAAAAGTACAACAACCACACACTGTCTCAGCGTCTCTGGCGTCCACTGGCGAGCTCCCGCACCACTTCATCGATGTGAGTGAGCTCCTTGATGTACGGATGGTCTTTGGAGACGGCGGCGAAGAGAATCGTCTCGGCATCGGCGAGAGCCTGCGCTGCTTTCTCGTGGCTGCCCTTGATGGCGTAGGCGTGCGCGGCCTTTGCAGTCGCGATGCCGAGACCCATGTGCATCCCTTTGAAGCGGCGGCGCGCGACCTTGTACGCCTCGAGATAGTGCTCAGCCTGAATGCGGTCGTCGCCGACCTTGCCGCACGCGTCTCCCAGCGCGATGTAGGTGTCGATCAGATTCACGTGCTGCATCCCGAAGGAGCTCTTCTGCACATCAACGGCGCGCTCCAGCAGAGCTCGCTGGCTGTAGTGATCGCCGTTGGCCGCGTGCGCTGCCGCCACGTCCATTAGCGTCAGCGCGAGTTGCGGGTTCTTGTCACCGAGTCGCTTCTCCTGGATCTCGAGGGCGGCCTGTGCGAGCTGCAGCTGCTGGGCCGCGTCGCCGTTGTTGCCGCAGGCGCGCGCGAGGGTGAGCATCGCGATGGAGGTCTGGATGTGCTCGGAGCCGCAGTGGCGGCGCACAATGCCGTGTGCGCGTCGCGCTGTGGTCAGCTGCGCAGGGAAATCGCCGCGGTGGGCGTGGGCGCTGGCGAGCAGCAGCAGCACGCGGCCGACCTTGGCGTGTTGGGGGTTGAAGCACTTCTCCGTGACGGTGAGTGCGCTCTCGAGCAGCTGCCGCATCTCGTCGTAGCGCCCCGTCTCCTCCATCGCGCAGGCCATGTTGTAGAGCACCATCGCGTACTGCGGGTGCTCCGTGCCGTAGGCGGCCTCTACCATCTTGCGCGAGCGCTCCAGCAGCTTCAGCTTCCGCTCCTGGTTGCCCACCTCGCCGTATGCGCACGCGAGGTTGTTGAGGCAATTCATCAGCATCGGGCTGTCGCGGCTGTGATGGGCCGACTCCACCTGCTCCCACTTCTCAATGGCCGCGAGGAAGTTGCCGCCCTGGAAGGCCTCGCCGGCCTCCTTGTTGAGCTTAATCATCTCCACCTCCGACAGCGTCCGCGCGGTGCCGCCGCCGCCAGCGCTACCGACGGCGCACCACCGCCGCTGACACACCGACGCTGCACCCAACGACCCGGATGAAACGCGGCTGCACTGCGCAAATGATGAAAAACTAGGTACGCGGCGAACCGACACACGGACAGCACGCGCGGAAAGGGCACGGGGCAGAAACATGCTCGGGCAAGATCTATAGAGAGGACGATGCTACAGCGCACTTGAGGGCTTCTCTCAGTAGTGTCGTTAATTGTACACACGTGCACTGTTGATCCCGATGAGCAAATCTTTTCTTTTTAATTTTTATGTGTGTGCAGGCGATAAACAGGTGAGGAAGGGATGGATTGAAATGTGAATCGCATCACATGGAAAGTCACTTCATTTTCACTAATTTCGTGACAGTAGCGCAGTCGGAACGCCAGCCAAGTATGTTTCACTCCGTTAAATGCCTACATACTGATAATTTGTGCCAATGCAGCAGCGTCATCACATATATAAGGAAAAGCTGACGCCGTCTTTCTTTTTTTAATTTGACAGAAAAAAGATGACCACACAGACAAAGAAAGTAATAGTGAGGAAAAAAAAACATGTAAGGAAGTGTGAGGTGGTACTGTTATGATGAATTGCAGAGGAAGCGAGTAATGGAGAACAAAAAATAAACGAAAAAACAAACGCGAATGTAGTGAAATAATAATAATAACAACAAGGCATGCGAGTTGATCACACCTTTCATGTTAAAGAAACTATGAAGTACGTTATGTATGTGCGGGTATGCTTGCAACACAATGATTTCGTCGGCCTCACCCTCTCCCCCTTTTCCGTTTCTTGACTTTCCTTACCTGGCTGCAAAGTGCTTCGTGGGAGCTGACGAGCTCTCGTAATACCATACGGCGAGGAAAAAGGGAGTCAGAGTGTGTGGAAAAGGAGAGACACGAAGAAATGTAAAGGAGAAAAAAGTGGATAGAGAAAAAGAAAGAGAACAGCAAGAAAAGAGCCTGACGTGTTCTTTTTTTTTTTTTCGTTGTTGTTGTTGGTACAGGCTGATGGAAGTGCCGAAGGCGACTGCTTTCACAGAAGAGCGGAAGCGCGAGGTGAGGCCGCGTCACTCACAAGTGAGAGGAAGAGAGAGAGAGAGAGAGAGAGGAGGAAAAAGATGGCACTGATTAAGAACGATGAGAATGAATACGATGTAAAAAGGGGGAAAAAAGAGATCCCTGTATGCGTGACCCTTTATTCTCCTTATCCTTTTTGCCCTTTCTTGCCCTCGGTCGCGAACAGGGGTGGGGGGCGTCTACAGTCCAACGACCTCGAGGAAGGAGGGCTGGTCGGCGTTGGGGGGCACCTCGCCGTGCACAGTGGAGCGCGCGACGATGGAGGCGACGGAGCTGCCGCAGCGGCGCTCGACCATGTCGGCGTAGAGGTCGATGACGTTCTTCTCGCCGTAGTGCTCCATGATGGTGGCCTTGTTGCCGTCGCTGAGCTGCCCCTTCTCGCGCAGCGTCGCGGAGAGGTAGAGGACGCGGCGGTCGTCCTTGGTGGCGGCGGCCTCGAAGGCGCAGCCGGCGTAGTGCAGCACCTCCTCCTCGGAGAGCTCGATGACCTCGTTGTACGTGTCGGCGAGGTGGTCCTCGAAGCGCTGCTTCTCCTCGTCGCTGTCGAACTCGAGCAGGCTCTTGGCCCACGCACAGATGCCGGTGCCGCACCAGCCCAGCACGTTGGTGTGCTGCACCGGGGCGCCCTTCACCTTGGCGCTGAAGACGAAGCGGCGCTCCGGGGGGATGTTGAGGTTCTCCTCGCTGCACAGCACCTCCAGCACGTCGGGGCTGGAGACGGCGGAGCGCGCCATGAAGACGCACTGCCCGTCGGCGGAGAAGACGAGCGAGCCGAGGCCCTCGAGGAACTTCTTCTCGTCCTGGAACTGGCGCAGGTCGATGAGCTCGATGGCGTCGGCCTCGGCGGCCGCCGTCAGCGGGTCCAGCAGCTGCGTCTTGGCCAGCTCGTCCTGGCGGAAGCGCGAGACGGGGTACAGCACCGCGACGCGCCGCTCCACAACGCCCTCCTCGTTGGTGAAGTCGTGGAAGGAGACGGCGTCGGCGGCGAGCACGGCCAGCCCGCGCTGCTCGAACTTCTTCTGCGCCGCCTTGCCCTCCTTGGCCAGGTCGACGGTCACCAGCTTGGCGCCGGCGAGATCGCGGGGGATGCGCTGCACCTCGTTCATCAGCCCGTGGATCAGCGCCTCGTCGGCGAGCTCGACCGTCGCGGTGACCGCCATGCCCGTGATCAGCACGTTCTCCTTGGGCGCCGCGGGGTTCGGGCCGAACTTGACGGGGTTCACCACAAGAAACGACGACATGAGTGGTGTGTGTGTGTGTGTGTGTGTGTGTGTGTGTGTGTGTGTGTGCGTATGCGTGCTCTGAGAATGGGATGATCAAGAGAGATGTGCAGGGACAATCGTGGAATACGAAGAACAATAAATATGCGCAAGTGTGCCTAGAGCTGTATCAGACTACATCAAGTGATGTGTATAGAAGAGAGAGAGAGAGAGAGAGAGAGAGAGAGGGAGAGGAGAGTGAGAGAAAGTGGAGTAAAGCATTTTTGTTCAGCTATTGCAGCGCGACGCGCGCGCCGAGGTACAAAGTTAGAGCATGACACGTGGTATTCCTTCAGCAATTCTTTGTGTAAATATCACTAATTTTCCTTCGTTTATTCGAAATGTGCAAAGTGCAGCAGAGAGTCCATTGATACTGTGGAGAAGAACGAGAAGGAAGAAAACAAAACAAGAGAGAGGTGGACGAAGCCATCCCTCTCGTATTATTATGCATTAGGTAATGGGAGGGCGGCCCGTGAGGCACGCACGCACTGGTGTCATCACGCGGGCGCAGCGGCTGCCTCGTCCAGAATCGCATTGAGCTGCTGCAGCGACGCCTCCGACAGCCCCAGACGCGGCGCGACGTGCCGCAGCAGATTGAATAGCGCGGTGACGAACGGGACGGACGCGGGGGCGGCCGACCACGCAGCCAGACCCAGTCGGCAGGCGTTGAGCAGCATCTGCGCCTGCGCGTCGGTGAGTCCGTCCGCGCCGCCGCTGCCGCCGGCCGAGGCCTCCGCGAGGGAGCGGATCTGCCGCGACAGCTCGTTGAAGAGCGAGGCGGAGGCGGGGTCGCGCACGCCGCGCTCGGTGATGGTCTGCGCCAGCAGCCCCACCATGGCCGCCGTGCTGCCCGCGCCGCCGCTCTCGGTGCGCGCGCGCTTCACCGCGTCGCCGCCGCCGTCCTCGTCGTCGTCGTCGTCCGCCCCCGGGGCCCCGGAGATGCGCAGGAGGTAGTCGGTGTCGAGGCCGATGTTGATTTCGTGGAAGTGCGTCGTGCCCGCGCAGCGCGCCTCGCGGTCGTCGGCCGGGGGCAGGCCCAGGATGCGCGCGCGGTAGGCGGCGCGGCGCTCCGCGCGGTACTCCTCCGCGGAGACGCCGTCGAGGTACATCTTCCAGTGCTCGATCGCCTCGCGGCGATTGCACGGGTCGTAGCCGAACTGTTCGCGCAACACCTGCTGCACGGCGGGGTCGGGGCTTGACAGCGCCACGTCCTCGGCGGCCAGTGTGCGCACCTTTTTATACTGCTTCTTCTCCTGCACGCAGTTGCCGCAGCGCCGCCGGAAGTGGCGGTTGATGACGCCGCACGACGAGCACTTCCAGTCGCCGGCGCGGCACTCGAGCGGCAGCGAGCCCTCCTCGCCGGGAGGGTGGTAGAGGCGGCACTTGTCGCCCCACGCGCAGCGCCCCTGCAAGTACGCCATGCACGGCTGCCCAAAGTCGTTGAGGCCGTCCTCGTCCTGCGCGGCGCGCTCCTCCGCGTCCCACTGCGCCTCCTCCGCCTCGCGCTGCTCCCGCAGCTCGGCGGGATGCTCCACCGCCCACAGCCGGTCGCGCTTCGCGTTCCACAGCGCCTCGACCACGTGCCGGGGGAAGACATTCTCCCAGTGGCTGACGAGACTCTCGTACTTGCTGCCCAGCTTGGGGTCCTCGTACGGCAGGTAGTCGCGGCCGATCTCCAGGATGTACTTGCCCGCGGCGTGCCCGTACTTGTCCCGGTCCTCCTTGCACAGCTTGTCCAGAATGTACCAGCACGTCAGCTGCTTCGTGCCCGTCCACGACTTGATGTGGCGGAAAATGGCGCCGACGACGAGCTCGTACGACTCCTCCGTGTCCCCCACCGCGCGCGCCAGCTGCGTCGCACTGTTGACCGTCTCCTTGCCCGGCTTCTCCACGGTGCGCAGGCGGTGACAGAACACGGCGAAGCGCCGCAGCGTCTCCAAGTCCAGCGGTGGCGGAGGCTGGAAGAACTCTTCGCCGCCTCCGTACATTTTCTTTTCCCTCGACCTTGGTGGCTCTTGGAACTAGTGAAGAGAACAGAGTGCGCCTTTGTGCTATGTGTGGACCTGCAAGTACGGTATTTGTCTCTAGAAAAAAAAAATATCCCTCAAAGTTGTCGTCCGTGCTGAGTGGGTTTGAGGATATGATGCAGAGGTGGGGGGGGGGGGGGGTGCTGTTCTGTATATAAAGAGGGGAATCGAGCATCTCTCTCTATATATCTTTTTTTTTTAATTTGTATCCCATTTTAGAGGTCATCAATTAAAAAAAAAATTTCAAAAACACATCCCATTCAAGTCAAGAAATACCGAGGACAATAGGAACACATTGATTTTTAATTAAAGTATCATTGAAGACAGACGTGCCGCACGGAGAAGAGTAGAGTACGTACTGCTCTTTTCAAACAAGTTTTCCAGTCAAGACACAAAGCAAAAACAACAGAAAATGATGTAACTGTATAGTATTGAATGATTTATATTTGGTATCTTACCAGCATCTATAAGAGAACGGGGGGGGGGGGGGGGAGAGGTGGGGGGCCAGGGGAAAAGTCCTACACGACAAACATCACAGCGGTTATTATTATTATTATTTCTTTTTTTTTGCTATCGATATGATGCGTCGCCCACTCTTTCCTTGAGTCATTCACTTCCGTTCCGCAGCGACACCATCGCATTCGAGGAAGAGCGCATCGTCGCAGCACGTCTTAGAATTCTCCACCTCCACCCGCTGCTGCATCAATCGCCGCGCGAGTATCGCACGGTCCGCCATCAGCATCCGCGCACGCACTACCAACGCCTCCACGTGCTCCTGCGCGTACGGGAAGGACACGGGGTCGGTCTGCGTCGCCGCCGTCGTCTTGGACCTGCGTACCGCTGCCTCCTGCACAGTAGCACCATCACCACCACCAATCCACATGGCCGCCTCCCTGCCCACGACGCCACCAGAGTTGCAGCTGCTGTTGGTGCTGGTGCTGGTGCTGCTCAGACACGAAACACTAGTGCTGATTCCTCGCATGCTCCCGCCGGCGGTGCCCGCCTCCGCATTCTTTTTATTGCTGTTGGAGTGTCGCAGAAGCACTCCGCCGCTGATAGAGCGCCGATGAGGGGAGTTGGAGAAGACGGAGACGTTCGGCGTCGACTCTGACCGCGGGGAGGGCGAGAGCGACAACGGAAGCGACAGCGCACGGGCCGTGGGGAGGGGCGGCGGCGGGGATAAGACCGGACGCGCGCGCGGCGGACCCCCTGCGCTGCTCAGAGGAGACTCCGACGTGCACTGCGCGACGACCGCGACGTCAGGCGAGACGAGCGCGTGTCTCACCCAGCTGGGAGACGCCGTCACGCAAGTCGAGGAGGTTCGCGCGCCAGTCAGTCCTGCAGGCTCCGCATCGCACGATTTCCCACCGACGCGATCGTCGTTTTCTCTGCTCTCACGGGGCGACGACGGAGTCCACTCGCGGCGAATGCACGGGCAAGCGGGAGCGATCCCTTCGCCTGCAGCTGTTACGCAGGAGCCTGCTGCTGCCGCGGCGAGAGCAGAGACGTCTCCGTCGAACGTGACGGCGTCCGCGCTGTCGCTGCCGCTGGTATGGCTAGCCACAGAGGTTGCGATCGCATCGTCCGTCACATCTGCGGGCGCTACATCGTGAGGAGTGCGGGTAACGGTGCTCGCAGACGGGTACTCATCGTCTTGGCGCTGATGGCATCGCGCCAGCAGAGCCTGCATGCGCGGCGTGGGAGCGTAAGCGCGGCGTTCAGGATGTTTCTCTGACAGGTACGAAATGGCGGAGCTTCTCCCGCACAGTATGGCGTCCAGTCGCGTCTCACGGTGCCCTGTCTCCGCGCGGGGCGCCGGTGCTGTTCTACGCCCCTCCGCGCGCTCAGCCCACCAGCGAAAGGTCGACGAAAGTAACACGGCGTTTCTCCGCCGCCGCACCGCTGCCTCGAACATCCGCACCATACGATTCTCCAGCGTTTTTTGTTTCCACACACGCCACACCGCGGACTGCGACTCCCGCTGCTCCGCCCGTCGCGTCTCTAGTCTGCGGAGCCACACCCGGAAGTAGGCGCGCTTGCGTTCCCTGTAGGGCAGCTGCTGCGCGAGGCCGCTGAAGCAGAGCAGGCGCCGCACGGGGCTCTCGCCGCCGTCCGCCGCCTGTGCCCCCTCGCGGAGCTTCAGCAGCACCAGGCGATCGCAGCGGTACACGTCCAGTCGCCGCTGCCACGCGGCCTTCCACCGGCGAAACAGCCGCGCGCGCAGCACGTCGAAGCGGTACGCGCGCACCCGCAGCTCCTCCTCCTTCTCCCGCTCGTCCAGCTTGGCGAGCTGGTTCAGCTCAAAAGGGGTCGCCGGCCGCGACCGCGGGACGGGAGGCGGGAGGAGCGGCGGCGCGTCGTCTGCGCTATCCCACCGGCTGGATACTGGTGAGTGGGACGCGACGCGTTCCGCCGAGAAGGTCGCAGCCGCAGCTGCGACCTCAGCTTCCCACGCCTCCGCGACCTCAACGTCTTCGGCGTCCTCGTCTTCCTTCTCTGCCGCTTCTTCGCATGCGGGGCCGTCCGCGCCAAGCGCCTCCGCCGCGGCGTAGCACGGCGTGGGGCGGCGGTTCGCTGCCGTCGGGACGGAGAGTCGCGGGAGTTGCTCGTCGGACGCGTCGCTGTCGCGGAAGGAGACGGAGGAGATGCTGCTCGTGCCAACGCTGCGGGCGTCGCCGCCGTCGTTGTCCAAGTCCTCTTCCGGCCTTCTCTCATCGTGGACGGCGGGCGCTTCTGCTTTTGCTTGTGGCTGCTGTTGCATCCCAGGAGACGGCGCAAAAAAGCCGCGCCGGCCGGTGACATTCACCTCGCGAAGAAGAACTTCGTGGTCCGCCGCCGCTGCTGACGCCGCCGCAGCAGGAGGTGAAGAGCCACGAGCGGAACAAGTCATCGATTTCGGTCGTCGTGAGGGACTCTCCGCACAGCTGGCCAAGCTTGACCAGCAGGGAGCACAACTGCACGTCAACGTAGCTGATGGCATGCCGGATGGGATCCTCCGCCCACTCGGCCACCACGGTCGGCGCCGCCGGCGGCATCCAAGTGGGCACATTAGAGTTGTCGTCGGACTGCTGGACTCCTTCGCTGCGAGTCGCTTCCTGTGCTGCCGAGACCAAAAGACTGCTAGTGATGGACGAACTCGGTCCTTCAGCGGCGGCTTGCGCTCCCGCGCCGTCCGCCCCAGTTCTCGAGAGCAGCGAGGACACGGCGGAGACCTCCAGGATGGTCGACGCGGAGCACTCGAGTACCGCGGTCCCGTCATCGTTCTCTGCACCCTGTCCTGCTGCCGGCGGCTCTGTGCCCCTCCTTCGTGGTACTTGACTTGGCCTCTTGCTCTCGCTGTGTGCGGCTGCGCAACGCTTGAGCGCTGCCACCACGTCGCGTACCAATAGACGCGCGGAGTGGGCAGTCTGAGCGGCCGTCGCGGCGACGGCGCCGGCGGCGGAGCAGTGCGTGAGCAGATCAGCCACTGTGCGAGGCCGGGGCGGGTCGACGATGAGAAGGCCGAGACGCCGCTGTTCCGCGTGCATCGCGACGCGTGCGAGGAGCGAGAGCAGGAAGGCGCGCAGCTGCACGCGGCGGCACAGTTCCGGCAGCAGATGGCTCTCTCGGAGGAGGGCGCGGGCGGCGGCGGCCACCTCGGCGCGCGTCACGTCGCGACCGTCGAGTTTGCGCAGACGGCAGTCGGCTGGCGAGAGCGGGCGCGGCCAGGAGCAGATGCGCAGGACGTGCGCGCGGTAGTGCGGGAGGCGCGCGACGGGGTTGAACTCTAGCGAGAGGAAGGCGAGCTGCGGAAGCAGCGCCAGCGGCTCGCAGTGCTCCACGCGTCGCACCGCGTTCCCCAGAAGCGACAGCCGCACCACGTTGCGGAACTGCACGACGCCGAGAATGGTATGAAGGTGGTTCCGCGAGAGGAGAACGGTGTGCAGCGAGAGCGCGAGAGCGACGTTGAAGCCGCAACCGTAGGGTTCGCCCGTCCCGCCGCGCGCGCCGCCCTGCCGCTTCTCGCTTGCCAGGAGGCGCGCAAGCAGCTCTCGAGTCGTAGGGCACGCCAGCGTCTCGGAGACCGCCGCGACGACGGAGGCGGGGGCGACCTCGGTGAGGGTGTCGAGTGCGCACGGGTGGATGTCGATGTCGGTGATGCCCGCGGACGTGCAGGTCAGCCGCTCCAGTGACGCATCGATGGCCTTTGGGTTGCGCCGCACGTACTCGGAGAGCGCCAGCGGCGGCACCAGCATCGATTGGAATGGTCTACTCATGGGGCCGCTCCGCGCAAGACATAACTGTAACTGGAGAGGTGGGGGGGGGGGAAGGAGTTAGGAGAAAGAGAGAGAGAGAGAGAGAAGAGAGAGAGAGAGAGAGAGAGAGGAAGAAGGTGCGGATGATAACGAGGATTGACTCTAGCAGATGTTTGCTGTGCGTGTGTGCAGTATTCTATGCTTTAATAATCTATGCAAACCTTGGAAGGCTAATGAAGAGAGTGGAAGAGGAGGGACGCGGGCGCTATGTATAAACGGTGGCGTAGAAGAAAAAAATATAATAAAAACAACGAAAGTCGGACGAAAAACAGGTGCTACAAGAGGAAGTGTGATATTTGTAGTAGTCAGAGAGAGAGAGAGAGAGAGATAGAAAAAAAAACAAATATGTAGTGTAAAATAAGATCAATTTGTGCATAATGACTGATTGTGGAATACAGCATCAGAAGAGAACATTGAGGGCAAACCGTGTTTTCGGGACGTGCACACTGTAAAACTCTTTACATACAGATATACACCCGGTGGTCTTTCATCAGAGAAAAACGAAAATGGGATACCTAGTTCAGTTCTCAACTGTTCACCACGACATGCAATCATCAGGTGTTTTTTTTTTTGGGGGGGGGGGGCACACAACAAGAATTATTCTGCACATCCACTTCAATCCTTGTATGATACAGGAGAGCTCGAACGCAAAGGTATTATTATTATTTTTCTTTTTTTTGGTGGGAAAAATTCAGGGAAACAGTGGGCCACATCTTTGAAGAAACTGTATGAGATGGAGTGTGCCGCGAAGGTTCTATTATGCAATTCGAAGATCAAGAAGCCAAAAACAAACGCATCCCTCACAGCACAACAGTTGAACCATTCGGTGCGAAAAAGTACAAGTAGCAGACACACACACGCACATACGCGCGCACTCCCGCGGCCGCACAATCCAGAAATCATGAATATGGCCTACACAAATCATTGTACAAATCGGGCAAGGATGTGATGGGGAGAAGGAAGGGGGAGGAAAGATCAAAAGAGGCGTCGGGCTCGTGTCGAAAAAAAAAAGGTGAGAACACAGAGCAGTCATGGAGCATTGATAAAAAAAAGAGGTTGAACACATTTAGAAAAAGACACATGACAAGAAAAAAAGTGTGTAACCAATGTAATGATTAGGCTACACAGTTTGTCTCTTGTTTCCTTCGGCTTTTACAGAACAGAGAAAGAAAGAGAGAGAGAGAAAAAAAAAAAAAAGAAGTGGAATGTGTAGAGATGCTGAAGACGAAATGATGATAACTATGAAAGTAAAAAGGCGCAACGAGTACTGTTTCGCTTTCCTTGACTGACTCCTCGTCTATTTCACGACGGGACTAGGCGCCGCGCATATTCCCGATAACACTGGCGCGCATCTTGTCCATGAACTCCATGTCCTGCTGGTGAATAGCCTCCGCGACCCTCGCCCTGTCGGCAGGCGTCGCAGCGGTGGCGGCGGCCGGTGTCGCAACAGCCGTAGAGGGGCTGCCGCCCGTGCTCGGCGCGGGCGGCGCGTTCATGATGCTGGCAAGGGAGCGGAAAAGCAACACCACCGTCACAGCGCCGGTGACGAGGCCGAGTCCGATGGCGATTTTGCTGCCAACCGACACCTTGTCCTCGTCGATTTTCTTGGCGCCAGGGAAGTAGCTCGCGCCGTCGGTGGCCGCGCCGCCGCGCCCCGGCTCCACCGACGCCGCCGTGCGCCGCTTCTGCGCCCGCTCGCGCGCCGTCTGCACGGACTGCGTCGGCGGCCGGCGCGACGACTGGGGCCGGCGGCGCTGGTCGGGCGCGGCGCGCGGCGGCGAGGCGTTCATGCGGGGCTCCTCCGCGTCGCGGCGGCGGTCGCTCGGCGCGCGGCTCGTCGCCGGGGTGCGCGTGCGCCACGTCGCGCCGGGGCGAGGGCTGAAGCCGTCCCCGCTGCGGCCGTCGTCGGCGCCGGGGGCGGGGCCGCGCTGGGGGGCGAGGGGCGGCGGGCCGCTGGGCTGCATCGGCGTCACCGGCGCCGTGACAGGGGCCGGGGGCGGTGGCGTGCTAACCGGCGCCAGCGGGGGCACGGCGCTCGCGCTGGTGGGGGGCGGCGTGCTTGGGGTGGGAGCCGCCGGAGAGCTGCTCGTCGGCGCCAGCGGCGGCACCGTCGGCGTCTCGGCGAGGCGCAGCGAGGCGGGGCTGTGGGGGGAGGCGGCGGCGCTGCGCGACGGCGTTGGTGCCTTGTACACGCGGCGCGGCGACGCCTGGCGGGTGCTGCTGGCGCTCCCCGCCCCGGCCGGAGACCCCGCGCCGTCGCCCGTGTCGCGGTACGTCCGGGTGGCGGCGACCGGCGGCGGCGGCGGCGGCGCGTCGGCCTCCTCCAGCGTGAAGCCCGCGCGCGTCGTCTTGGAGAAGGCGTCCTCCGACGGCCCCTCCGGCTCCTCGGTGGGGTACGTCGGCAGGCTGTTGGTGCGGCCGAAGGGGGCCGTCTTGATGATGGTGCGCTGCGCGCCGGGCGAGGCGCCGCTGACCCGCCGGTACGGCACCGGCCGCTCCCGCACTGGAGTCGCGTCGTCGTCGCTGCCGCTGCCGCGCGTGCGGCCCACCACGCGCCGGTTCGCGTTGGCCAGCGGCGGCATGACGCCCGAGTCGGAGAGGGTGTGGCGCCGCTGGCGCAGGGGGGCAGGCATCTGCTTCTGCGCGATGCCGTCCGTCGCGCCGGCGTTCACCAGCCGCGCGCTGGAGGCGGCGTGTCGCTCGGGTTTGTCCTGCATGCGACTCATTAGGAGTGTCAGGATCTATTTAAAAAAAAAAGAGAAAGAAAGAGAAAGAGAAAGAGAGGAGTCTAACGCTAATACTCGCCAGCGAAGGAGATAGCTGAAATGTGAAGAAGCTAGTGGCACCTATCACCCAGCTCCCTCACCACTGTTTGTCTCTTCCGCCTGACGTGTGTGTGTGTGTGTGTCGATGGGTTTTGATATTCTTTTTCTTTGCGAAAGAGCTGCACTCAGATAAACTTGTGATTAGACAAAATGAAATAATAACAGTAAGAGTAATAAGAATGTTGACCTTCCAGATTTATAGCGGTTGCCACTGTGCGTCCTGATGCTATCCAAGCGAGTGCGTGTGTAAGTACGTATGAGAGTTCCCTATAGCCACGCGTAAGTAAAAGTAAGTAGAAGAAATACAAAGTTGAGTAGGGGTGAAAATGCAATTTAAAATGTTCGAAGTCATATGATCGATGAAGAAGAACCCTTCCTCTAGAGAAACAGAAATTGAGTAAATAGAAGTTTATCAAATTTTGATAGTACAAAAGAAGTCTGCTTTTTTTCTTTGCGGTGGTTTCCGAATGATGGAAAGCAGCAAAAGGAGCATACGGTTTTTCCACACAGAAAAACACACAACAGGTAATTAAAATCGGTCCGCATACGACTCATTTTTCCCCCCCTCACCTTTAGTAATCTAGAGCAGAGACAGATGTTAGTTAGTAGCCGTGCGGTATCGGAAGGGGGGGGGGGAGAGGAACGGAGGGAGAGCGTCTGCTCCCGCGCATGACCGGTATCGTATTACACGCGGAAGACTATTTAAGCGAAAAGGTGCGTGCCATCAACGAGCGACAAAGTGGGGAACGCAAAAAAAGAGAAAGAGAGAGGAAGCGATCAACAGAAGATCGGGGCGTGTCTAGTTGGGGCTCTAGGCACACGGGATGTCGTCGTCGTGGGGAAGGCCGCAGTCGCACCAGCCGTTGTCGACGGGGATGGGGAAGAGCGTGAGGTAGATGCGCTTGAGGTTCGTGCGCAGCGCCTGCACCTCCACCGACTTGTACGCGTCGGCCGCCTTCTTCAGCGCCGCCTCCCCGCCGCCGGCGCCGGCCGCGAGGTCGATGTCGAGGCAGTCGCGGATGAGCACGCGCCGGCCGCTGGGCAGCTCCACCTCGCAGTCGCCGGTGCGCAGGTTCGTGCGGACGGCGCCGTAGAACTGCGCCATCATGTGGTGGAAGCACTTGACGCGGAAGAGCCGGTCGTGCCCCGACACGTCCGCCGGCACCGTCAGGTCGTCCCCCGCCGCCCCGCGCCCGCTGGCCGCCGCGTCGTCGTCCGCGAGGCGCGCGAGGGCGATGCACGTGACGTCCGCGACGAGGTCGTTGTAGCGGCTCGCCGGCCACACGATCGTCAGCGTCGTCTGCGCGCTCGCCGCCTGGCGCAGCTCCACCCGCACCCCGGGCACCACCTCGACCGTCTTCACGTCCTCGTCGCCGGCGGAGGTGCCGGTCGCGGTGGCGGCCGCCGTCTCGCCGCGCTGGCGCTTGCCGCCACTGCCGCTGTCGGCGGCGGCGCCTCCCATGGCGGGCCGGACGTCGGCCAGCATCGCGCTGCTCGCAAAGTAGCGCTGCAGCACCTCGAGCACCTCGCCGGGGGTGCGGTGGCACGGCAGCGGCAGCACCATCGCCTGCTCCACGTGCGTCACGGTGATGTCGGTGAATTGCTGCACGTCGTCGGGGTGCACGATGCTGTACTGGTGGCCGCCGGACATGAGCATCACGCCGCTCACGAAGCTGCCGTCCGACACGTCCTTGGTGGCGAGGCGGCCCATCACGCGCGCCGTCGTCTCGAGCGCAAACGGGATGCTGATCGTCTTTTGATTCTCCGTCGTGTACACGGTCATGCCGCGGTCGCTGAAGTCCTGCTGCAGCTTGCCCTGCAGCTGCGCCATGGCGCCCGCGTTGCCGTGCACGAGCACCGTGTGCAGCGCGCGGGGGAGCAGCTTGATAAAGTCGCGCGTCTGCCGACCGTCCGAGTGTGCCGAGAAGGAGACGGCCTTGACGGTGCTCATGCGGAGCGGCAGCACCTTGCCGTCCGGCTTGGTCACCTCCTTGGGCTTCTCCAGCACGTCCTTGGCGATGGTGCCGTCGACGCAGTAGCCGGCCATGATGATGCCGCTGCGCCAGTCGCCGCACCACCGCTCGAAGAGCTCGAGCGAGAGACCGGACTGCAGCATGCCGGGCGAGGCGAGCACGACGCAGGGGCCGTCGTCGACAAAGTCCTTGGTGTCCGGGAGCGACTTGATGTACTTGAAGTCGAAGGGGTTGTGGTGGTTGGCGTGCTGCTGCTTCACGCGGTCGTTCATCGCGCTGACGAAGCGCTGGTACAGCTTCATGCACCGCTGCGCCAGCGACGAGGCGTAGTACACCGGAATGCCCTGCAGCTCCTTGTGCTCCTCCCAGTACTCCTCGAGAATCAGCAGCAGCTCCTGCGCGCGACCGAGCGCGAAGACGGGCACCAGGCAGCGCCCGCCGCGCTTCACCACCTCGTGCACCCCCGACGTGAAGATGCGCTCGCGCTCCTCCCGCGACTCGAGCTCGCGGATGCCGTTGGTGCTCTCCGCGATGAGGATGTCCGGCGACAGCGGCGGCACCTCCGCGCCGAGCAGGTGGCGGTCCGGCACGCGCGAGAAGTCGCCGGTGTAGAGCGCGCGCATCCCGGCGATGTCGACCGAGAACATGGCGGCGCCGAGCACGTGGCCGGCGTTGAAGGGCTGGAAGCGGATGCCGTCCACGGTGACCTCCTCGTGGTACTCGACCGTCTCGATGCGCTCCATGGTCGTCTTGAGCCACTCCTGCGTCACGAGGTCGCTCGCGCCGGCGCCGATGCGCAGAAAGTCGTTCATGACCATCTTGTAAAAGTCGCGCGTCGCGCTGGTCATGAAGACGCGACCCTTGAAGCGCGTCTGGTTGATCAGGAAAGGCAGCGCGCCGCAGTGGTCCAGGTGGAAGTGCGTGATGAGCACCACGTCGATCTCGTCGCACCGGATGCTGTCGAAGAAGGGCAGCGAGTCGAGGCCGCTCTTGGCGGGGTGATTGCCGCAGTCGAACATCACCGATCGACCCTTAAACTTCAGAATGACGCACGAGCGGCCCACCTCACCGCCGCTGCCGATCGGCGTAATTTTGACCTCATCCACCAGGACGTCCGCGTCGTTGCTGTGGATTTGCACACCCGAGGAGGAAGGCAACATTTTTCTTTTTCTTTAGATGAAGGTAGAGAGCGATCGGGGTTCAACAAATGTAGATTTACAATGGTCTGTGGTCCACAGAAAAAAGAGCTAGAAGAACAAACTAGAGGAGAGAAGAAGAAAATCTGTACCGCGATGGATGGCGGGAAGCAAGAGAAGAAAAAACACGAAAAAAACAAAAGTAGAGTAACCTGGTTGGGAGAGTATGTTGGGAGGTTGGGATGAGAACGAGGAGTACGGGAGAGAGTAGGTATGAAGGAGGGCAGAAATCATACACATGAATAAAGGCACCACAAGCAAGAGCTACACAATCACTTGCAAAGGGTATCCTAAACACGGAGAAAGGACGCATAAGTGGGGTGGGGGGAAAAGAAAGTAATTAGTGACCACTGCTTTCCGATATGCACTACTCTTATTTTTTTTTCTTTTGAACGAACTGATCGTTCTGAAAGAGTGTTGCCGCATATTGACATGAAGCAAGTGGGGAACCAATCAAGCAAAAAACATGTACAGACGAAACAGCGCAGTGCCTGCCATACGCACGTGAGGGTGGGAGGCGCCACGTGACCTTACAGGAACTCCCGCTCTGGCGAGGAGTAGATAACGTTCTCGATGGCGTTGGTGTCTACCGTTCCGTCGCCGCTGCGCTGTTTGAGGGCCTCGAGTGCTTTGCGCGAGACGGTCAGGAGTGGGTTGACCTTCTTCTCGATGGCTAATGTCGTGGGAAGGCTGCAGCAGGGGATCTCGGAGGGCATTTTGGTGTCGTCAGCAGAGGCGGTGGCTGCGGCGGTGCGCGTCGTCCCGTCCACCTTGCGGGCCGCCTGCACGGCGGAGAGCAGCTCGAAGACGTTGCGGCCGTAGGTGCGCGCGGCGTCGGAGGGGCGCTCGAGCTCCGACATGCTCTTGTTGACGCCCTCCAGCAGCCGCTCCGTGTACTCGTGCCCGACGTAGAGCAGCACGTCCTCGTCGGCGACGGCGGCGCCGGTGCCCGGGTGCGTGTGCACGCCGGGGCCCAGCAGCGCCTCCCGCGTCCGCAGCACGTCGTCGACGCCGCGCAGTTCAAACTGCCCGCCCATCCCGCCGCTGAAGATCACGTCGCCGGGAAAGACGGCGACGCGCTGCGGCCCCTCCGCGGGCGCGGCCGCGCCGACCGCGAAGAGCAGCGACCCGCGCGTGTGGCCGGGGGCCGAGAGCGCCCGCACCGCCGCCGCCCCCTCGCACACGGTGAAGGGCTCCGGCACCGCGCCGGCGGCGTCGGCATCCAGGAGGTCGGTGAGGTCCATTGCGGCGTCGGTGGCGGAGCCGTAGACGCGCAGGCCGGCCGCGACAATCGGCTCCGCGTCCCCGCTGGCGCGCTCCTTCTCGGCGAAGGCCTTCAGGTCGCGCGTGCCACCGGCGTGGTCCCAGTGCTTGTGCGTGATGAGCACGTCTGTGATGCGGAAGGGCCGCCCGCTCCACGCCCGCAGGACGTCCATCACGTGCAGCGTCATGGACATGTCCGCCGGGTCGACGGCCGCCACCGCGCCGGTGCGCAGGCTCGCGATGAGGTAGGCGTAGTTGTCCTGGAACATGGGCACCGGCACCACCAGCAGCGCGTCCGACCCCGCGCCGCTGCGGGGCAGCTGCTTGAGGTCGACGGGGCCGCCGCCGCGCGCAAAGTGGAAGGGCGCGCTGTGGGCTGGCGGGCGCCAGGCGGTGAGTCCGCCGCCGCCGCTGAGCGCTCGCACGCCGGCGCGGTAGTCCGAGTGGGGGAAGGGCACCGAGGCGTGCATGAGCGGCCGCAGGTAGCGGTAGCCGACGCGCTCGCTGCAGTACAGACGGTACACGCCCGCGAAGACGTTGGAGCGGTGAAACCACTCGGGGAAGAAGGGGTTCCGCGGAGTGAGCCCCGACACGTACAGCAGGCCTACCAGCAGCACGCACGACGTGGTGGAGAGGGGGAAGCTAGCGCCATCCGTGTGATTCTGGTGGTACGCATAGGCGATGCCGGCCGCGAGTGCGACGGGACCCACGTGCTGCACTAGAGACGACATCTGAGCCGAGTTGTGAGTTAAGCCTTTTGTTTGCTGCTTTAATATCCATCGAAGAAGGGGCGTGATTACAACCAGAGTTGTGGCATTGAGTTGACATGATTCCGCAAGGAGGAGAGGCAATGGGGGGGGGGAGAGAGAGAGAACGTACATGACAGATAGCACAGAAGGTGTGGTTACTTCCACAACATCCCTTTGCCTCGTGAGTGATAGAAACACACCAAAGTTTTGACGCGGAAGGGAATGCGACTCGTTTTCAAGTAAAAAGGACGAGAGAGGGAGAAAGACGGCACACTACCAAGAAGTTGCTTGGTGTTACCGAATACAACACACACAAAGGTAAGTTAGGGGGTGGGAAATAGTCTTTTGTTTGGAGTACAGTTTGAGTGATTTTATATCATCTTGGGCTTCCTGTTCGACCAGAGGGTTACCGAAGGGAAGTAGAAGATAAACATGCGTGTGGACGTATATGAAGGTCGGTGGCGGGGAGTAGGAGGGGGATTAAGGTTATGGTTAGAGAGAGGGAGAGAGAGAGAGAGAGAGAGAGAGAGAGAGAAGGAAGGAAGGAAGGAAGGAAGGAAGGAGCCTAGTTTTGCGCGTGTTTGCGGTTCAATGTCCTGTGCAGCCACCTACTTTGGCACAAGTATCTAGAGAGGGCAGCATAAAATAAAGACACAAGATGAACAACGACAGCAGCACCAAAATCCAGCAAGAATGAGTCTCAAAATAATAATAAAAATAATAATAATAATAAGATGAGGTCTGTTCGCCATTTAGGATCGAAAAAAGAAAAGAAAAGAAGCAAGGCTGGGAGACAGGGAGAAATAAGAATTAAAAAAGAGAAAAGATATATATATATATAAAAAGGAGCAACATACAGTGACAACATGAGGTGTCAACAACAAAAAAAAATGTCTCTTCTTTAGCAGAGAACGAAGAAAAGCGGAGGAAGGGGAGGGGGGATGAAAAAATACATCGACGGCAACAACAAAAGCTACACGAGTTAATTTGCCGATTTCTTTAATCGTGGTGATAGAAAATAGTTCGAAGTTAATAGATGAGAGAGAGCAAAAATATTATCCTCGAGGAAAGAAAAATAATCAAACATATAAACAAACAAACGAAAAAAAAATGCAAAGGAGCGCAGCGTATTTATCTTACCTGCTTCGCATTTGAAAATATAAGGAGTGTCAGTAAAGAGAGAAAAAAAAGTTGTTATGATGATGCAGAGAGGGAGCTGGGGGGGGGGGGGGGGGAGGAGGAGCACATGAGATTAATGTGGGCAAGGAGAACAATTAGAAGGACCGCCTGTGACTTTGCGTGAGAAGAAGAATGAGGACTAAAATGCTATTGTGAGGAAGAATGCCATTTATATAGAGGGTGAAGCAAAGAGAAGAAGGAAAAAAAAGGAGTTGTTTAGGTCAGAAGAGGCGGGGGGAGGGGGTGAAGAAGAAACAAAGCGAAAGGGGAAAAGAAGAAAGCATAAAAAAGAAAAAGAAAAGGAATCAGTAATAGTAATAGTAGTAGTGACTTTGAAAGAGAGGAGCTGGGAGGTATTTATACAATAAAAAGTTTAAAAAAAAAAGAAGAATAGCTGAGGAGGTGAATTTTTATTCCGTATAGGCAGTTTAGAGGCCGCGAGAAAAAACTGGTGTCGACCGCTACGGCGACAAGCAAATCCACGCCTTCGCTGACGCCGGTTCGAACCAGAATTGTTTCTGCTGCCTCAGGAATGAGAGTCTCTCTCTCTCTCTTTGTCCATTTACCTCAGTCTTTTTTTTTGTTCCTATGTCAAATATTTTTATACATTTTCACTTTCCTCCCAGTCGTTTACTGCGGAGCTGCCGCCGCGTGGCCCAGAGAGCGCCGACGCATGCGCCCGTAGCCACGCGAGGGCAGTTTCGCCGGCCGTCGGGTAAAGGTACGTCAGGCGCGCCCACAGGTCGCGCGCACCGGCGGGGGTGGCGACGGGAATCTCCGCGCCGCTGGGGATGAGCTCGTAGGGCGGCCGCCCGCGGCCCGCCGGCACGCACATGCGCAGCGGGGGAGGGCCGGCGCCGGCGGCACCCCATGCGCGGCAAGCCACGCGGCCGCGGCCCAGCGGCCCTCAAGCGCCGGCGGCGGCGGCTGCGCATTCCACGTGCGGTGCCTCTCCATCGGGCACAAGGGCGCGCCGCCGGCGTCGGTGCCTGTCCACGCGGCGACGGGCTCTACGAACGGTGGCGGCGCCCGCGGCACTCGGGGCGGCGGTGCGGTGGGGGCGGCGGCAGGCGGCAGGGAGGCGGTACGGCGCTGGCGGCCCGCGCTGGAGTAGTCGTATGAGCTGGAGCGCGCGCCGCGGGGAGCCCTGTCGACGGTCTGCGCTCGGCCGTGATAGCTCATTTAGCGAGGCAGCAAGATGTTGTAGATTCTTTGGTAGGTATGACCTGGGTTTCAAGGTTTGCTTGAACACAAAAAGTGAATATAGCTGCGCTTTTTACTCGAAAAGAAACAAATAACTTATTAAGTTCTCCCTTATATAAATAATAATATGGTCTATTGCCAGAAATTAAACAAAAGTCAGAGCGGAGAGTTGGAAGTTGGCAAATAAGAAAGAAAAAGAAGGGATTAAACGGTTGGTGAGGTGTATTTGAAGTGTATATTAGAATTTGTTGCACGAAAAGAAATAATAAAAAGAGAATACAAAGTAAAGCAAAATGTTTGGGAAATAGTGTAAAACAAGCAGCGCACGTAGAAGGGGTGAAAGAGGCGTTACGGGTGCAACAAATTTGGTAGCTGCAGTACTTCGTCCGAAGTAAGGGTGAGGCTTTAACGATATATATAAAAAAAGTAATAATATGAAAAGTATGAGAATAATACAAAAAGAGTGCCGATGGTACTGGGTGAGTGTTCGGTCTCTCTGAATGAGCGGATGTGGTGGACGACAACAGATCTCTTGATTCGAAGTGTACCGTGTATGGCGAGAGGAAGAAGAGGTGCGAGCGTTTCCGTATACGTAGGGTGGTGCCGAAAAATGAGAAGATAAATCTGAAGTGCGCACTCAGCACAAGGGACGCAGCAGAGTGTACACGACTTTGATGATCTGGCTCTGTCAGATCCGTCTGTCTGAGCGGTGTGTCTGATGATAAGATGTAAATGGAAGGGAGAGGTAGTGAGAGAGAGAGAGAGAGAGAGAGAGAGAGAGAGAGAGAGAGAGAGAAAGAGAAAAGAGGTAGTGAGAGATAACAAAGAAAGAAGCTCAGAAGCTGATAATCCTCTTAACCGCAGTGGGCGAAACACTCTAATGGGTGTTTTCAGAAAAAAAAAAAACAACAGCCGTGATGTTTGCCAGGGAGTGATTGCGCGAGTCTTTCACCACGGCCCGGGAGAGCGGAAAAAAAGTTGAGTAAAGCAGAAAAGAAAAAAAAAGATTAACAATAATAAGAAGAAAAAAAAAGAGGAGACAGCCGCAAAAATGTCAAATGAAACCGCGCAGCAGAAGAACGAAAACGTGAATTAGTAATAATACAAAATTAATACGAGCAAGGCCGAATAAAAAACAAAAAAGTGGTGGAGGGAAACTACAGTAAACTCGCACGCAAAGCCAAAGAATAAAGCGGGGGTAAATCTATGAAAGTGAAATGTACAAGAGAAGTAAAAATATACAGAGAAAGGGGAATTGCACGTGGAGAAAGAGAGGAGAGAGAGATAAACGTTTCAGAATTAATTTTTGAATGCACAAGAACAAGAACAAAAAAAATTCTAAAAAACAGAAAGGAGGAACAATTTTTGACTTCTTGTGAGCGAGAAAAGAAGTGTAGAAAAGTGAATAAGGATTGAGTTGGTACAAATTACTTCTCTGGATACAAGAAGTTCAACTCTAACTGTTTCTTCCTGAATAGTTGCCGTACGTGGCTTTGGATTGTTCGTCGCGCTTAAGAAGTCAGTAACAAAGAAGAGTAACTTCCAACTTCATTAATTTTTTTTTTTTTTGAAGATAATGAAGAGTAAGCGCCAACCGCAGCACGTAGGAGACAGAAAGAGAGGTAGAAGGGCGGAGCTAACGGAGTAGCTCGCGACACCCACCCACCTGTTGACACAAGAAAGGTGAGGGTTTTGAAGGAAAGAAATACAAAAGTGTCGAGCAGAGAAGTGGTGCAGAGAAAGGAATCCACGTCGATCAGGAAGCGCAATTGGTATTTTGAGACAAAATGAAATTTCCCAGTAAAAGTACCACAACGGTAGAAACAATGACGAAATAGAATAATTTACTAGTAGTCTAAATATGTTGAAAACGGAGAAAAAAAACAAAACAATGAAGTGGGTAGGACAACTTGACGTGTTTTTTCCCCCTTTCAAAGCCGAAGAGCAGAACTCAGTGCTTGTGCGCGTGCAGTAAGAGGGGTATCGAGATGATGATGATTATTATTATTATTAGTAGGAAGCAAAAGTACAACGAAGAAGGAGTAAAAAAAAAAAACACAAAGAATTAGATTATATTAAGGGAAAAATAAATTAATTGTGGTTGTGGACTGGCGACGGAAAGAAATTAGTAAAAATGCAATACAGAGCCCACAATTCTGACTAGCGCGGAGCGGTGACAAACATAGAGAGGAGGGGAGCAGGAAAAGGGGATAGACACGGAGGACGAGGAAGGAGGGAGAGTAGGGAGGGGGGGGGGGGTGATGCGGAAAGCGGTCTCTAGCTGAAACATGTACAAAAAGTGAGAAGAGCAGTGAGTAATACAGAAAGCATGAATGGTTCTCGTGGAAAGCCGCAAGTGCCTATCCGAGAACATCAATACATGCACAAGGAACGAGGACAAAATACCTGGTAAATAATAATAATTCATGCCAACGCACTCAACCTGAATGACAAGTGAGCATTGAAGTATGACAAAAGTAAGGGAAAAGGAAACGGGACGAGAGAGAGAGAGAGAGAGAGAGAGAGAGAGAGAGAGAGAGAGAGAGAGAGAAACAGAAGTCGCATATTATTGTGCTTTTACACAATGCCGAGAGACAATGTTTCCTCTGCTTCCCATTGTAAAGATAAGTAGAGGCAGGTGGGAGGGGTATATGAAAGGCATGTGTCTTCCAGAGAAGGGGATGATAAAGGTATAAACTTTGAGGGGGGGGGGAACAGGTCGAAATAGAGTGGTAAACCAAAAGCAAGGCACCGGGCTTGCGCGCGAGACGCCGCCACGAGTGACTAAAGAAAGAAAAGACAACCGTTCGATTACTCCTCAACATGTCAGCACAACCAGCTCGAGCCAGCTCAAGGTGGAGGGCTGAATCCCATGGAAAATGCGAGAGAAATAGAGGAGGCGCAGGGTACTGTTACTGTGGTGCGCCACTGACTACATAAAAAGCAGCGCGCGCTAGCAGACCCTCACTCGCTGCAAGGCGCCCCGGCGCCACCGCGACGGAAGGCGCACTTCGCTGGATGTTAGCCAATATCACAGCAAATACAATGAGTGCGGTCTTTCGCACGTATGTGTGCTCGCCGTCTATTCATGCGCAGTATCGCACGCAAGTTGAATGAAGCTGCGGTAGAGGAGTAGAAGAAGGGGAGAGGAGTAGAGCAGAGTAGGCAAGAGATCGACACGGTTGATCACCCCATTCGAAGCATGCAATAGGAACGTGCGCTGGTTGTGCCAGAGGTCGAATCGCAAGCCTCGATTCCCTACAAGGGGCTAGGTAATAAATACGTGCGCGCACAGTAACACACACACTCAAACCTTAGAAACAACAAAATAAGCACACATGATTGAGCTTACGTGACTGTATGCACAGCAGTCGCCCACGTTTGTTGTGCGGGGATGTACACATTTATTGATAGGGGCAGAGAGAGGGAGAGAGAGTCTGAAGCCAGGAAAAAACTGTTTCACTGAGAAATTCAAAGCGGAATGGGGAAAGTGTACAGGTTGGTGGCGTAGCAGTCAGTGGAAGGGGAACGGCAGAGAGCGTAAATGATTGAAAATACAAAGAAGCAAGCAAATAAAAATAGAGCTGATTTTTTTCCCCCTCTTCGCTCAGACGCATTTCTGAGTACATGTGACCAAAAATGACAGCGAGCGAAGAAAAAGGTGAAGAAAGAGAAATAGAAAGAGAGAAGGAGAGAGAGAGAGAGAGAGAGAGAGAGAGAGAGAGAAAATAAAAAGATTTACAGGTTTATGAGTTCTATAGAGTCAGACCGGAAATAAAAACGAAAAGGAGAAAGCAGAAAGAGAGAGTATTTTTTTTTCTTTCTGTTAAGTGGGCTACGGGTCTAGAGTAATTATAAATGAACAAAACGGAATAAGAGATGAGAGCATATAATTAAACAGTAACGTGTACATCTACGTATGTGACTTTGCAAAAGGGTCTATCGTGCTGCGCGCACTGTACCGTTTAGTTTGTCCCTTCTATCCTTCAACAGTTCCGCACACACACACACACACACACAGACACACAGAAATGCTTCCGTGAGATTGCTGGTTAAACAACGGTGAAAACAATCCAGTGTGGGGAAAGATGGCTGTGCGGTAGGAAGAGGGAAAACGGACAGAGAAGACAGGGCAGATGGAAAAACGAAAGAGATACCAGAGCGGTTTAACCGCAAATAATCAAGTAACACAAGTGCGGAAAAAGAAGAACTCGCGGAGCTAAAACGAATCGAACAGAAGGCGAGGCTGTGCGTGCGTGTGGCTATTACGGTGATGAATGTCAAGTAATGAGAGTTTCATGCGTTAAAGTACGCAAAGACAGTCGGATGAGAAAGAATAAAGAAGAAAAATATAAAATAGTAATGAAAGCACAGCAAAAAGAAAACAAAACGGATAATGATAATCGCAATATAACTATAAAAGTAGTGAAGGTCAGAGAGAGAGAGAGAGAGAGGTAGAGATTTGCAAAAAAAAAAGATGAGAGTGCGCATGCAGAGCGCAGAGAGAGAGAGAGAGAGAGAGATATGGAGGAAGAGAGAGTAAGACAGAGAGGAGAGGATAGAAACTACAGTGGTAGTCACTGACGACGATTATATGGGATCATCCGTATTTCCACGCAAAAGCTTCATCTTTTCCTCGAGTCTTTCCGTCTCATTTGCTATATTGTTCCTCCCGTCTCACTGTCACTAATCCTTGATTGTCATCTCTAGACCTTCGTTGAGAACCTTCTTTATCCCCGCTACTCGTAGTTGTATTGCATGGGAGAGAAGAGGCCGCCTAGACCGTGTGTTGGGGAGAAGAGAGTGTTGCGCTGGTCCTCGGGAATGCCAGCCATGGCCTTGTCCTGCAAGAATTCCAGAGCGTGCATTCGCGCGCGGCTGGGGGTGCGGTGGAAGCTGGCGGGATCCGACGGCGCGGTGGGACGGAGGGGCGTGTAGCCGCCGGCGGGGGCGCCAGGAGGCGGGGAAGCGGAGGCGGGGTAGGCCGCGCCGCGTGGCGGGAAGCCCCCTGCGGGCGCTGACCTGCTGGGCCGGCTGCTGCTGGCTGCTGCTGTATGTCGACGAATTGCTTGTCACAGTAGCCCTCCTCCTCGATGGAGCCTTGGATTTCGTCGACAAAGAGCTCGGCTGTCTTGACGTAGTTCAAGCCGCTGTGCCCCGCGGACGGTCTGCGGATCGTCCGGGGACCGCATGTAGAGCTCGACGCCGAGTCCCGGCACGGGGAGCCGCCACGTGAGAGACTCGCCGCGCTCGACCGCCTCGCGCGCGCGCTGCAGCGCCGCCTCGAGCTGAGGGAGGTGCTGCCGCTCCAGCCGCACGCGCTGCACGCCGCCCTGCGACACGACGCGCCGGGGAGCCGAGGCGGCGGCGGCGAGCACGCGCTCCCGCTCGCAGGCGAGCCGCCTCAGGAACTCGTGGAAGTCGCCGATGGTGAAGATCGGGAGGTGGTTCCCGCCGGGGAGGAGGAGGTACGGTCCGGCCGCGCACTCACGCGGCACGATGAAGGTGAAGCGGCCGTCCAGCTCGTTGACGATGTCCGACTCGGCGACGGTGCCGCGCGCGAGGCAGTCGCGCAGCATCAGCATGTTGGTCACGTAGGAGCCCTGCACGTCCTCCGCCGTCAGGTCCACCGCGTTCCACTCCCGCGCGCGCTCAATGGGGTTGGCGGCGATCAGCCGCTCAAGACTCCTGCCCAGCTGCTCGAAGGCCTCGTGGATCGCGCGCTCGTTGGCGCGCACCATCTGATGGAACTCTCCAACATTCTCGGGGTCACCGGCACGTACTTGCCGTTGGGCTTCAGCATAATCGTGCTGTCACCGATGCTGAGCGCGAAGGAGAGGGCCATGCACTCTAGCTGCGTGGGGTCCCGCCAGATCTCCTCAATGCGATCCCAGAAGTTCTTCTCCGCCGGCGACTGACGCAACTGCTGCTTGCAGTTGTTGTTGTTGTTGTTGTTCTCTCATCTTCTGCTGTTGCTCGCCTTCTCTTTGTTGCTCACTAATGTACTGCAGTGCGGAGTGGTGTTGGCGCGGCGCCGACATAGTCTCGGCTCCTGTCGCAGGGAGCGCGGCCGGCACCGTCTTGTGCACCGCCGTGCGCCGGAGCTTCTCCTCCGCGTCGCGCACGTAGGCGGCGGCGCAATTGAAGGGCACGGGGTCGTTGACGCTCTTGCCCTCCGTGACGGGCAAGCGGCAGCCGCTCCAGGGGATGGCGTACGTAATCCCCAGGGCGTTCCACACCGTCTCGTTTTCGATCGTCCACGGCGAGCTGCCGGGCAGCAAGGCGTCGCGCAGAAAGTCAAGCACGTCGGAGAAGTCAATGTGCGGGGAGAGGAGAAGCGCGGAGGCGGAGACTGGCATGTGCGGCTGCACACACGCGCAAACTCGGCGTCCACCTTGCTGGGCCGCTGTTCCTTGAAGACGCGGTAGACGGCGCAGAAACGCTCGTAGTTGTTCGGCGTCACCGTGATGTGCCTGCCGAGCGGGACTAGCTCGAAGAGAGTGCCGTCCAGTCTCGGCACGGCGAAGGTGATCATGTAGGTGTTGATCGCAGTACCGAAACCGACATCGGAAAGCTCCGCAACGGTGCTTTCGAAGCGTCTCACCGTTTGCTCGAAGAAATACGTGCGACTCTTCTGCATCTCGGTCATGACGCGCGCGAACACGTCGGCAGGCGCGAAGAGCTTCTCCGCGCACAGTGCGTTGAGGCAGCTGTCGATGAGGAGACTGACGCCGGTGAGCTGCACGTACTGGTCCGTGACCGTGGAGCTGTCGGACACACTGGGGAAAGAGGACATGGTCGCGGTGCGAGACTACGGCGAACACCTGCGTGTGTTCACGAAGTGAATGCAAAATGAGAGTGATTATAACCTCTTAGATGATTTGGTAAAGAAGGAAAAAGAAAAGCAACCACAAGTGGAGAGCACAAACAAATGAGAGAGAAAGAAAGTTAAATCTGAAGTGAATAAAGCACCATAAAACTTCTGAATCGATGAGGGACTAGCGAGTTTTCGCGCTTAGCAGTATGACGAATAGAACCTACGTGAACACTTAGATATGTAAAAAGGTTGGAGCACAACGAAATGATGAAAAGAAAAAGAAAGAAGTGGACTTTTACGAGGATGATACAGCTAGGAGCGGTAGTTTAGAATCAGCAATAATAGTAGTAATATTAATAATGCAAAAATACAAGTTTGATTTTAGAGAGAAACAAATAAAAATTAATAAAACGAAGAAGAAGAAATATCAGGTAGACGGGTCAGGAAGAACAAGAAGACGCCAATAAAACACCTAAGTGACTCTTCACGCGGAGAGCCTGGAGAAAAACAAACGAAACGAAAGCAGTCGGAGATAAGTAATGTTGGGTGATTGATGTTGGACAGAATAAAAGGGGAACGCCACAGAGATGTGACGGCTAAACAGAGACGAGAACAATGAAATACAGGTGGAGCCACACGCACAAAAGAAGAAGAAGAAGAAGAAGAAGAGGCGCAGGTCAACAAACAACAAAAACGACAAATGAGGGTGAAGCGGAAGGGGAGTAAAAGATGTCGTTCTGGCTCAAAGATCGGATGATGAAAGTTGACGGGCCGGAAAGTCTGCGCAGATGGATAGCACTTCACGGTTACCGGTCTGTTGGCGAGAGAGAAAATTTGCAAAACTGGAGGGTGCTATGCCGGATAAGGATAAATGAAAAGAAGAAGATAGAGAAGAAGACCAGGAAAAGATGATGATCGGAAAGAGAGAGAGAGAGAGAGAGAGAGAGAGAGAAAGAAGATCCCAGACACTACACAATAGTCGGCAGCAGTCTTGAAAGTTGAAGTCGTACGTGTTACGAGAGAGCCGAAGGTGAGGAAAGGTTATGGAAGATGCGAAGAGATAAAAAAAAAAAGAAGGTTAGAGAGTAAAGTTGGGATTGATAGTCAATAACTTAAAGTTAAAGGTAATATATAATGATACAATTTGTAATGATATTAATCCGTAGAGAAAAGGGAGGGAGAAAAAAAAAACACCAATAAACGAAAAGGGTTATATCAGTTCGTTTTGTATTCAAGAAAAATTGCGCTCCCTTAGACGGTTATGATTCTGAGGAGGAGACTTACGCTGTGTGTTACTGGTAAATCAGAGTTGTATATATGTGCGTGTGTTTTTGTATGTGAAAAAATATGGTGGTGATACAGTGATTAAAAAAAAAAGTGTGTAGAACGGGAACTACTACTGATAAAATCGTCTGAAAAAGAAAAAAGAAAGAAGAGACAAGCGTCGTTGCAACTTTGATTTCATAAAATTTATACGAAATCAAGAAAACGCGCCCTATGGAATTCCTATTGTCTTTGCTCCAGATACGCGATCGCTTTGTTTTCAACTTCTTTTGATGTCTAGTGCTTGCAAAAATATATAGCGACAAGATGTAGTGTTTTTTCTTCTTCTTAATAGAAATCATTGGTTTGAGTGTGCAGGGGAGCAGTTCGTTCATTCACGCGAGAGAGATAGATCACGAAAGACGAATTGCGTCAGAGACAGGGGGAGAGGGGCCATCTCAAGGTGATTTTTCATGGCACCTGTCACACAGTGAACAATTTGAGAAAGTGAAGTCACACGTCAGCATATGAGCTACATATTTATTGTATGAGTACTCAGTACTCATCAAAGTCTTGACTCCTCTTACTCGCCAAATAATCTGAGCAACTACGACATACATAGCGGCAACAAACATAACAGTGAGAGATAATAGATTTACGATGATTACGAGCATTGCTTCTTTTGGTTTCGTTTTTGATGGCAAACAGCTGTCGGGAGCCGGTAGATCACATGTTACTGTGCGAAAGAAAGAAAGAAAGAAAGGAAAAAAAAAGTGTGCAGCGAACGGAGATGAATGTTCAGGATTGTGAAAAAGAAGCAAGTCAACCAGCAAGCTAGCTTTGTTTTCCCCTCCTCTTTTGATAAGCTGGAAGTTTAGTAATCATTCTGTTCATTTTCATTTTCTTATTCTGTTTTTTTTTTCGATTTTGAGTCGAGCTGCCGCAATGTTTTGTTCATATCCTTTTGGTGCTGGTGTTCTTTTATGAAAAGGACCCACAGAATAACAGAAGAAAAAAAAAAGCAATGATAAAGTACGACGGGAAAACTGTAAAGGAAATGTGTATGTAGTAACCATAATAATAGTAATAATAAAAAAAGGGATGCATAAAGCAGAAGAAGTATTTACTCTTTTTTCTTCTTGAGGAGAGGGGGGAGGGGAAGAGGTAACAAGGGGACGAGAACGCCGAATAAACAAAGAAAGACACCACAAAATCAATCCCATTCTGCGGGCGGCTTGCCGACTAGAGTTTGCTGCTGGGGTTGCCCTCCTGCAGTAGTGTGATGGTCTGGTGGCAGGCCCACGTCGCGCCGGGCCGGAGGCTGGTGCGCTTCAGGATCTGCCCGTGCTCAATGCAGATGAACTTCTTGTAGCCGTCCTTGGGCATGTCGGAGAGGGCGGCGCACTTGTCCACCCACGGGTTCCACAGCACGACGTCCGGGAGGTTGCCGGCGCTGATGTGGCGCGCCGACGGGCGCTGCGTGTCCTGCAGCAGGATGGCGCACGCGGGGCTCGCGTAGACGCGGTCGGTCTCCTCCTTGAGCGTCCACACCTCCTGCGGCGGCGCCATGGCGTTGCGCTTCTGGTCGAGGTACGGCGCGCGGTTGAAGCCGTTGACGATGGTGGTGCTGATGTCGTCCACCGGGAAGTAGCTGTGGAAGCAGAAGTGGAACTCGACGGCGGCGGAGGCACCGTTGGCCACCTCCATCCCCAGACGCAGCCGCTCGTTGCTGAAGCTGATGGTGTACCGTAGCCGCACGTCGCCGGTCGCCCCAGAGGCGCCGAGGTCGGTCGCCGGGGCCGTCAGCGTCAGCACGACGCGCCCGTCCTCCACCGCCTCCACCGCCCACCGCCGCAGGCGCGCGAAGCCGTGGGAGGGCTTCATCGGGCCGCGGCTGCCGAACTGCGGGAAGATGAGCGGCACGCCGCCGCGCAGCGCGACACCATCCCGAAAGACCGCCTTGGGGCTCAGGTAGAGCTGCTCCTCGCCGGCGGCGTTGCGCCAGTGCGCGAGGTGCCCGCCCTGCTCGTACACCACAATCGACGAGCCGTCCTGTGCGGTCGCCGCCAGCTGGTTACGACCGTTCTTTCCGGGAGTGAACTGCGCAGACATTTTGCGATAACGTTTTCTTTTTTTTTTCTTTGTGAATAGACACTGTTGAAATGCCAAAGAGATAGCTGAAACTAGAAAGACTATGATGAAAGGGGAAAAAGCATCAGAGAGAGAGAGAGAGAGAGAGAGACAAATAATGAATACAGTTCTGCTTGTGCATTTTTTACTTGCTTCGCTGCAGATTCAGCATTCTCATCTTAGATAAGGAAGCGTTCCACCGTCACGGTAAGAAATAAATAAGTAATAAAGAGACAACAAAATATTTCAATTGGTGGGGATGGAGGTGAAATTCAGGAGCCCAATGAGCGTTAAACTTTCGGTGAAGTACTTGTTGGAGAAACAGATGAGCAGAAGAGACATTATTTAGAGTTAGAATCGTAATAGTAAAAACTGTGAATAAGCCGTTCATGGATGGGAGCGACAGTAGAACATTGGCACTAGCTCAAAAGAACGGGTAGGGTGGTGGGGGACGAGTGCGGAGGATCTCCTTGATGTGCTGCTTGCACCACGTCTCGTGCTGCTTCTCGTGCAAGAGGTACTTTTGCCGGAACTCGCGCGCCTTGGGGACCGGCAGCGACATCATCGTCTCGTTGTGCCGCACGATGCGCTCCACGTCGGTTTTCATGTGACGCGCGACGAAGAGCGCAACCCGGTTGCCGGCGCTCACAAGCTGCTCAATCGTCTGCGCGTCCTCCACCGCGGCGTACTTGTAGAACTCCACAAGCACGCGGTGGCGCGCCCAGAAGAGTTGCGCGCGGTCGTGGAAGTAGGCGGCGCGCAGCGCGCGCATCAGCTGCCGGAAGCACTTTTGCTGCGCCGTCCATCCCGCAGCGGTTGAAGACGCCGCGGCCGTCACGGAGGCTGCTGAGGACGCCGTCGCAGACATTACGCGCGAGTGATTTCGTTTATCAAAAGAGAGCACTGTTCTCTCTTCTTTTTTTTTTCGAAAGTGCTTCTTGACTACAGGTTCTTCCACATGCATGGATTTGCGGTGTGGAAAGAGGAAAGTTGAAGATAAATGTTAAGAGAGTGAGGAGGCACAGGAGTATCGCTGCACACCTTCTCTTTGTTAATCCCTCCTGTACAGCATGCTGGATGGTTAAAAGAACAAACAAAGCGAAAAACAAACATATCAAAAATGCCACGTAAAAAAGACGCACACATTAGAAAAAAAGAAGACGGCGTGGAGTAACCCTGCTGTGCAACGGTGCTAGGTCTCTTAAATGGCCCAACAGGGAAGCAACGACACAACCAAGATGGAATTTTGACCAATCACGGGTAGAAAAGTAAAGCAGTAGACACAGCGGAGAAAAAAAAAAAAGAAACCGTTCACAAGTCAAAAGTGTGCGCCATCGGCCCGTCAGACTCGAGCCGCAGCCCCTGGCGGTTACCAAAGGTTCCGTTGTACACACGGCCTCCGTACTTGAGCCAGCCGTTGGAGCCGACGGGAGCGTCGGCCGCCAGCACAGGCACGCCATTGGCGTCCACGGTGGAGCTGTCGATGCCGCGGGCCGCGCGCATCTGCCGGCAGAACTCCATGTAGAGCCGCTTGCCGTCGTCGCGACCGACGAGGTGGTGGAACTGCACCGTCTTGCCCTTGACGTTGCCGCCCAGCGACGCCTGCGGGACGATGAGGATGTCGACGTCGGGGTGGTCGGCCAGCGCCTGCGGGGTCGTCAGCATCCGCTCCGGGCACAGGTGGGTGAAGATCTTGGTGTGCAGGATCGTCGACACGGCGCGCTCGACGTCCTTGTCGCCGATCGGCTCGCTGTCGGCCGCGTTTTTGATGAAGGACACGTAGATGACGACGCCGCGGCCGGTGCGGATGTACTGCTCCTCGTTGTCGACCAGCAGCGAGGCCTGGTCCATGGCCTGCATCACAACGCGGACGGGCATGGCGGAGTGGCGGTGAGGGGTAGTCTACACCTTATCTATGTTTATATACAGCGCGGGCGCGCGTTCCTGTGGAATATGGTTCAAGAACAATTTGAGACTAAAACGTACGGAGAGGGAGAGGGGGGATCGGGGCAGGGAGCATTGGCAGATGGAAGAGGATTTATATAGCAAAGACTTGTTTACAATGAATGGGGGATACTACGACGACATATCACGCGCTGTAGGAATACTACCGCCACCACTAATAAAGTAACGTTTCTCCTCCTTCCTCCTAAAGATGAACAACCACTACTGTGACGAGGGCATGAATGCGTAGCAGAAGAAGAAAAAAGGAATGGAGGGGACAAAAAAAAAAATAATAGCAAGAATGCGCGCGCCACCGCCTCTAAATGTTACCGCCAGTGTTTTGGCGCCACTGCGCAAAACGCGCCACCTCCTGCGCGCTGACGCTGGGAACGGTGTTGGCAAGCGCCTGTTCGAAGTCTCGTAGCCGCACGACCGGGATAATAACGCGTGACGTGTCGACGACGCTGACGGAGAGGTGCCCGAGCGCGGCGGGGTGCGTGCTGGGGCAAGGCACGTAGTACACGTCGCCCACATCGTTACTGCCCCTGTTGGCAGCAGTGACAGTGTCGCCGTCGTGAGACGCGGCAGCCGCCGCCTTGGCCCTTGTTGTCGGGAGCACGATGCGTTTGCGGTGACGCGGAGCAGTCGACGAGGCCGCCGACGACGCCGGAGACGCTCGCCTCTTCGCGCGCGCCGTGAGCTCTCGCGGTGCTCCCAGCGGGGAGGACGGCGCGGTCGCGGACGAGCGGCGTCGCAGCGTGCTCTGGGCGCACTCCGTGGTGGCAGCGGAGGAGAGGACGGAGGCAGTACCGTCGTCGTCCGCGCCGTCGGCGGAGACGCGGGCGGCCCGGGAGACACCGAGGTGGTGCTCAGCGACTTCCTCCGGGGTGGCGACGCGGAGGGCTGGGCAGTGCAGCAGCTCGCGCAGCGGCCCCATGGCGGCGCGCGACACGAGCTGCACCACGTCGGAGGAGGAGTAGCCGGCGGTGCGCCGCGCGAGGTGGGAGACGTCGCGCTCCGCCAGGCAGTGCGGGATGCCCCGCAGCTCCGTCCGTATGAGGCGCTCGCGCGCGGCGGGCGGCGGCAGCGGGACGTAGATGGCGTGGTCGAAGCGACGGCGAATCGCGGAGTCGATCTCCCACGGCAGGTTCGTCGCGGCAAGCACCATCACGCCGGGGGCGAGGTTTTGCAGGTGTAGGAGGAACTCCGTCTTGAGGCGCCGCGACACCTCCGTCTCGCTCCCGCCGCCGCGCGCGCTGCAGAGGGCGTCGATCTCGTCCAGGAAGATGACGCACGCCGGCAGCGCCGCCGCCTGCCGAAACGCCTGCCGCACCTGCTTCTCGCTCTCCCCCACCCACTTGCTCAGCAGGTCAGCCGACGAGAGGCTGAGGAAGGGGGCGCCGTACTCGGCGGCCGTCGCGGAGGCGAGCAGCGTCTTGCCTGTGCCCGGAGGACCGTAGAGTAGCACGCGCTGCCAGCGCCTACGCGCGCCGGTGAACAGGTGGGGGAAGCGCCGCGGCAGTAGCGTTGCCTGCTGCAGCTCGAGAATGGCCTCCTCGCAGCCGTGGATGTCGGACCACCGCACCGCCGACGTCGTCTCCTGGAGCGGCACCTCTGCCGAGCGCTCCTGCGGAGAGGAAGGAACGTCTTTCGCGGGCGCGTTTTCACTCGTCGCAGCGATGGAGCTAGTAGCGGTGGCGTCGGCGCCACTCCCGACGATTGGACGTGCAGCACCAACGACACTGTCCTCGTCCGAGTTAAGAGGCGGGCCGGCGGTCGTGGCCGTCACGGCTGCGCCCGCGGCGTCGTAGGCGATGATTTGCGTGATGGTCTCGGCGACCAGCGAGTAGAGGCCGCCCTGACGAGCGTCGCAGCCGCCGAGACTTTCTATAATGGAAAGACACGGAAGCAGCTCTCGCAGGAGCGCTTGCAACTCCATGAACGCCTCTGGCGAAGTCTGATCGTACTTTGGGTTCTGTGAGAGAAAGGCGAAGACGGAATCCGCGATGGTGAGTGCCTCATCGACCTTTGTTCGTTTTAGCATCGCTCAACGCTTTACAACCAGCGAAAGTTGAGGCAGGTAGATGTGAGATTATAGGTATATGTATGTGAAGATTTGGAAAAGATGTCTGTTGAACGTTGAAGTCTTTCTTTAGGTGAAAAGGTGGGTGTGAGTGAGTGAGTGTGCGTGTACGTGTGTGCTTGATTTGTGAGAGGCAAGCACAAAAACTTTGGTGGGAGAGTGGAGCAGCAGGAATGTCATAGTTTCATGAACACAGAAAGAAGCGGAAGAGAGGAGCGTAAGCAGAAACACTAGTATCGTACTTCTTCTTTTTCAAGTAGCGTAGACGTTCAAGAAAAAAAGAGAAAAAAAGGGGAAAAACATTTGTGTTAGAGAGACGCAGAGTGCTGTGAATGAGAGTCGGCGAGTAGGCGACACATATGTTCGAGCTTCACTTCCAAGGAGGAGAGCCGCCTGTCCATGGCTTCCTGCAGTACCGTCATCTCTTCGCGCACGACCTGCCGCACAATGTCGTGCACACGTCGCTCAGAAAACGCTGCGGCTGAGACTGACGACGCGGTGGGGTCGACTTGCGCGACTCGCGTGACCTCGTGCAGCTCCGTCAACTGAAGGCTGGATAGTGAATTGGATTCATCCATGCGCACGCCATGCAGTAGTAGCATACTATCGCCACTGCCGTTGGTACTAGCCCTCATCACGAGACCGCAGAGCCGACGTTGCGTGCTGGGTGCCGCTTGCACTGCGTTTCCGAGGGTGGAAGCCCCGACTAGCTCGACTGTCGGGCGCTCGGGTGCCAGAGAGAGGAGGATAATGACGCTGGATGAGAACAGCACCATTTGAGTGCCCACCACGTACGGCAGCATTTGAAACGTGGCGGCGGATTTGGCAGTCCCAGTTGTGCGTTGGGCCCATTCAGCGAACCCAGAGTCGATAAAGCGCACCCGCAGCCGTACATCGACTTGTTCCTGGGGAGCAATTCCACCATCCTTGCTGCTGCCGCTGGCGCTGCATGTCACCACAAGCTCCAAAACACCCCAGCGAGTGGCATCGTTGGAGATGGGAACGGTCAGCGCCGGGGGTGCCAGGGTCAGAGACGACGCAATCGCAGAGACAAAATCGCATGATCGATCATCGGAATGTGGCGCCTCTCCGCGGAGAGCTTCCACGACTTGGTTCAGCGCGGGACGACTGGAGGAGGCTCGCTGGAGTGGCGCTGGGGATTTGCTTGCACTGGGCAACTCGACCTGCAGCGGAACACCCCCCGGCCCAAGCAGCACCGCGTGCTCCTCCAGGAGTGCTGCGGAGGCGCTTGCATCCTCTTCCTTGCCGGGTTCTGCTTGGTGACAGAACAATAAACAGAAGGCGTTCTCATTTGCCCCTCTCGTTGAGCATGCGATGCCGCTGAATGCGTTGGGCACGCCCCACAACAGCTGTCGGATCAGGCGCACCACAGGGGACGAGGAGTCGCCATCGCCTCGCGCCTGCACTTCGTACAACAGCACCGTACCGTCTGCGGTGAAGCCAGCAAGGAGCAGTAATAGAGGCGTGTGCAAGAGAGGTATCGCTTGTGACAGCCCAACACTTTCAGGGAGTGCCATTAGCGAGAGTCCACGCAGCGGCGGCACTACCGGGAGAGTCCACTGCCGCAGAGGGGTCGACGCTTGTGCCCTGTCTTCACGACCACTTGTGTTAGTAGACTTACAGGCCACTGTTACCAGCGTCACAGCCGTACTTGACGTGTAGACAAGAGCTTCTAGTGTCGGCAAGCCACTCAAGTCTGTTACGTGACGAGTAAAGAGGAGCGGCGGCGGCGTAGCCACGCGCCTGGACGGTGTTGCCACTGCACGAAACGCCTTTCGGCTTCCTAGTAGCCCGTTTCGGATGTCGTCGAGGGTGAGGTTTTCCCAGTCCTCGTCCTGCTCCATCGCTTCCTCTTCTTCCTCACTGCTACCACCAGCACTCGACAAGCCTGACGACACGACTGTCAAACCGCCTCTGTTGTCCAGCATCGCGATCGCACCGAGCGCGAGCCACGTCATTTTGGTCACGGCAACCGCGCCGGCGGAAAGTGTCAATGGGAAACGATGTAGTAACATGACCGCCGGCGATCCAAACACATCAGAATCCCCCAGAATGGTTGCGCGCTCGTTTCTCTGTCGTTGCGATTCAGTAGTTTGCTGCATGAGTGAGAATACACTCAAGGACATCTGCTGCGCATCTGCGTTTGGTGTGGGAGGGGACGATGTCGTGCACACAGCAGCGAAGCCGCCGTGGGTTGCGGACGCCTCCAGCAGTGCTATTGGCCCCGTCGAGACGTGCGTGCGGCGACCAGGCGGCACGGTCACAGTGCCGTCTAGGCTCTTACCCTGGTCTATTCTAGAAGATGACGAAAGTGCCTGCATTCCATGCGCTGGAGATGGATTTTGGCGGTACTAGATGATGTATGCTTGGGGAACTGCGGAGAAGTGAATGTAAATGTCTGTGTGTGGCGCTAGGCGTTCCTTTTTCCTGTGTCTTCGGGAAAATGTAAAAGCAACATGAAGAGGGTGAAATTCACCATCATTTGCGTAAGGAGTGCGTGCGTCTGTGTGTGTGTGGGGGGGGGAAGGGGGACACACAAGTCATTCCTCCCTTGTCAGTTGGTGTCTGCAGCTTCTTGTCAAAACGGTACAGCGGGTCACCCACAATCGAAAAAACTATTAGGCAACACGGCCGAAATTGGTCAGATTCGTCGAGTGTAACGTGAAAGAGAGCGGGAGATCCATGTGAAGGATGAGGAGAAAAGGAAAATAAAATAAACTAGGATAACAGCAGCTGATATATACTCAATTGGGGAGCTGTGCTTCCTTGGGAAGTTTACGGATGCGGCGCGCCTTGGTACGCTCCTGCTGCGCTGCCAGCTTCTGCTCGTAGGCGACGCGGCGCGAGAGCTGGAAGTCAACGGTCATGTCCGGCTTCGGGCTGCGGGGTGTGTGCAGCGCCTGCAAAAAGGAGCCGGCGAGGTCCATGTTGAAGCGCTGCCGTTCGGGGTCCGTCTCGCCTCGGCGCTCCGCCCATTGCGAGATGAGGCGCTTCTTGAGGAAGTTGCGCGCGCTGCGGGATTTGACGCGGATGTCGATGCTGCGGTAGCACATGCGCAGGAGCGACATGGGCGAGTTGATCTCGAGCACCTTCTGCTGGCTGTTCATCTGTGTTCCCTCCGGAACCTTCGGCGCCCACCGGAGGCGAGTGAGACGAAGCATGGATCGATATGGCTAGTTTTAGGGTAAAGGGTAGGAGAGAGAGAGAGGGAGAGAGAGAGAACACAGCCGAGTTCAATGTTTTTTTTTCTTTTTCTTTTACGTTCCTTGTATTATTTTTGAAGTCGCTGCTGATCTGTTCTTGACACCAACGGGATTCGCAGGGAAAAAGAGGAAAGATGTGCGAGCAGGAATGAATCAGACGAATCTGCGTGAACAAAACGTATGAAATGTTTCGCAATACGCAGCTCCCCAAACAGGAAAGTACAGCAAAGTGCCAAAGTAAAAAAAAAAAAAAACAATATTCGAGAGAAAACAAACAAACAAACAAACAACAGCTACACATAAATAAAATTGAATCGTATGAACTACATCCTTTTTATTTCGTTCTTTTCATCACTTAAAACAATACATGTACAGAGCAGAAGGCAGATACCACCCAAGACGGGTGATTTCAATGCAAGACGGCCAAGTGCGTTTAACAGCACAGCACATCTCGCGTGTAGAGCAGAATGCAGAGAGAGGCAAATAAAAAGAAAAAGAAAAACAACAAAACACGAAAGCACACACACCTTGGTGCGTAACCAAATATATATTAGTATTACATCAGTTCTTGAATGGAAGGGTCGTTGGTGCGAAAGGGGTGATATCCGACAGGCAGCGCATCAATCAGCGGCGCCTCGAGCCCGCGGGCAGCCGTGAGGCGGTAGTAGTTGCGAAAAAAGCTGGAGCGGCGGCGTTCGTTGCGGTTCCCCTTCTTGTTGGCGTTCTTTTCGCACGACGTGCGCAGTCCCTCCATGTACGCCATGTCCAGGCTGAGGACGCTGCCGTTGATCGACAGCACGCAGATGCGGGAGTCGGCGATGGCCTTGGAGAAGGCGGAGCTCTTCTCGGCCGGGATGTCGATGCCGTCGAGCAGCAGCACGTGCAGCGACAGCAGGCTCGGGATGACGTCGATGAGCACGCACACCTGCGGTGCCGTCAGGAGGGTGTAGCTGAGGTCGAGCTCCTCCATCATGGCGCACCCCTCCAGCAAAAAGTCGCGGAACTCGGTGGAGTCCTTCCCGGAGAGCCTGTTGCCGCGCAAGCTGAGCCGCACGACGCGCGTCTGGGGAAGCTTGAGGGCGAGGGCGTAGAGCGAGCCGTGGTCGACGTTGTTGAAGCTCAAGTCGAGTGCCGACACGTGCGGGCCGTAGTCGACGACCGAGGCGAGCGCCGTCAGCAGCACAAGCAGCGACGCCGTGCCGATTTCGCAGAGAGGGAGCGACACCACCTTCAGCTCCAGGATGGTCTCGCGCAGCTCCTCGGGCTGATGCTCCGCCTGCCCCTTGGACTGCAGCTGCTTGGTGATCGCACCGGCTGCTCTCTGCTGCACACCAAAGACTTTGGTGAAGGCCTCCCGGGAGTTGTCGCGCGAGGCGAAGCCGGTGGCGGCAAGCACGAGCATGCGCTCCGGGGTTAGGGAGATACGGTCGATGTGCAGCATCTCCAGGTGGTACAGCTTGCCGCGCAGCCGCGCAGCCACGTCGGCGAGCAGCTGGTTCTCGCTCTCCTCGCTGCGCTCGCCGGCCACGAGGAGCGGCGCGTAGGTCTGCGAGGGGCGGGAGACCCCCATCACGGCGCGCGCGCGCTGAGCAGGCTGCGACTGCGGGTCGCACATGCACAACCACCAGTCGCCGCTGAAGCGGAGGTCCGAGTTGAACGATTCCTCGACGCGCGCGCTGGGGGTGTTCCACGTCACCTGGCGGATGCAGTGCTCCAGCAGTTGCTCCTCCAGCGACTGCATCAGCGTCTCAATGGGGTTTACCAGGCGCACGTTGAAGGGGAAGGTGATCTCCTGCGCCTGCTCGTCAGTGAAGGTGTGGATGTCGAGCGTGTCGATGAAATGCTCCACGTCCTTGATGCCGCCCGCCTTATAGTTGGGCTTCAGCAGGGCATTTCGAACTGGCTTGATGGGCGACAGTTGTCGCTTCGGCTTGCCCATGTGCGCGCGCGGTTGAACGTGATTTTGACACTCTTCTTTCTTCGTTGCTTGTCGTTGGCGCCTTGAATAAACGCAGCGCGTGCTCGCCGTCCGCCTTGACGATGCTGGACCCCAACGGCACCGTACTTTTCCGCATAGTACGGGGCGCATGGTTTGTGTGAGTGTGTGTGTGTGTGTGCGCGCGAGGAGGAGACTGCAGAACTGCTAGACAGATGCGAGATGCTGTTGGCTCGCCATGCGAGCGCGGGGTGCTTCCAGAAAACAATAACAACAACAACAACAACAACAAAAAAACACAAGATGTCTGGTAAATGCTGTTTTCTTCTTCTGCTACGTGTTTCTGCAGTAAGAGAGTGATAAGAGAGAGAGAGAGAGAGAGAGAGGGAGATGGAGATGGAAAGAAGAGGAGATATGCGTGGTGGACATGCGCACAACGAAGCTAGAAA